>CM059276.1:9488331-9598331 GCA_030347295.1 Setipinna tenuifilis | reverse complement strand
TATTCCTGCCTGTCTGCATATATTTCTATTTCTGTTTTTAGGGCGTGTACGAACACACATCTTTCTACTTGTTTTTCTGTGTCAGCAGAGTGTAAGTGCATCTGCGTCTGTCTGTGCATGTCTCACTTGTTGTCAATGTGTGCAGTGCTGTCGCTGTCGTTGTCGCTGTTGTAAATGTGTTTTAAAACCATGAGTCACATTTATGACTTGCACTGTCATTGTATGCTGCAGAAACATTGGGCTGGGTGAGTGTCCTTCTGAATAAGTAGGCCAGCCACGCAAGACATATCATGCTGATTCATAACAGATAATCGAGTTGCCATGGCAATGGCCAACCAAGCCCTCCTCCTCATTGTCATTACCTGCCCACTCCCCCCCCCCCCCCCCCCCCCAAAAAAAAAATCACTTTGGCCTTGCCCATACTTCTTAAACGGATGGACTCTCTGTCTCTGGCCAGAGTCTACAGTTTTTAAAAAGCATCTACCCTGACAAACGAAAACAAATGTCACGTTTGTGATTCTAGTCATTCCACATTAAGACCACGACATGACAAAGACACAAATTCAGTCCAGACTTTTATGCCTGTTGGCTGCTCACATCTGCTTGAAGAGTTAGGGTGTGTCTAAAAGGGCTCCACACAGCACCCATATGCGTCACTGGCTGCCTGGTGAGGTTAGAAGATGTTGAAGGTGAAAAGTTTTGTATTAGGCCAACTTGTTTGACTTGTGCTGAAGACTAGGAAAGATATTCCCTGGAAATCTCCATTAAACAAATAAATAACTAACTGAAGAAGCATGGTCATAGCGTGAAAGCATGTCAAAAGGCGCTCTGATGTGTTTCAGGTGTAGCCTTCAGGGACAGGGTGTTCTAATCAGTCCTGTCTTCTCTTGAGGCATTTGAACACTGAACAGGAAGGAGTTCAGTAACAGGTTGTGTGAGCTTTGTGTATGTGTGTATGTATATACTATATGTGTGCGTGCGTTTGTGTGTGTGTGTGTGTGTGCGCATGTGTGTGTGCGTGTGTGTGTGTGTGTGTGTGTGAGCAGTGTAGTAGAGGGAGGGGGTAAGTTAGCCTAGAGAGACAAACAGACGTGGCAGGCACGGCTGGAGCGAGCCTGACCTTCTAGCTCTCTGATTCATTACCGCCAGGCCACCGGGGTCAGGGGCTCGGGACTGTTGTCATGGAAGCAGGCACCGAGAGAGAGAGAGAGAGAGAGAGAGGGGCCATGTTCTTAGTTCCTTCTCTCCCCGACACAAACGCACGCATACACACACGACACACGCATGCACTCACGCTTTCACACATACATACATACATTCACTCACACACGTGCCCACGCACATATGCATGCGCACTCACACAAACACACGCAAGCATACACACGCATACATACACATAAACACACACACACACATACACACACACACTCTCTCTCACACACACACACTCTCTCACACACACACACACAAACATGCTTACACACTCACACACACACACACACATACACACACTCTCTCACTCTCACTCACACTCTCACACACACACACACACACACACACACACGCACACACACACACACACACATACACGCAAACAGAGTGCGCTGTGCTGTTGTTGAGTGTGAGTTCACTCCCCTAAGTGCAGTGTGAGAGGCCCCCATTTATCTCGCCTTCCAAAAATACTCGACAAGCCGACTTCTCCTCTTACTTCTCGTTCCACCGGAGCCCGCGTGGTGAGGCCGACGGGCGACGCTTCGCTTTTTTTTTATTTGCACTTCTGCTAGTGCCACCACTGAAGGTGCCTGTGGCGGTGCTGTTGGTGGTCGTGGTGTTGGTTGCACAACAGGGGTAGATCATGGAGCGCTCGCCCGCCTGCAGATAAAATGAACCGTCTGCTGGTTGTTGACAAACCACATGTTGCCCTGTGCTTTGAGCTTGCTCTGGGGAGGTGAGGCCCCAGGCTCTCTGACGCACCCCTGAGGGAAAGTTTCATGTTCATTTGCTGTGGCATTTGCTGTGGTTATGTTCGCTCCTGCATTTATAATATATTGAAATCATAATCAATAATAATTTGGATAATACATTTTAAAAAAAAAACAGCCCACGAAAAAATACCAAATAGCCTTTATTTAATCATTTAATCAATGATTGCTATGAATTAACCATGCTTATTTTTGGCATAGCATACTATTAGGTAACACTCTGCTATAACAAGCCAAAATAAATAGTGAAGTACCCATTACATAATAGTTAGTATAAGTATACCCCCCCCACCCACACACTACTGTTCAACTCTAAACTAGCTAAGCTACCAACGAGTAGACTAAAAGCTGGTCAGCCAATTAATTATTCAATCCTACAAGATGCATCAGTTAATAACAGTGATCAATAAGCATTTCTTGTGATTGGTTATTATCATAACATGTTACCAAAGGACAACCTCCATTGTCATATTTTTCACTCTTGCAAACTAATTGTAAAGAATTAAATAACTAGTTGCTTTATTTCCTAAGCAGTAATGTCTTCAACAAATGAAAGTTTTTAAGTGTTCTCCTGCCCTCTCGTTGCACTCTGGTCCCCGCTGTCATGGAGGCTGGGTGTGGCGCAACTCCATGAGGCTGTACTGGGGCCACTGGGCCTGTGCGATTACAACACATTGGGGGCCCACGACCTTTCACCCTCTTGAGGAAGCTGTTATCAATCAAAGGGGTTCCTGGCTGCCCCAAGAGATGACAGGCTAACACATTTACACAGACTTTGGTGAGGTTTACGGTGTTCATGATTCTGTGCAGTTGGAGGTGTCCAGTCTAAATGTTTTCGCATTTTTAAGGCCAACGGCCTTCAACTGGTCCCACTATTCTTTAATCTCAATCCTGACAAAAGATACAAGCTGGAATGAAAAGAAACATTATTTTCTACAACTTGATTATGCAGTGATGAATGACCTAACAACCATCAAACATACCACTGTTTAGCTATTACAACATACCAGAGTTTTTTTCCCAGTTCTAAACAATTATAAGACTTTTTTAGATTCCAGATTTCCAGTTCTAAACAATTCTAAGACTTTTAGTAGGCCAGCAGCAAAAGTAAACTAAGCATTTTCGGGATGACCATAGTGACATAGCATAAAAAATGTATATATTGTGTGGGTTTGCTTAGCTGTCAAGACATTTCTATATGCATAGTTTAGGCTCTGCAGTTGCCAAGTCCCACATTGTTACTCTATGCAAGTTTAAACCCCACATAACACATAACATAAATCTGTGTGTGGCTTGCAAAAACCACAGCTTCATGTGAAATATCCATTTATGCCACTTTTCCTCAAGGTCCAGAATGCACAGACTGTACTATATGCTGCTTATGCAAGGCATGTAAAAAAAAGAAGTTTATCAAACAATACAAAAAACAATTCTCTCGATTTTCACTGACAAACCAAAACAAACAAGAAGCAAAGTTGTGTTTGATGTGCATTAGACAATACCTGAAGAACAAGGCATATATGCAGGTAACATATGTTTTGGTTGAAAACATGCACTCTGAAAATGAATGGGGCCAGTAGCAGTTCTTTAGAGTGATGCCATTTCATTTAATTGAAGAACCTTTTTTCAATGCTTCAAAGAAGTGTCAAGGCAACAGTTTTAATGCACCATTTCCAATGTGAAGTACCTTTCACATACACGCTGAAAAGTAAGGTCCTTAAATGGTTCTTTAAATCTCTGGATGGTTTTTATGGAGAGTAAGGGTTCTTTTACGGCATCGATGAACTGATACTGGCCCCATTATTTTGTTAGAGTGCGGTAAACTAGCAAAAAATGCATTGTTAGTGCAGAGCAGTGGCTCGTTCAACACAAAGGGAGGGGATGTCCAGATTGTGACGCCATTTGTATTTCTGAAGTAAACATTAGCCATTTCATTTCTAGCTGAGCGCTGAACCCATGGCCGGATGACACACTCCCTCTGGAAAGTCTAGTGGCTCAGCAGTGGAAAGACTGAGTAATATTGTCTGCTAAGGGAATAAAACAGATGAACAGGCCTGCCGGTGAGCTCTCAGAGTAGAATGACCATCCTGCAATATTGTTCATTTTTGACAAGCATGTCCATATACTGTTTTTTTTTGTCCTCCCCCTAAACCACTTGTCTGTGATATAGAAAAAAATTATTTAATGTAAGGCTGACAACCACCATGGAGGGGGCTGGGCAGACGTGCCTACTTCATCACCACGCCTTAGAGCAACACGGCGAGATTAGCAGGCATTTGAAAGAGGAGAAGAGAGGGGGATTAACAGGATGAGGGAGTAGAGAGGGGAGGGGATTATGATGGCAGAAAGCTGGATTCTGAAATAATCTCCTCCGGAATACTGTGTAGTGTTTATCCTTTGTGGAGTGGGGGTGGGAGTGGGGGTGGGGGGGTTGAATGCGGACTTCAACCGCCATTCAATACACCCCCCCCCCCCCCCCCCCCCCACACACACACACACACACACACACATCTTTCTTTCCTCTCCTTTCTGTCTTTTTCTGACATTCATTCAGAGGCTCTCTCCTCTCCTGCTTCGTCCCACTTTGTGTGTGCCTGACATTTTCTTTTCCCTCTCTTGCTCCTGGGCTCTGTTCTTTCTCTCCCCCCTCTCTCTCCTCTCTCTCCCTTTTTCTCTCTCTCTCTCTCTTCCCTCTTGCTCTCTACTGCTGCTGTAATCTGGAGTGTTTAGGGCCTACGTGCCGCCCCGGAGCTAAGCTCCGCCCCTCCCCTCCGTCTAATTCAGGAACACTGTGCACAGTTATATAAGATTCGGGGTCAAGGGGTCACAAGCGCCAGGCTGCGTTGCTCTGCGCTGCACTGTGTTTGAGTTCTAGATGGCGACAGAAACTGCCGAGGGAGAGAACAGTACGAGAGACAAAGAGAGAAAGGGACAGACAGATAGCGAGTAAGAGAGAGAGCGAGGGAGAAAGAGAGAGAAGGGGAGACGCATAAAAAGGGTGAAGGGGGAGAGCCCAGACAGAAACCAGGAAGGAATTGGGGGGGAGGAGGGAGAGGAAGAGGTATTTAGACAGAAAAAAACAAGCATACATATATAGAGTAAGGCAGGAAACGAGTGCTTGGCGCAAAGACAATGTGTTTGAGAGAATTTATTAAACAGTCCGTCTTTCTGACCTACAAGTGCTTAACATTGTCATGTAAGCAGCTCTGTTTTTATTTGTGCTTCTGGCAGATCGGCTGTTTTGTGACGTGTCTGCCAAGAATGAGGCCGAGACATGACAGGCAAATAGAGACTAACGAGGGGAACAGGGTGTGTAGGTTTGTACACGGAGCACGGAGACAAAGGTGGAGATTTTATGTGTGGAAAGACAAAATGGAGAGAGAGAGAGACAGAGAGAGAGAGAGAGACATAAAACATAAAAGGCTTAAGATTTTAAAGCTGCAATGAAAGAAACAAGAATAAAGGAAAAATAGAAAATGCCAATGAGAGTGAGAACAAGAGATGGATAGAGAGAGAGAGTGCACCAGAGAAAGAGAAAGAAAGAGAGAGGAGAAGGGAGAGAGAGAAACATGCAGGCAGGAGGAGGGTGACAAAGCTCTCAGTCAGCTTGAGCGCTGTGCTACTAACCTACTTAACGTAATCTCTCCCCTACTCATTTCATAACTGTACCCAGGGTTACGTCAGAGGCAGAGTGTCTTATCCACACTACACCGCACACCACACCCTCTCAGCATCTATTTCCATCGCCATCGCTGTTATTGCTGCTATTGCTGCTATTGGCATCATTAAGCAAATGTGTCTTTAAAAAGCCATTCGCATGCTTGCGTCTGTTGCCTTTTTCAGCATACCCCTGAAAAAAAAAGAATTGCCACATAATTATATGTGTTTGCTACATGTCTACTACATGCTATAATATCCCCTTTTAAAAATGTTTTTTATTTCTCCTGGAAGAACCATTCAGTTGTTTGTGGTCAGTTTTAATTGTGCATGGACACACTGATTAAACAGAAATATGTTTTATAGGGGCTTGTCTGCATGTTGCCTAGCCAGCATGACCAACTGGCAGAGAAAGAATCGAAGCACATTTCACTTTCCACACTTATCCTACATATATTATAAACTCACATTCACACTCAGGGAAAAATAAAATTAACAGCCACTGGATCTTTAGCTTTTTTGTATGGCTCATTTACATACCCATCATTTGTTGTGGTTGTGTATGTCTCTCTGTGTGTGTAACATGATTTACATGTTCATAAGGAAATTCTGGAAGGATCTGCCTCTGCTAAATCAACAAATAGAGCTGTTATTGTTAACTGTGATAGCAAAGGGTGAAGAACTTCTGCCTTTCAATAACAGACATACTCTACCAAAATATTAGGGTATGGTGAATTTCAAGTAAAATAGGTGGAATTGGCTATTGCATTATGTTAGGGTTGTAATTATGTTGTAATAGACTTGTCAATAAGTAAAAGAAGTTTGCATATTTTGTTATCATGAGGAAAGAAAGGGAAGAGCAATCATGGTTACATTACATCATTACTAACTCCACAGTCACATATGTCGTTTTGTATTACCAGCCTGCATTACTAGTTATTTATAAATTCATATTAGATTATGTAATATGCAATGGCCTCTTCCCTCAGGCCAGGCTACTGTTACATTCTTTCTTGGTCATGATTAATCAGCTGCATTATTGATCTCACTGCTGATTAAAAATAAGGAAGGTGAACATGATGATGTAATAAGGATTTTGATGTATCTTTGTAAAAAGAGTTGTTAGTGTTTGCACCTTTCTGGCATTTAGTAAATGCTATAAACTGAGATAGTACATAGCCTATTCATTTAAAAAGTTACATGTTGCACCTCTATGATCAAGTGGGAAAGTTGCCTTATACTAAAACCAACACCGTTCGCAGTCACCATCAACGTTTCCTGACATTTTGGTTTTCGAAATGGCCATCAAATTGTTATATTATGTATGGAAGACCAGGCAGCCACCGACAGCCAAAGAGCGTGAAAAGTTCCCACGATGCTGTTGTGGTGACACACTGCCACACTTTCTCATACACGCGAACGCTTGCGAGCCTCCTTAAAGCGCGCGGACGCCGGCGCGCGCAACTGCCTTGGGCACGAGGCGGGCCGGTGGAGCGAGATCATGTGAGAGTCCACGCGCCGAATGTAGGTTAGAGCGAAAAGCAAGGGAGAGGTAGGGGAAGGAAAGAGAGAGGTGGGGAAGAGGAGTGCATTGTTGTATTGCTGACCGCATACGTTCGCTTGTCGGAAAAGTAGCTCTGTTCGGATGATACGGAATTCACGTTACAGCCGACCGCGATTTTATGTCTTTTCTTTGACACTTTGTTTGCTCTATTCGGACAAGCATTAGGAAACATATGAGGATTAGTTGCATTTATCTATATTCGCAGCTCCTTTTTGGAGCTAATATTAAATCTGATATCGGTAGTCCTCCATACGATTCTCATGCTTTGGAGTTCTATGACTCGCAGATAATAAACCAGCAACATGAGAGGTAAGTTCTAAACATATTATGCAATTTTATTGTCTACATTATTTTCTTAGTATTTCTGTTGTATGCAACTGTTGCAATGACGAAGAAACTGTAGCAATTGAAAATTATGCCAAGTGCGCAGAAGTTACGATGGCAGTTGGCAAGATACCGCGCATAAATATAACTACTGAAGGATTAACGTCAGTGCAGTCCCTGTCGACTATGGTTTGATATTAGTTTGTTGGCTTCATTAAATATCATAGTAAATATAGACTCAAACTATCCAAATGGTCATAAAAATGTAATATCGGAAACTTTCCCTATTTGTCTTTGATTATGGGGAGTTCTTGAATCCTGAAATATTATGATGTAGTTACCGGTCACCACCAGTAAGCGGTGGTTGGTTATGTAAGAGTAAGGGAGGAGTGTTTGGTTATTCTCCTACTGAAATTATTGCATGTTTTTAGAAACCTGTGGTGTTGTTTGAGACAATTTTAGACATTTGTGGTGTGGAAAGGTTTTTTCCCCACTACCGGCTCAAAGATTGCCAATCTTAGCTAGTTACTTAACCGAATACGAAATATCATATTGACTGAGATTGCGTATTGCTCATGACAGCTCTTTTTACTCGGCAGATTGTGTAAGTAAAAAGAGGTTGGAGCGGTTAACGCTGTTAACTTCTGATATGCCGTTGGCCTCATCGCGTGTGGTGTGCGTGTTGTTGTTTTCGACAACCCAGCATGGCCGACAGTGTGAGAGAGGGAGAGTTACTGTTCCATTGACCTAATTCTGTCATTGAGGATTATTAAGCCTTCCTTAAGCACGGACAGTAGGACTGCAAATGGAAAAACAGTGAGGTTTTGCCATATTTCGATTTTGGAATGCGTTATCACTTTTATTCACCACAGTTTTGTAAACTATTTAAATAAATAAATAAACTTAGTTAGAAGTACGCCTGTAATACCACGCGGTTGTTCTTGGAAAACAGCGCTGCCAGTGGCGTACTGACAGTATAGCAAACTCGTCATTCAAAATAGATCTGTCGTTGACTGTTGTGATTTTTCTTCTTTTTTTGTTGATGTGGTGCTAACACAGATTTGTCGAGAAAGCTGATTTCCAATTAGTGGACACTGGCCTCACATCTGTTGTCGTTTTAGTTTTCTCGGCACATGCTGTTGACATTTTACAGTAGGCCCCACTGCAGGTATGCAAGGCATTTTGAGCAACAACAGAACAGGCCTTCTTGTGTTCTTCTTCTTTCTTGTCTAGGGGTCTTTTCATTTATTTGTTTGTTTGACCAAAATTGTGTAAGACATAATAAAAGGAATATGTGTTCCACAGTGGGGCCTATGCAAAACCATATGACAAGACAGGGACAATGTATAGAAAATAGGAAGTCACATATAGTGGAACAAAAGTACCTTAAGGCGGATATGTGGCCAGACATGGGCAGTTTGCCTCACATGATTAGCTTCCTATACGTTTAACAAACAGTCGCATAACGTGTACGAGTATTACTGAGTATTGCTCTCCTGTTGAATGGATGTGTGTGCGGGCGCACTAAAAACTCTCCCAGACATGGCAGGCTGAGCCAAGTGCATGGGCTGGTGTTGATGTCTACAGAATGCCTCTTACGGAGGTGCCAGACATCTGCTGGCACTGCTGGGGCATTTTGACAGGCATCTCCGGGATTGCCATTGGACTGTTTGCCTTCTTAGCAGGGCGCGGGAAGGGTTGATAAACCCTTAATCATTACTGACCGTCTAGGAACCACTGAAAATTGATTTTTGTTAAGTTGTTTGTTTTTCTGTCAAATGGGCCTCAGGTTGTCATGGGAAAGTTCTGCATTTTCAGTGTAAATCGCAACTGTGCACTCTGCTAGTGACAAAACACATAGATGCGGCACTTCATGTGTCAGGCATTCTCACCAGTGTTAGTGATCAGTTCTCACTGCATTGCCATTAGCCAGCTGTCACAGCAAATGAGATACTGGATCTCCAGGGCCCAGGTGAGAGGTGAGACCCTGTGTGTGTGTGTGTGTGGGTGTGTGTGTGTGTGTGTGTGTGTGTGTGTGTGTGTGTGTGTGTGTGTTTGTGTGTGGGTGTGTGAGACAGAAGCTGGCTAAAGGTGCTTAATTTTAAAGGGCATCCAGGTAATCAGTGCCTAGCACCCCTCTCTCATTGCACCCCTTTTAATCTGTTGGTCGTCACTTGTCAGTAAACCCACTGGAGTTGACCCACTCCACTCCACTCTGGTGCCACTGTGCATTTTTAAAGACACAGATCAGTGTCACCACAGGCACCCTCTAGTTTTACCAGTGGGCCCCTAGGTAGGTCAGTGAGCAAAGCTGAGAGGGGGGAGAGAGAGAGAGAAAGAGAAGTTATCACTGTCCACAGAAATGTTTAGACAACAGGTAACTGATAAAGTAGCTAGATGTAACTCGCCAACATGGTGCTGTTGAGCACGGTCGAGCAAAGTGCATTGTACGAGGAGTGGTCATGTAAAGAAAATAAGACCAGCAGGAATTTTTGTGCGCAATAGTAATACTACTTTTTCACACACACACACACAAAAATTAGTTCTGGCAGATGTAGGTTGAATATGTTAGGCAAATTCAAAGTGCAAGGTAAATAGGAACTTTGGACGGTGGTGCAGGGTTGTTTGAACAGGTGAGATAAGAGGGCAAAGTCTCGACCCGTCATGGGTCTTTTACAGCTCGGAGCGGGAATCTGCTGATTTAGAGCACTTGACACACTGACTGACTGACACAAACTGGCAGCAGTCAGGAGTGATAAGAGGGCGCAGATTACCTGTTGCACTACACCTGATAAACATAGTTCGCTAATGAATCCTCCTTTAATTACCGCTCGCCAAGGACTCACCAGCACTAAGACATCCTCAGTGCTTAATGGAAGCCCGCTTGCGCTGCTAAGTCTGAAGTCTTTTATGTTTGTGTAACACCTTTGGCAGGGAGCCTTCAGCAAGATTAGCCCTTTGTGACTTTCTATACAGTCAGAAGTTAATGTTCCTAAAGATTGAAAAGCAAATAAAAAACATTGTTGTCCATGTGTATTGACTGCAAATGTCCAGAAAAAAAAAACTTTAAAGGTAGTTTGCTTTCTAACCGCAAGTGTGAGTTCAGCTGTCAGTGTCACTCATCTCAGATAATCCAGACCAAGTAGCCAAAGGGGAAAAAAACCTGTAAACAGTATACCCTTCATACTCAGTGAGAACCTGGTACCACTCAAGTTTTAAAGTTGATGTTTGTTACATAGCTGGTAATATGACACATATCTCAACATCTTTTCCTAGTGTTTCCAGTCAAGGAGAAAGTGCCCCTCACAAAAATGCAGGCCTCAGCTGGTGTGGAGAGTGTGTTATGTAGTAGCTCTTTCCCAACCGACACTGCTGCCTCGAGATAGAACCCTTTGCAAGAGCACTAGATTAAAAATAGTTTTATGAGTTCTCCTGGACAGCTGAAACTGACTACGGTGAAATATTTGGCATGCTGCCTCATGTTGAGACTAAGTGTAATGTACGCTGGCCGTTTAGAATGTGCAGTAGACATTTCGAATGCCCTCTCCGCATCCAGTTTTTTTTTCTTTTTTTTTTCCACCCCGGCTCTTGCATAAAAAAAATAAAAAGAGCTCCCTGACATGTCTGTGCACCTCCTGCGGGATTTTGACAAACACGCTCACTGTAATCTCGACATGTGTGGTTTTTATCGCAGCAGCTTGACCACAGTTTCAACATGGTGGCCCATTAAAATGTTCATCCTTTGATTTGTGGCTCCACCTTAAGTACTGCCAAAGACCAGAGAAGAACAAGGGAGTGAGTGAACAGTGAGAGAGACGGAGAGTGAGAGAGAGAGAGAGGGAGGGAGAAAAAAAAAAAATCAGATTACAGGGCCTCGCGAGGCTGGGGCCAAAGCACCTCAGTGGGAAAGTGTGTCAGTAGAACAGCTCGTCCGCATAGGCTGACTGTGCTGCGCAGCTGAGTGGCATGTGAGTCAGCGAGTGAGCTCGGCCACCGTGCTCCCGCCAGCCAATAGAGCGGGGGGAGGGGTGGTTCTGGGATCAAGTTCGTCACTGCGTTGCTAGGGCGACATCCCCTGAATGAGTATGTTCATGGAATGCGGCCAGACGGCGGTTATATAACAGTGCAAGGGTGGGGGCGAGAGGCGCACAACGGGGAGGGAGAGAGCGAGAAAAACTGAGGCATTCTTTCCATAGTGGATTCACATATATACACACACATATAGTACACATATAGTACATATATGAGTAAGTGCATATATATATATATATATATATATATATATATATATATATATACATACACACACACACACACACACATACATATTCATTCATTTATTTACTGTCCTGATTTTGCAAGCCATACTGGAAATTGAGGAAGAAATGCCAGTTTAGATTCTGGCAAACTTGCAGATATGGGTTTCTGTTAGATAAGACTGTGAGTGTGTATCTGTGAGCCTTACTCAGTGTCAGCCCTAGCCCCTGTGTGTGTGAGTGTGTGACGCACACCCTCACTTAACTGGGTGGTAAGGTGTGAAGTGATGTTTGATTAGCTTGAGAGAAGGGTGGCTCAGTCTCTCCCTGCAAATGAGAGGTTACCTAACACTCTGCGTCACACTGCGAAGCCTGGACGATGGAGAGAGTGAGAGAGTGAGAGAGAGGAGCGAAAAAATCAAGGACGGGGCACACACACACACAGTGTCTCACACAGACACACTCACACAAATAGCAAACACACACACACACACCTGAAAAGATGATTCCAGTTGCACAGAAGGTGTTTTATCTTCATCATTCAGTGCAAACCTTTGGTGTTAGCACTGCAGTCTGGCTCAGCTAAGAGGAAATGGTAGGGGCTGATGAAGCTTCCTAACCGCAGGCGTGCAGCTAATGCAATTGACCTGCTATTCCAGGCCGGGGTAGGCCCTGCTACTTAGATAAACACTGTAATGAAAAGAACAGCTTGTTCCACAAGGGGAGGCCCAGATCTGTGTTACTCTTGTGTGCTTATGTGTTTCTTTTGTTTCATTTTTTTTTTCTTTCTTTTCACCCCCTTTCTTCTCCTCCTGTTTTCTTGCTTAACAATGACACCATTCTTTGCCGGTTGTTGGTCATTTTAGTCATTTTTAAACAAACAATTTCCAATGTAGCATTTCAGGGACAGTGGAGTTGAGAGGATAACAGGATATTATGTAATTACCCACCTTCACCTCCATATCTATAATAGCAGAGGCTGCATTTTCTAATAATAAGCATGTAATATGTACAGCAATAGGATAATTCATATTGAATAACAATGTCAACATTTTGCACATTCATGTAGTGGATTTCAATTTATGCTTTTTTCCTTTTTTCCATACTTGGAAGACATACTTGCTGGAAGTTACCAGAAGCCTGTTTGTACCGGTCAACTCGAAACCTGGTGTGCATTTAGTCCCCCCAGTGCCGGCAAACCCCTTTGAACTAGATCCCCCTCCAGTGTAGAAAGACATTAAGCACTTGGGCAACAACTGAATGACCATTATGGTCAAATCAAAGATTTTTAATAGCAGGTCATCCTCTAGGAGTCCATGGGTCATACAACTCACTTGTGTTGTAGCACCATGTGGTAAATTACAACATAAAAATGTAGCACTTCAAAAGCCCACGGGGTCTTGCAACTGACCCAATTAATTACAGTTTTATGGCACACTGACCTACGTCTGCTTCTTCAGCCTAGCTTACTATCATCCGTTTCTGGAATGGCGCCACCTAGCAAAAATGTAGAATTTCAGTAGGCAGTTTTTTGGATGTGTGGATTTCACATTCTAGTAGATTGAAAACCATTTAGCCACAAGTTATGCCATTTTTCTATTTCCAACAAGAGTAGCATTTCCATAATTTATTACAACTTTATCACTTGCATTTGGGGCGTACCATCTGTACCAGTGATTGAATAATTGAATAATTGATTGAATAACATTAAATGAAAAGAAAAGCACTTGAATTAGTTTGCTCCATATGGTTGGACCCCAGTGATTGCTGCTCATTGATAATATTTCAACTTTTCATTAGTTCTGTTCACACACTCATATCCACTTACTCATGCTCATTAGATAGGTTGCAACGGCATAAAGTGTTTCTCACAGGGACTGCGTCCCACCAAACCACAGAATGTAATAACACAGGTTCTGCTGTGTGCAAAATTACAATAGCTACATATACTACTCCTCACAGTGGTTTCATTGAAAATACCTTTGTTGAACTATTTTTGTTTTGTTTTTTAAACCAGTATAATTAACTGTTATCTGCAATGAAACTGTATACATTAAGAACTAAAATATACCACTTGTACTACAGTTTTCTAATCTGCTTATCATGACAGATCATTAATAGATACTATCTATAATATATAAGGTAGAGATTTCCATTTAACCTGTCTTGGGGTCTTCAGACAGGTAGTCAATGAACAGATGAGGAGAGGACCTAAGAGAGAAGGTGATTCAGAGCCTAAAATTCCTGAAAAGAGTGTTTGCAAGGGCAAGTTTTTGCACGATCAGTGGTGCACCAGCAGAGTAGGAAGATTCCTATTAAAAACTAGAAAAAATGTTGTATTTGACTTAATTTTGTCCATTCTTTCACTTTATGCAACAATCATGTCACACACCATTATGCACGACATCAGTCTTACTAATTCTATTAATCCCCCTCGACTGCTACAGTATGCAACCCTGCACAACAGGTGCGGCACATAATTAATGGTCACATTACAGGGAGCCGTACAGTGTGCGCAGTTGTCATATTACACAATATGTTGTGTTGCATGTGATTAATCACCAGAGTGTTTTGTTTGGCAATGCAATCCGCTATCTCAGTGTTCCAACTGGGTATGTTCCATAGAGGCCCTCAGGCAGAGGAGTGTCTCACTTTACTGCACAGTGAACATTATTGAGTGTCTGTGTGTGTCCCGATAATCAATGCAGTGAGCTTTAGCCCTGCAATTAATGTCCATTAAAAAAGATCCCTCTCAACACTCAAATATGCTGTTATTGTCGAGTATTGATTTGTAAAGCTGGACATTGAAACATTTCTTATCTTTTTTTTCCTTTTGCTTTTTAGCTCAAATTGAAGTAATCCCTTGCAAAATATGCGGGGACAAGTCTTCAGGCATCCACTATGGGGTTATCACCTGTGAAGGCTGTAAGGTAAGCTGTGTGGACACCTGTGCTCTTTGCACCCTCCTATGTTTCAAGCATTTTTGTTTTCATAAACACCAACTGTACAAAGTGTTCAACTGTATTGTAATGCTTGTCTTTTATCTCTCCCTTTCACCCCCCTTCCTGTCTGTCTGTCTCTGGCTGGCTTCTTGCCTCTTCCTTCCTCGTGGTCCTGCAGGGTTTCTTTCGGCGCAGCCAGCAGAATAACGCCATGTACTCCTGCTCGCGGCAGAGGAATTGCCAGATTGACCGCACCAACCGCAACCGCTGCCAGCACTGCCGCCTTCAGAAGTGCTTGGCTCTTGGCATGAGCCGTGACGGTGAGTCAGACGGGCGCCCGGGCATTCACACACTTTGCCTACAGCTGAGGCGTCCACAGCTCTGTGATTTTCCTATAGTAAAATTAACACCTGGAAGGGCGCCAGTGACAGTCGGTGGAAAGGTTCAATGGGTTGATGAGTGTCCTCTAGTTTCAACTTGCTGTCATAAAGCAGTGTTTCCATCCAACGCACATTTGCACCCTCCAATTGAGAAACCCTGGCTGGACGTGCTTGCACTTTGCATGATCTCTCCTGGTGCTTATGGAGATACGCCGAGGCATGCACATTTTCTATCTCTAAACTACCATACATGTGCATAACGGATCCAAGTATGTTAAATGGAAGCCTAGTGATAGCTAATGTTATTCATTTGCACCCACATAAATGATACATTGATAAATGAGTTAATATACATTTTATGACATATATTAATATATAATCATATTTTTTCTCTCCCTGGCTTCTTTTTCTATGTCCTGCCCTGTTTACCCTTACAGCGGTCAAGTTTGGCCGCATGTCCAAGAAGCAGCGTGACAGCCTGTACGCCGAGGTGCAGAAGCACCAGCAGTCAGCGGCAGAGCGCGGCTCCTCCGTCCCCATCAACGGCAGCCTGGGCATGGTGGGCTCGAGGGGTGCGGACGACGGGGTGGGCGACAGTGTGGGTCTCGGTGGCCACAACACACGCACCTACAGCCGCGGCTCCAGCGCTGCGCTCAGCGACCTGGACGACATCACCGATCTGCCCGACAACCTGCTGTTCGACCTGCCCCTCACACCGGAAGGGGGGGCCACCGGCGGGGGCAGCTACTGCAGCCTGGAGCTGCTCGGGGGCAGCGGGGGCAGCAGCTCGCACAGCTCCTCACAGAGCTCGCCGGAGCAGAGTGGCCAGGAGTTCAGCGATGGAGGCAGTGCTGGAGGAGGAGAGGGAGGAGGACGAGGAGGTGGCAGCACACACATCAAGCAAGAGTACCAGCTGCTGCACGACACCAGCCTGCTCACACACTCACTGCTTAATGGGTCGTCTGATGGCTGCTCCATGATGGAAATAGGTAAAGTACCCCCAACACACACACACATAAATGGTCATATGTATGTACACACACAGTATACATACTCACACACACATTTGCAAGTAAACACAACACTAAACAAACATTAACACAGACATAGATGCAAATATGTATGTGCACACATACAGACACCCACGCATTTGCAAAATCGAATGCACTAACACATGCACACACACACAGGTTTATGATTGGAATGAACCAAGGAGAGATTGTCATGTTGATCTAATACTCACCACCGTCCTTGGCAGCTGCAATGTTGATTTGTTTTTTGCCTCTCTTAATGGTTGTGAAAGGCATTCAGTTCAACATTTGAATGCCTTTTGTCTATAGCCACTGCACTTGCCTGTGGCAGACAGTGGCAAAAAGACAAACAACAGAAGCTCTTTCAGAGAGGTGTACAGAGTAACTTGTAATACAGGTCTCATACTCTGGTTTTTCTGGTTAAAATTATGGGAAATTTTCAAACACTCTTCCACATCAAAAGTTGACATCAACACCTGCTTCTCTGTTCAGTCATCACTATGGTTAAGTAGGTTATGTGGCATGCTGCTTATGTGTTCTGTTCTGTTGTTATGGCTGTTGCAGATCGCATCACCCAGAACGTGGTGAAGTCTCACCTGGAGACCAGTCAGTACAGCGCTGAGGAGCTGAAGAGGCTTGCCTGGACCACCTACACCGCAGATGAGACACGCTGCTACCAGAACAAGGTGCCTAATCCCTCACCTTTGCATTGAAAGCAGTGTGTTCACTCTGCAGTGCACTACATTACCCAGCATTCTCTTGTGTTCATGGGCTTCTCTCCCTCTGTACTAACAGCCTGTGGACTTGATGTGGCAGCAGTGTGCCGTCCACATCACCAATGCCATCAAGTATGTGGTGGAGTTCGCCAAGCGCATCACTGGATTCATGGACCTCTGTCAGAACGACCAGATCATTCTTCTGAAGGCAGGTCAGTACATGGAACTCACAACCGAAAGGCAGTTGGTACAATAGCAACTCAATTCCTGCTACGACTGAGATTCCTCTTAGAAGTGGCTGTTATGTGTAGTGCATGGGGTTGAGAGGGGGAACTTGGGGATGGACAAATAGGATAGGTTTCCAAGGTTCTTGCATTGACAAGGGGCCCCGCATGGAACATAATAACATAATATTACTGTTTACTTGGGTGGGGCAGATATTTCAACCTCCGTAGGGCCCAAAATTTCTAACAGAGCCCCTTGATGTATAGTGTGTTGTTTTCTCTTGGGTTTTAGTCACACTTTACACTTTGTGTTGGGCCTGTGGTTGCTGCGAAGAGTGAGAGGGTGTGGTGGAGATGAGCCCTTGATGTTCTCACAGTCCTTTTATCAGTTGTTACTTTCTCATCCGCTAACTCCCCCTCCCATTTGTACTTTTTGTTTACTATGTCGTTTTTTCTGTATTGAGTGTAAATGTAGTATTATTCGAAAACAATTGATTTCTTGTGTCTGTGTTTGTTTCCATTGGAAACATTTGCTGTTTGCTCTCTCCCACTGTTTCACTTTTTTGTTTCTCCTCCACTTCTTATATTTCTGCAGGCTGTTTGGATGTTCTTCTGATTCGTATGTGCCGTGCCTACAACCCTGTCCATAACACACTGCTCTTCGATGGCAAGTTCGCCAATGCTCAGCTCTTCAAAGCTTTAGGTAAGGCTCTCCCCTTCTTCAAAAAGGCACACACCCAAAACCAAGCTAAATAGCGCACACTGTGTGTACTTTCAACTTTTTCACTGTGGTGACGGCTGAGGACAGAAGCAGTAAATGAGGCTTTTGTGTTCTGTGTTTTTCTGCAGGCTGTGACGACCTTGTGAATGCCGTCTATGAACTGGCCAAGGGCTTCAGTCGCCTGCAGCTCAGCGATGAGGAGATGGCATTGTTCAGCGCTGCGGTGCTCTTGTCCCCAGGTGACAATTCTAAAAATGCACCCAAGCATGCTCTTTGACTAAGCTATTTGTGATAGGCCAAGAAATTGAAAATGGGTGATATTTATTTATTTTTTTTGACTTTCTGGCTTCTCTTTCCTTGGCAGACCGGTTATGGTTGACAGACATGCAGCAGGTGCAGAAGCTTCAAGAGAAAGTGTACCTGGCACTACAACATAGCTTGCACAGGAGTGGAGCCTCTGACGAGAAACTGACAAAGGTACTTCATGCTTTTCGTTGTTTTCCTTTCTAAGAAACATTAAAGGCTGTCAAAAAACCACACAGCTTGTGCCTATTGATTCAACAGCTTATCTTTTGAACATTGCAGTGTGGTTGGTGGAGTTGGAGTTTTGTTTAGTGGGTAGAGACAGAGGGACGGTTTTCTGACCCCTTTTTGCCTCCTCTTCAATCCCGCAGATGGTGTCCAAGTTACCCATGATGAAGTCCATCTGCAACCTCCACATTGACAAGCTGGAGTTCTTCCGTCTGCTTCACCCGGACACAGCCTTCAGCTTTCCCCCTCTCTACCGGGAGGTCTTCTGCAGCGAAATCAACTTCCCAGACTCCACAGAGGGCTAAGCTAGGCGCAGAAAGACAGACAGACAGACAGTTGAGGGACAGAGAAAGAGAGAGGGGGGAAAGGTCAGAAGCAAAATGGCTGAAGGCAACCAGCAGCTCAACGACAATCCTGCACAGAACACTTTAGGATACACTAACCCCCCCATTTCTGACCTCTTGCCCTATCAGGGTAGAACTTGCACTGCACCATGAGCAGGTCCAGGTTTATCGTTCTCACCAGATCTAAAAGACACTATTCGCTGGGTACTGTGCATGTTACCTAAAGTTATCTTTTTTTGCGTACTGGATAGAGTAATTTGGTTTCAGGTTTTTATCTTGCTGAAGCTTGGACGGTCCTAGTGTGGTAGGCCTATCCACCTCATGTTTCTTGGCCCTTATTTTAGTGCAGGTTATGTTGAATGTACCTTGCCGACATGTGGCACAGTCCCAGGTTGTCATATGTTATGCTAACCCAAAATTTGCGCTTTTAAATGCCTGATCTGATATAGACATTTGCCCTTAGGAGTGTCCATGCTCTACTTTTAACTCATCCTATGAACAAACAGTTTAAAGGGACCAAGATCAAACTATACCACGCAGTGCAGATGTAATAAGTTCTCTCTTAGGAAAGCTTTATAGCATGCTAATCACTGTAAGTGACCCAGGGCCTAAAGTGGCACAGAGGCCTGAGCTCTTGCACATGCAACACTAACGCAAAGCACTTATGGTGCTGACCTGTGCATGTTTTCATGTACAGGCACACAGCCAGTGTTTTTAAGCTTTTTTTTTTTTCTTTTTTTGTTTTGTTATTTTTCAAATGCAATGGAAAACCTCAGTCCCACTTCCTTTTCCCTTTCAAATGCCACTCGGACAGTGTATGAGATGGTGAGAGTAAAACAAATATTTTTTTAATATTGCATTAATTTATAAGTACGCTCACATTAGTTTGAAATCTTACAGAAATTGAAATGCATATATATAGAGAGAGGGATAGATTTATATATACAGATGTAGACCCATGTAAAGTATATCGCATCAGAAGGAAAATTATTTAGACAGAATTCCACAACAGTGTGAAAATCCTTTCCCCCCTTGTTAATTATTAGGCTGTCTCAGAACAGAAAATCAGTGATGAAGTGATTGGTCGTTTAACATTTATTTGACATCAGCATAATAAAGCTGAAATTCCTGAGGCAGATGAAAGAGCACTTACTGACTCAAGAAGTCGCAACCTCTACCTACCCACACACATAGACATACACCACTGTCACAACCACCACCACCAATACCAGAGACTGTGGACTTAAACAAGAACTTTGCAGTTGGTCCCTCGCCTCTCTCAGGTCTCCCTGCTGTCAGCCCCATCTGGAAGTGTTCCAGACTCTGATTTAGTCACAGACTAACATAGACTTTTGCTGGGGTTCTACCTCGCAGAGAGAGAGAAAGAGAGAGAGAGAGAGAGAGACAGCGGACAGAAAGGTGCAGGGCAAGCTTCAGCTGGAAAAGAGCATTCCGGAGGAGAGTAGCAACTGGAATGTTGGGTCACCCACCCCACCCCTCTCCATACCCTCCATAGCCTCCAACCCTAGAAGTGCTACAAGAATCTCTAGTCAAGACAAGACTGTGGGAGGGTGGTGAACAGAGTCAGACTGTGGCTCAGAAACAGCGGTGCGTACAGCCGGACACTTTGAACTTGGGTGTTTGGAAAGAGAGAGACAGACAGAGAGACAAAAGTGGAAGAGTAAAGAAGAAGAAAAGCAGGCTGGATGCAGGACAGTTTAAACTCCTCCTCTTTCCGGCTTCGAGGAGAGTTGCTGTCCCACTCTCTCTTTCCCACACGTGTGCTTGTCCCATGTCTTTGCTTCGTCTGTGAGAGTGCTAAAGTGATTGAGGATCAGCATTGTGTTCATGTTGTGCATTCACCCTCATTTTGTCACCCACCCCTTTAACCCACAGCCCCTGATTCACTTTATGGCACAACTAAGGGTTGACAGAGCCATCAGCTACCCCCCTGAGGTAGGGAATAATATGTTTAGGTTATATAGAGATCATATTTTACATAGCTACCAAAGGACAGAAAAAGTAACAAATTTATTTTATGCAGATGTATTTTTCCACACAGTTTGTTAAAGCTCTAGATTATAAGAGTTTTCTCCAATCTCTTTTTCATCTTGCAGTACTCGTCCACACTATACAGTGTTTCCAAAGCCTGGCCTTTGGCTTGCTCCAGTGTTCATAGCCTCAGTGCAGTACAGGGGAGATGGGGAAGTCCTGCACAACCGCAGATGCTTATCTCTATTGAGAGATTTTTTGGTGTGGCAGGAAAACACTTTGTAACGACCAGGCCCTTGGAGGGGAATTTCAGATGACCCTGTGGGCCAGATTACAGTACTGAAAAGCTTTTTAGCTGTGTCAATAAGCAAAAACTTAGGACAGCAGTTATACTCAGATTTCTCCTGTCCAGCTCTTAAAATAAAAGTACTACAGAACGTTTCACATTTTGCACTGCTGGAACAGTGCTTTTCTCCATAACTGTATATTCTTCTCGTGATGAACTTGATAAGAGTTTATATATATATTCATTTTTAGTTTCTGGGTGTTCGAGACATAATGGGACTGTGCAATAATCAGTCTTTAGTCAGTTTCTCCAGAGTAAACTCTCTTGTCCAAAATGAGGCTTCTCTGGCTCCATAAGCACTCCAGCAGGCATCACTTAACCAACGGCCATCCCATAACCCACGTTTCTACACCACTTAAGCAGTAACTGACCTTAGTGGATTCATACGGCAGTGTAAGACTGTATACATGCTTTTGTTAAGTGTCTAGAGTTTAGATCATCAGTGTATGTTCAAAGGTGTAATTTACAAGTCTGAGAAAAAAAAACTGCCATGTTTTCTTTCCCTATCCATGGAAGCAGTTGACAAAAGGTGTGTGCAATTACCTTTACACTCACAGTCACTCAGGGAGATAGCTGGGCTCTCTGGCCGAAAAGTGTCTTCTTCAGTTAGCCTAGCAAGACACCTTGCACCGAATAGAAGCCCTTAAACCTTGATCACTGTGTACAGTAGATGTTTTCGTGAATGTTAATCACCGAAGTATCAAAGACTTTACCCCTGTCTGATATCAATATAATTACAGGACATTTGAGCCTGAAGTGTAGAAGTTTATAGGATCTAAAATATAAGTATAAAATATTCATTGTATGTGTAAACGCATACAGTTGGTTTTAATCTCTTGTATTGGGTTTTTTGTCGTGATTATTTGTTCCTTAATTTCTGTCATTTTCTGTATTTTCCCTCACCAATGTAGTGTTCTCATTTTGTCTCAGAGAACTATAATTCTATTTTTTTTAAAGATTTTTTAAAAGAAGACTTTCCATGCATGGGGTTAAGTTACATCAAGTGCTTCAGCTCAGCAAATTTTAGTAGCGAAAGTACTGGATTTAATTTGTCCCTGTCATGATCCCCTGTCTGTCATGCTTTCATTTTATTTGAAATTATTAAAATCACATGTAGATTTTAATAAATATAATTTATGATATTAAAAGCAAATTATAAGATATAAAAAACATGTTTTGAGCGGTATTGTTGTACAATGGGGATCCCAATATGTGGATTTAAGAATGTAATAAAGACTTTTACAAAAAAAATCCTCTTTTATTACCTTTTCCTGGGAGTATTTTTCTATTTTAGTTTCCAAAAAGGTAGTTTTAACTGCAGGCTTTCTGAAGGTTCTTCTCTGGCCAGAATGTTTTCTTTGTAATCCCCTCTAAATTAGTCTCAGGTGATGGCTCAGAAGCTGGGGATGTGTAGGCCCTGGTTGGACATGTTGGGATGATGAAATGCAGAAAATGGGGCCTCCAGGAAAAGTTTTTTTTTTATCTGCTGCAGATAAGCATTTTAGCTTACTGACTCAGGACACATATGATACAAATTAAAGCAGGAAAAAGATGGGAGTAATTTATGAGTAGGGCAGCCATTGGTTAAAAAACACATTTGTCTGTGGTATAGAATGTACAGAGAAGGTAAATAAATCTGATTAGTGACAGTAATCAAATAGAGTCTTGAGACAGTGAGCAAGGCCGTTATAGCAAAGGACACCGAAGGGCACAAACAGAAACTGTAGAGTTCTCCCTTTTTTATGCATGCACATACCCACCTGCTCACTACCCTTTGAGCCAGGTCAGTTAACCTTAGAGCTTATTCCATTCCACTGCATACACTGTGCAACCTATAACAAGCCATAATGTTGTGATTTGTATGTAGAGGACATATAAGGCACTGAAATCCTCCAGAGACCATTGACAAGTCCACTAGTGTTTTCTTTTGGTTTATGAATATGAATAAGGCAAAGTGATCTAGCATGTTTTGTTGCTTCTCCAAACTACAAGCAGGAACTCATATGTGGTTTAGGCCTACATATGTGGATACATTTTTAATATTCATAAAGAACTGTAGACATGCACAATCCCACATACCAACTAAAGTGTTATTTGTTAAATTATAGTCAAATTCCTGTGGACCAATGAAGTAACATTGTAAATGTAAATATGCGAAAGAGTTATTTATAAATAATGTTTAGAGTACAAGCTACATGTGTATATATAGTAGGTAGGGGTGATCACACCTATCATCCAACTATGCACATCTAGGCCTTCCTTCTTCAATACAAGGGACCAGCCTACTGAAAAATACCAACCTATATGAAAGGCCTATATGTAAAAAGCATGAATCTGACAAACGTCCCACTCTTGTAGAAAAAGGGTAATGGGCTACTGCCACCTGCAGGAGAGTTTTGAAAAAGAGTGGGCTACTGTCGATTCTACTTTTCGCCACTTGTGGGTGCTGGATGGCCATAAAAAAGACATGTCTTTTGATTGGAGTCCAAAAGGTTTGAGCACCCAGTTTTGAACAGTGAAAGGTGTTGAGCGCGCTTCTGCTCTCAGGTGACACCCCATCTTAACATCTTAATGATGTTGTCAAAATATATCTCCTTTATTAGATAAGCAAATTTATGTAACATGTAAACGTATGAAAAAACAGAAGTACATATGATCAAATATGGCCTGCATGAACTTTTATTTCATGCATCTATGAAAGCTTTAAAGCCACCGTGTAAGAACTAGAACTGCTGGAATAGGACATAATAAAAGAATGTATTGTAGTTTATGTATTTGTAAGTTTGTAGAAGCTTTAAGTGGACCTGTTGATGCTCAACTCGGGGGTCTATAAAACAGTTGCAAACGCTTGATTTATCGTGTGTACCCCACTTAACCCATAAGTTACAGGCCTACTTAGCCCACGCTACCGAAAAAGAACTGTAAAATAGATAGTGAACTGTCAACAGATAGATATAATAAAAGTGGTGGCGATTTTAGCTTTAAAACCCTAGCCGACTGACCTAATGCCCTAGAAATAAATATAAAAATCACAATCATGGGCCTGTAAACTTTACAGCACGTAAAGGGTAGGAAACTTCAGCAATTTCAAAACAAATTTGATAACTACACATGCTAACCATACAGTCAGGATGTTGTGCTTCAGGGTACAGGACAAATTTGTCCAAAACCTTACTGTCTTACTGAGTCCATCAAATCTGTTTCATTTTTAAAAGAAGTGGGCAAAACAGCAATTAGTGAGATCTGTATGTCAGTCGGATAATACTCTTGGCTTTGGAAAAACGCTTCACAGTCCGGTTGCAATTCATACACTCTCCATGATTCCGCTGAGTTCATGCGCATATGACTACTAGCGAGAAGCCTCCGTGGACATCGTTAACTAGCTACCAGCAGATGCCGTGTAATGTCTTGCTGGGAAAGCTGTGGACAGCAGTGGCGTAGGAGCCGAAATCTATGAGAAATTTGATCATCATTTGACATTTAATTGATTTTATTTTAACAGCTAAAGTCGTTTGGAAGGTATCAAGATGTCTGTCGCGGGCTTAAAGAAACAGTTTTATAAAGCGAGCCAGGTTTGTATATAACTTTCATTTCTAAGTTTATCTCTTGCTAACGTTATCGGTTTAGCCTAGCATGGCTCCAGGCTAGTCAAAGCAGATCCGTTAGCCAGCTTGTATTCCAGAAAGCTAGTTGCTAACTGCCAGTTTTCATTTTTTGCCTCTACCTAGCCACAATATTATTGTTATTGGGTATCTCAGTTGGCAGACTTGTTGCCGAATCAACTTCATGGTTATTATTGTGTTTGCCTCGTCCATTTAATTACATGACTTTTACGCACAATTTGATTTCCCAAAACTTTGAAAAAAGTTTGTCAGGCACAAGATGACTTGATTCGCTTTGCACGACTTGGACTTTGCTAGTGTACATTGTATAGCTATAGCCTGTTGGCTAATGCACATCTTCATAGCTTATGCATGCCAAGTTAACTTCTCCTGAATATAACTTTTAATCTCAACCAACTGCGGATATTGGTAAAGGAAAGCATATAATGTCAAATATTTAAAGACATCAATCAATAGCCGTGTCATTTACTAAGATAGCAAGAAAACGCTGGGAGGTTCCAACTCGAGCGATTTTTACAGAGGTTGACTTGCAACCAGTGGTGCTGTGTGGTAGCTAGCACTGCTTTCCAATGCAGTGAATGGAGCTAACGGTATAGTATAGGAATAGTTTTTTGCTAGCTGGCTAGCCATCTTGGGATAGCATTTCTTGAAGCCTTGCAACGCCCCCACTAGCCAGACTTCACCTAACCCACCTCAGATACCTTTTAAACTGATTTGCCACGTTTGCGGGAAGAAATGGTGGCTTCTTCCATGTACAGAAAGGCATCGAAGTTTGTATGTGTAACAGTTAACCCGATTTGATCTGATCATCAACTTTAACAACTGCAGCCTGAGCATGTGACGAAATATTAAATACAGCAACAATGGTACACATCTCTTGCTCTACAGTAATTTGTAGAGAGCGGTGCAGGATTTTTTTTTTTACAGCAGTCCAAGATAGGAATCTTCCTCTTCATCTAGCGGAAGGCTGTGCTCCGACATTTTTACATTGAGTAGACAGTCGTCTGTTCTTAAGATGATAATAATATGGTGACTTTTGTCCATGGAAGACACGTTGGATATACAAAAAATGTTGACACACACAGCAAAGTATTGGCACTTAATGACAGTCTCTGTCGACAAACAGGTCGACAACATGCATAACATCAGGACACAATGATGAAATTAACACAGCAAAGAGAGAGTATTGTCTTGGATACCCCTAAAATATGTGTGGTGTAATTAGGTCTAGTCCGGTGGGGCTGCACACATACACATTTCCTACCACTGAGCAAACACAGGGACGTTTCCTATTTGCCTTGAGCTGATTTACTTCCTGACTTTTTCGGGAAAAGTGAGGGTGGTGTTGAGGATGAGGCGAGGGGGTTCTCCATTTCCACCAGTGCTGATCTCAGCAGGAAAGATAGCGGCTCTCTTGCCCAACTTCCTCCCAGGAACCCATCCAGATTCCTGGGGAGCAGATAAAAGCGGGGGCAGCACTGAAAGAGACGTGTCAGTCTGACCAGAGGGACTAAGAGAGAGAGAGTGAGCACCCGGCGGACGCCTTGGGAAAATGGAGGGTGCAGCAGTGCAGCCAGCGCTCGACTCCCTGCGAGCCATACGGATCAGGGTCCTGGCTGGCTCGCCGTGTAATTGGACTGCAGTGCAGCAGTTGGCTGGTGCCAGCATTCCATTACAATCAATACTCGAGAGGAAAACAGGATGACAGAGCCAGGCTCACAAGGAAAGCTGCATTCCCTCTTTGACACATAGTTTGTTAGTTCAAGGTTTGCTTGCCTGTCTACAGTCAAGTTTTGGGATGGCAGGAAGGTTTTTTTTTTGTTTGTTTTGTTTTGCAAAATTTCCTCATTCTTCGTTCAGAAGAATCTTGTTGAAATGAGTCGCGGTTGTAAGTTCATGAAGTTAAAAACTTTCGACAGGCCTACTACTGTTCCTACCGCCTGCCCTCTTCCTTTTTCTTTAACCCACCCCCACACACACACACACACACACTCACATATGTGCACAGCAGTCACTTGCTTCCATATGTTCCCCATTCCACTATTTGCATTATGTGCCATTTTCCTTAGGGCACGCACACGCACTCACACACACACAGAAGAATGTTTCGGCTGAGATGCTGTTAGGCATTCCATTCCTGTTTGTGATTTTGTGTTAATGAATCTCGAGGGCACATATGGTTTTTGTGCCTCGCCAGAGTTTTGTCTCATGCAGTGGTTGCCATGGTTATGCTACCTATTGCGCCAAGCATTTGCTAGTGTTTGCTCGACCCTCTTGTAAAAATTATTGTTGCTTTTACAGCAAGTCCCTCCCACCCTTGACCCTTGTGGATGGGTCACCTCAAGTGACTCCATCACTGCTGGCTTTTATGTTTGTTGACTCACTAAAGGCTTTGGTGTGATGCATTTCCATTCAAATGGCGTAATGTATTTGGCTGTCAGTGTGGGCAAGTGACTTTTGCTGTGTACATCATAAGTGCATCCGAGGGAGTCGATCAGTGTCGTCGTTGAGCAGGAATCTGACTCACAGTCATGCATACTCCTCTGTTCACAATCCCCCTATTCTTTGGTGCTGAGGGACTCTGCTCCTGCGCCTCGACATATGCAAGTGCGTAAGCTTGTGTCATAGTGACTTCATTTTCTTTCATTTGGACTGGAGTTGTAAAAACCCCATTCATCCAACCAGGCGTTCCTTATACCCCAGACCCTTTCTTTTTCTCCTCCTCCTCCCTTTGCGTGAACTTTTTGTTAATGTTCACCAAAGCAGACAATGGTGTTAAGGGGGAAGTCTTTTATCCATCTCCGCAATTGGCATATGGCTCACACAAGGAAGCTGTCTGTTTTTTCACACTCATTACTTCAGAATGACACACACAGCTCCATGTGGCCTGCCCTCTGGCCTTATAGTAAAGCTGTGTTTTGGTTGGTTTTACCTGTGACCACTGAACTGTGCATGTATCATGTTTGCCTCATGCCTAAGTTTACAGCCCTGGCTTTATCGAATGGCAGCACACGCCCAGAAGCTAAAGCCATTTGGATGATATGCTTCAGTTCTCGTGTGAAGAACAAGAGTGACAGAGAAAAAGCAGGCGGAACAAACCTTTTTAATTATTAATCTCTTTCCGTGCCACGACTGCTGCTTTTGTCATGGATATACAAACAACAGCCCATTCACTGCCCACTGCAGAGTGAAAACCCTCAACACAGACTGCATCACAATCATCACACAGCCACACATAAATGCTCTCAGAGGCTAGATGTACCCTCGGGCCTAAACACCTCTGCCTCCAGAGGCAGCAGGAAGACAGTGCTTTGAGCACCGGGGGTAGGGTACAGTACAGCTGGTGTGTGTTTTGGGCCTAGTTTCTGCCGGGTTGCTGAACCAGCCCAGCCCAGCCCAGCCCGGGCCATAAGGCAGTCGTTAGCTGTAGTGTTCGTTTGTAGCCCTACACATGGGGGAGTGACCGCTCCCGGAGAATGTGCTGCAGAGGCACTCTGCTGTCTTTCACAGGAAGGGAAGTGGTTTGCCTTGAACAGAAAAACCTTCAGAACTGTTACGGTCAGATGGATGACCTAGAAAAAAGCTCAAGGGGTGGGGGCGAGGGGGAGAAAAAGTGAAGGGGGAAAAAGTTGCAAAGGGGGAAAAAAAAAAACTTGCTGTTGTGTGTGTATCCCGAGTTCCCCTCCATAAAAGAGGCATGTGTTTTAAATTAACAAAATTTGCTGATGTCACTCGAAAAGCACGACGAGTGCTGTCACTGTTCAAAGAATGCTGCTCAGGAGGAGAGAAACGCATGCATCGCTCAACATGTGGCGGTTGAAAAGTCAATTATGACCCAAATCGCAGCTCAGTCTGGGATGCATTTGGCTGAGATGTGCATCAGGTCCGTTTGTGTCGGCAGCCACCCTTTGATGCTCTCCAGCTTTGCTTTTTTTAGGCTGTTGCCCACATTGTTTTTCTCCACAGTGTTTGAAAGAACCGCTCACAACTTTTGTTTTTTTGGCTTGTGCACACGTTTTTTTCTCCTTAGTGTTTGGGAGAACTGTTCCCGACTCACACTAGCCCTAGGAATCCCTGAGTGTTTAAGTAATAGTTGTGGCAACGAACATGTTCAGACAGCACCCCTTATTATTCCAAGATTGCTAACATTGCTGTGGGAACATACAGCTATAGGTGTGCATACCACAGCCTGTTTGTTATGCAAAGAACACACTCTGCTGTTTGTTTGCTTCGAAAAACTAAGAATTGATTGATAAGATTATTGTAGCACTGCAGAGATGCCTCTCTTGGCAAGGCATTTGCAGGGAAATAGTGAGTTAAGAGTTGGACTGGAGCACATCTAGCAAGTAGACAAGTCTACAAGTAGGCCTGGGGGGCAGAAGAGGGGGGGTGGAAGTTTTTCACACGTGTACACTGCTGAGTGCTGGCTAAGGAAGGCATGGTTTTTTCCACAGCCTGTAGAGAGAGACAAAAAGAGTGTATGGGGGTGTGTGTGTGAGCGAGCAAATTACAAGCTGGGTAGGCTTAGCACAAAGTAACAGTAGCATTGTAGCCGTGAAGGAGGCAGATCCCGTGTCTTCATAGGCGGCAACGCTATTGTCAAAAGGTGGGGAAGTTACCGGACTTAAAGTGATCTTCTGGTTTCTGGTTTCCTTCTGTCTCTGTTGCGCAAGATGACAAGAATGAGGATTGTTACCGTGTCAATATCCAATTAACTGAGCACATTTCCTCTATAGCAGATGATGGAGCGCAGTCACCATAATTTTAGCGCAATGTTATATTAATACAAAAGACTAAGTAATGTTTATTTTAAGAATGATTTACAATTTCACTGACACACTTGCGACTGACTCTACTATTTGTTTTTCCAAAGTCCACAAGATGTTGCAATCGCTCGTGCCTCTTATTTTGTCACAACAGAAACTGGAAGGGAATTCAGGCAAGTCAAGAACAGCTGTATCCAACTAAGACGGCTGTAGAGACTCCAGTATATGAAATATTGTACTTGGGAGAAAGATGATTGTCCTTTATGGAAGAAATGAATCGCAGTGTATCTCTAATTCAAAATGGTACAGCTGCTGTTTTGTAAATCATAAGCAAATGTCATTAAATTGAATCATGGCCCAGATAACATGATGATATTGTGTCGCCACCTCTGCTGTAGATCTGCTCAGGAACAGGGTTGGGAATAGGCACAGAGTCAACAGCTAACTCAAGAGTTTTAACATCATATCCCTACACGCACTTACCTTTCGTAGCAGTTTGCATATGGATAAGGATATGGTGTCAAAGTGATGTTTGACATTTGACGGGCAAGCTTGGTTGTCACATCGGTTGCGGAAATTTCAAAAGTGCTTATCTCTATTCTACCCATTAGGGACACTTCTTTCTCAGGTTAAATAGTTGGAACATTAGTATAAGAATGCAGAAATTACATTTATCTAAGGTAGGCTAACTGACCTCATGATGATGGTGGTGATAAAATAGTAAGGATCATCATGATGGCTGATTAACCTGATTACTTTGAGTACATTATCAATAGTATGTTTAGATGTTGTCTGATTTTAGATATTGACCCTCTACAGAGAAACATATTTGTGATGCTGTTTTGAGCTGCTTGTAGAACCCAGATTACTAAGACGGGTGTGTTCCCACTCTTTTAACTTGCTCAATGGTCTTGTAGGGCTTCTCAATATATAGAAAATATTACAGTATTGACAGGCACAATATAGCCTTCATACCACAAACATGGCTGAACTGCAGTAAATGGTACATTTACCAAACCTATGCTTTCATGGTTTGCTTATCAAGAATTGGCCAATCAGATGGAGCCCTGCTGCCCTACATGCTCTCGCAGAGTTTCAACTCTTTGGGGTCTGACTGTGAACCCCATTGCATATTTACTCATGGCAAAATTCAGCAACGTTACCACAGTATTGCTCATGCCAATATTGTGCAGCCCTTATTTTGCACCAGGCAGAACTAAGACTGTGACAACTATGCGGGCCCCTCACGGTTGTCGCAAGCGTCTGTGATGTGGGATGATGTCTGCCTCACTGACCTAAACCTCAGAGGTGGTTGAGAATGCGTCTGTCCCACTGAGCCCTTTTACGAGGCCTCTGGTCAGACACTTAGCCAGTCAAAGCTCATTTGGGTACCAGCTACTTTTGTTTTTCCTCCCGTGACCAACCACTGCCCTGTGTAGAACTGGTATTTTACCAGCGCCAACTGGGCCTTTTACATGAATTCAAAGCAAAAAGATTTCACTGTTTCAATCTGTATGGTTTCGTTGGAGATAGCCAAAACTGAAGCTTTTATGATGGGACAAAACAGCCAGTCAGACTCGAGACAAACACTCTAGCTCTAGCTGCCTCAGCTACTTTCCAGGTTAAAAGGTAGAGTGTATGATTTAAAGGCCACTCATATTCATTCTGGCAGTCTGCTAGCTTTCCTCTGTAGTGTTAACTTCAAAAGAGAAATGTCTGTTCATACAGTTTTTCATCTGGAAATAGGAAGAAAACATAGTGGCTTATCCAGTTCAGCAATCTATAACTAGTTCCAGACATGTTTTGTCAGGAACATAGAAGGAATGAGTGCTATTTCACTGGCTGTTGAGGTGATGTATCGAAAACTTTTTGGCAGAATGGCGGACTATGCCATTAGCGACGTATGGCAACCTGTGTGTTTTAAAGTCGGCCTTTAATTTTGCAGTTAGACCCACTGCCCCTTAGGCTCCTCTTTCTGTTCCTGTCTGTGTTTGATTTAATGAGCTCCACTTGTTTGAAGCCTAGTGCCACTGGTTAACGCAGCCTTTGTTGCTGTGCCAAGAGGTTTGCCAAATTACGATGTGCATCATCTGAAAAAATGGCACCAGCGTGGAAAGCAAGGCACTCTAACTGCAGCTCCACTTACATCACCAGCTGCTTTTGTTTGTTTGTTTGTTTGTGTGTGTGTGTGTGTGTGTGTGTGTGTGTGTGCGTGTTTGTTTGTTTGTTTGTTTGTCTGTACGAGACTTTGTGTGCCAAGTCATGGCAGCCCTGCTTAAGTTGTGCCCATAACAAAGCGTGTGTGTCCTGCTCTCTGTGTCCCTCTGCAGATGGTCAGCGAGAAGGTGGGCGGTGCTGAGGGAACCAAACTGGACGAAGATTTCAAAGACTTGGAACGGGTGAGTAATATCCCCAGCGTGCGAGAGTGGACGGCAGTTACAGTCGCTGGTCAGCCACAGTCAGCCATCCCTTTGTGTGTGTGTGTATGTAAGTGTGTGTGTTTGTGTGTGTGTGTATATAATTGTGTGTGTGTGGGACTGGGTGAGTGTGCTTTCCTGCACTGTGGCAGTTATTTACTGAACTTTGAACAGACTGGCTTCCTAGCTATTTCTAAAAGATGACTGTCCCAAAATATGTGCACCATCACAAAATGTTTTCTGAAGGGTTTCCTTCAGAGGCCTGAACAGTGCTAGATATGTTCAAAGTGCATTTCTTAGTAGCTATGATCTGATGTAGACCAAAATATGAAAAGTAAGCTAAGGTATCTATTTGATGAGTCATTTGCTGCTTGGTGTTATCACACTGTGGTCCTCACCCATGACATGGTAGGCAAATGGTTTGGCTCGACATGCCTTGGTGCTATTAGCTTGTAGCATTTTCACACATCAGAGTCAACTCGCTTAAGGTAGTGTAAGTGAGAAAAGTGTTTCTGACACAGAGTCTTCTCTCCCATTCAGTCCATCATCAAAATGAAACATGAAATATGTTTTGCCCTTATTGCCCTGCATGCATTAGGGTATTTATAAACCCACAAAGGAAACATCCATATATTAGAAAATCCAAATATGGCAACTGTAGCATAAACACATACTCAGTTGTGAAAATATCAGTTGAAAACATTACCATTTGCTATTTTTAGTAGTGGCCTATGGTCATGGGGCAAAAGAAAGTTCACTTTTTCATTGGAGAACTAAAAGAGTTTGTCATGTCCCACTGACCTAAACTCTAAATTAATTCCAGACATTGATGTGGCCTGCAGTATTCGTTGTCTCTCCTGGTAAAGGGGACCGTCAATGGACTTCAATGGAACCCCAAAATTAAGTTGACCACATTGGCAACATTTGCCATTTTGCAACAACACACTTGTTTTTTTTCCCCTTGTTTGATTTTTTTCTTTAAATCATTATACCACCACCCCTAAAGTGAAACAACAGAAAGAAAATCTAAATAAAAGAGCCCTGTGTTATGCATTTAAAGTACAGTGTGTCCAAATCGAAAAAGAATAGCCTGTGACAGAGGAAATGAGCTGAGGCATAATCTCTCTTGACTGCACCTGCCACTGATCAACACTCTGCGTAGGCTGACCTTGTTCTCCACCAGTGCTGCTGTGTAATTTTAGAACACAGTCCATCACGTTCATTGCCATGACATTTTAGAAAAAGGTCCTCCTTCTTCGAGACTTCAGCCATCATGTACATACATCCTGGCGTCACAGTAATCAAATGAGCTTTTTAGTAAACATTACTTTTCATTTTGTTTCCACTCATGACATTTTTAAATGCTGGGCCATAGTCTTTAGGCTGTGGCCTCTGCTCTCGTTGTATTTCAAACATTCTTCTTTAAATCTTCTGACTGGATCTCTTCCATTTGTCTTAAAATACAGATGCACAAATAGGCTACAGCAAGGTGCCAAATAATGTGTGAGGTAATTACAGTGAAATTGCCTTTTTCAACGGCATTTGGCACATCTCGAAGCAGACTTGGCACAGTATGACCCCGTCCAGGACAGGGTCCAACATGCCTGAGATGGCCCGGTTTAGTGCCTAGTTAAGGTCTAATGAAAATGCAGTTCGGCCCAATTCGGTGTAGCCAAAAGTGGCAGTGGAAAAAGCACACCAGAGCTAGCGCAGACAACAGGCTGGTAGCGCACGCGTGCTAATGAGACCTAATGAAATTCCCATTGATCCCCCACCCCCCCCCCTTCGTGCTGCTACCGTGCTAATTACCACTTTGTTCGAGTATGTTTACCTTGGGTGGCATTTTGTATTGGTGTGTCTGTTACTAGCCACAGCCCCAGCTTTACACAGCAGACACTAAGCTGACAGCCTCTAAGGCAGTCATAACGAAAGTGGGTTATCAACCACCAAACGCCACCCATATCAGTAGATCGCGCTTGACAAAGTTGCTAAATTGTCACGAAGCTTAATGTGCTAAGCCACAAGAGTAGCCAGTCAGGCTGCTCTGCTTTTGGGTCTAGTGACAAGTGTTCTACTAGCCTTCACACATAGCACTCGGCATGCTATCATGTTAAAGCACTGTATGCACTGCAACATACGTGTGGGCTTGTGTGTGTGTGTGTGTGTGTGTTAGAGAGTGAGAGAATAACTGTCATGGTAGCGTGTGGTCTTCACAACTAACACCTGGTCTTGCCTGTCTGCACTGCTGACAGCAGGGTGGTGTGTACAACATGTTCCCTTGCCTCTCTGCCTGCAGGAGTATCTCTCTCTCTCGCTCTCTCTCTCTCTGTCTCTCTCTCTCTCTCTCTCTCTCTCTGTCTCTCTCACACTCTCTTTACACTCACTTGTTCGCTTGCTCTTGCTCTGCTCTCAAATTTAAGCAACAGATATAAAGCTCAAGCTCAGTTTAAAGCTTAGTAACTTTGTTTTATAGTTCTCTGTGTACAGTACCCCCCCCCCCCCCCCCCTCTCTCTCTCTCACACTCACTCACTTTTTTCACTTGCTTGCTTTGTCTCTGCTCTCAAATTCAAGCAACAGAATTAAAGCTCACAGTACATTAGGTCAGATAGACCATAAAGTTCCAATCAGGCTCATTTTAAAGCTTAGTAAACGTTTACGTTTTATATTGCTCTGTATACAGTACTTGCTGTTTGGCAGTTTGAGAAGACCAGCTGTGACCAAAACAAGCCGTCTATCTCATTAAGTGTCAAAAAAACACAGCTTTGTTTGCCCTGTTTTCTGACTCACAACACATGGTCACTAAAAGAAAGAGGGGGAGAATGACCCAGAAGGAGAAGTTGGGGAAACACTGACTAAATGGCCATCAGCCCTGGTGTGGCCTCCATCTCTGGTGTTGTGAACGTACTGTAGGTCCTGTCCAGGAAAAGTTCAATCTACATCTGGCCGAGCTGCAGATGTGCTGTTGTGTCGCCGCAAGGCTGTGAGGAGAAGCGAAGTGACAGGCTGTTTTCTCATTTTACTTTCCTTGCCCTCCCCTCTCTCAAGGCTCCTTGGCCAGGCGATGGTTTTTTTTTCCCCCTTTCAGGGGGAAAAAAAAGGGAAGGGGGTTCATTCCTCATGATTATGTAATATTTTTTTTAAGCATTCAGCATTTTAAAAGACTCTGAAATCTCGAAGGCGGTATTTGCTCTGGCTTCATTATGATTTTGGAATATTCGAGTGATTTACGGTTGCAAGTCGTACCACACATTTCACACATTAACTAATTCTCAACTCAGGATTTCATTGTAACTATAAATCACACACAATAAATCTAACATCCAAAATATATTTGTATGGCTTTGTAAGCAAAACAGGGGCCTTATGGGTATAGCAAATAGACGTCTTGAATATTTTCTCCTGTCATCGTGATGATTTTGTCCGCTGTGCCCTTGTGCTTGAGTGTTTGCTGGTTCCCCTCCAGTAATGATGTATCTCTCCCCCTACCCATCTGTGTTTTTGTAGAAAGTAGATGTTACCAGCAAAGCAGTAGTGGAGGTCATCTCCAAAACCTCAGAGTACCTACAGCCCAACCCAGGTAAGATCCTCCCTCCCCCACATCCACCCCGACCCTCCCAGTAGGCCCTGGTACCTGCTCATCATCTTGATGGGGATTGACTTGGAATGCAAGTCTTCTTATGTGTGTGTAGCACTTCCTATTTTGCAGAGTTTTACATGACACTGGTTGCAAATGTTAATATGCACATTGATGGGCGCATCTTTTTACTGCAGATAAATTATGTCGGTGCTATATTTAATAAAGAGCAGTCCATATTGGCAGTGTAAAAAAATTGATTAGAGACCATATCTATTGTTTTCTGGAGTTGATATAGTGTTAATTTGAATATGAATGTCCCCCTCAGCTGGTTATTATTGTATGGTATACAAAATCAGCTTTAGATGGGATTTACTGGTTACATTGGAGGGCCATGTCTTTAACACAGACCACTAGTACATTTTCCTTAATCTACATTCTCCTTAATCTATACCTGTGTGTGTGCTCCACAGCGTCCCGAGCCAAGCTATCCATGCTGAACACCATGTCAAAGATCCGGGGGCAGGTGAAGAGCCCAGGCTACCCCCAGGCTGAGGGCCTCCTGGGGGAGTGCATGGCCAAGTATGGCCGCGACCTTGGAGAGGAAACCAACTTCGGTGCGTTTCAGTTGCATGTGTTTCTTTTTCGTGTGTGTGTATGTGTATGTTTGTGTGTGTGTGTGTGTGTGTGTGTGTGTGTGTGTGTGTGTGTGTGTGTGTGTGTGTGTGTGTGTGTGTGTGTGTGTGTGTGTGTGTGTGTGTGTGTGTGTGTGTGTGTGTGTGTGTGTGTGTGTGTGTGTGTATGTGTATGTGTATGGAGTGGACATCAACATCTCCTGGTGGTCATTTGGACCAGTAGTTGTGAATTCTTGCTGATTTGTACAGGTGTGTTGGTACATAGTGACACACTTTCAGCTTAAGAGTTTGCTTTGGCGTTTTGTCAGTCAGAGGCAATTCAGGCCATAACCAACAGTATGACTAAGAGAAATACAGAACATTTCGCTTTTATTGTTTCAAGGCAAATATGACATTGTTTTGAAGAAATATTGATTTTGTTGGTTTGTTGATTGTTGGTTTTGTGAACATGCAAGTTTTTGTGTGTATGTTTACTAAGGGTGTGTACTATAAGAGAGGACAAAATAGGTCCAATGATATTGATGCTTGTGGGTTTTTCAATCTTTTTTTTTTAATTTGGCACCAGTCATTCTGTGATTGTATTTTTTTTCTATGTAGTTATTATTTGAGCGCTGTATGTAGTGCTGTGTTGTTTAGCTTGATAAAGCTGTGTTTGTGTTGATCTTGTGTTGATCAGGTGGTGCTCTGGTGGATGCGGGGGAGACCATGAAGAGGCTTGCGGAGGTGAAAGACTCGCTCGACATTGATGTCAAACAGAACTTCATTGACCCCCTGCAAAACTTGTATGACAAAGACATCAGAGAAATACAGGTATTTTCTTTCTCTATCTCTCTCTCTCTCACTCACACTCACACTCACACTCACACACACACACACACAAACATGCCTGGATACACATACAGCCACGTGCGCATATACACAGACATATGCACACACATCACCTATTACATATCCCCTATTGTGATATGATGGGCAGATCACCACAGCGCTTATCTTTAGCATAGCATTCTTTACAGTCACTAGCTCAGAACATGACTGTTTCAGACTGTTTACTGATAAGCTTTAGGTGGGCTGTGAGATTTCTGAATTCTTTTGTAGGGCGAGAAGCCCAGCCCATGTTAGGCAGTTTTTTCCCCTGCAAGTCTTAAACGATATCAAGTTTTAGTGGCTGTCCTGACTGCTCACTTTATCGGCTCTAAGAACACTGCCCTGCAAAAGCAAAGTGCAGTAAATGCACAAACATTGAAACTGAGAAAAATGTCTTCAAAGTTGTCATACTGCCTAGTCAAACATGCTGTAGGCATAATTGTGGTGACGCTTTTATGTACTTTCTTAATAGGAAGAAGCAAGAGATTTAGTCACAAGAAAAATGGTGTGGTATGAAGTCCATTTCCAGTCTAAACTCAGTTCTGACAAAATATGTAGCTATTGCCTTTTAGCTTTGTAAGGCAGAACAGTCCAGGCTATGTCCACATTAATGCGTTTTGAAATGAATCAGTAACATTATTGTTACATTTGCTCCTGTTGTCCATAGCACTCCAGAATGTTCAAGGTCCTAAGTGCTACAATCTGAATTCATTGAAAAGTGTCTGATTTGCTTTGCAATGAAAAGACACTTTCTGGATGCACTGGCATAGAAACCCTTGTTCCTGTCCTGATTGGACCTCCTCAGTGTGATGTTAGGCTCCCTCAATTCATTGTGCTCATATCACATGATATTGGTCATGTACACTATTGTGGGAGACAACAATGTCCCTTTCGACCCTCATGAATCACTTTAGTTACCACTACCAGCCGTAAATGCACAGTAGGAATGGTCATGTGACCAGTGTTTTAGGCATTCTGTCATATCAGTGTGGACAAAGGTTTTGCTTTTAGAAGTGAAAAACTGTGTATGGACAGAAATGGCCCAGTGCAAAAAAAACTAATGTCAGTGAAAATGAACTAATATAGTCTTAGTGTCTTCTCGCCTCTGGGCTGTGCTGCTCGGCAAGCAGTGTGGAGGAAGCCAAGGTAGTGTCAGCGCCACTTGCTGTCCCACCTGCTTAGAGTAGCCATTCAAGTATGCAGCAGTGGGAGAGTTTGACACGTCAAGGGCATTTCTGTTGTTAGCCACAAGCAAATGATGAAGATAACTTACTTTTGCGTCACCACAGAAGTTCCTTTGAGTAGCAGCCAGAACAAATGCAAAGTCAAAGCTGTCACATTGCCATCTATTTGTTTTAGCAGGTAACTGTATCCAAAATCCATTTGAGGCATAGTGTAAACAGATACAGTTACAACAACACAGTTTATTCTCATTGCACTTCATCTCATTGCCACAGTACTGTACAATAACATTACACCATGTTATTAGTATTGTTATTGTTGTTGGTGATGGTGCTTATAACCTTTAATTAAACAGTTGTTGAGTTATAGTATAGTAGTGTCGTTGAGTTATAGTATCTTTTTCCTTTTTTAAAGTATGTTTTTGGCCTTATTGAGATAGGACAGTTAAGATGGTGACAGGAAGTAGGTGGGAGAGAGAGATGGGAAAGGGGTGGGAAATGACCGCAGGCCAGATTCAAACCTGGGTCCGCATGGGCAAATGCCCATTCATGGTCAGGTGCTCTAACCCCTGCACTGCTGCACCCCCAGTATCTCTCTTTCAAGATAGTAGAAACAAATTGTGGCAGTTCTATTTCTCTAGCTTTTTTGTATTGTAATTTAAATGCCAATTTGTATTGGTTCATTGTCCATAAGCATGCCAAGAGTGTTTGCTTGTGCATGAAGACTCACTGCTTTAGATCAGGAATGGCCGTAAGGTGCATAGCCTTGTCCACAGTAAAAGAGTAAAAGAATCTCCCCTTGCAAGCAGCACCACCTGAAGAAGCTGGAGGGCCGCCGCCTGGACTACGACTACAAGAAGAAGCGGCCGGGGAAGATCCCCGATGAGGAGGTGAAGCAGGCCCTGGAGAAGTTCCACGAGTCCAAGGAGGTGGCCGAGACCAGCATGTACAACCTGCTGGAAACCGACGTGAGTATCTGCGCTCCCTCAGATAGTGCGAGTGAACACCGCAACTGTGTTTCTTCCTTTTTTTTTTTTTTTTTTACTTATGACACCCTTACTTTTTTTGTCGTCTGCCTCATCTTCTGTTTTCTCTCTGACCAGTTGTCTTCTTCCTCTTCCTCTTTTCTCATCTTCCTTTTTCCTCCTTCTCTCTGGCTTTGTCATGGTGAGGGTTCCACAGTGCCACCTGCTGTAGGAATGCTTCCTCATTCCTTCCCACAATGCAGCAGATGGAATTACGTTGGGCAAGGCGTCTGTAATTGCAACCAGATCCCTTTGTTGCTCATTGGTCCTGCTTACCATGCAAACACAACATCTTTTCTTCTCGCTCTCTCTTTCTCTTTCTCTTTCTGTCTCTCTTGCTAATTCTTTTGTTTTGCACTGACTGTAAGCAAACACTTTTAGACAGTGTGTATGTCAGAACCTGACTTACTGTTACCTAATGGAATTAAACTATCTATTAACCTTAACTGGCACCCTGGATCTCTTCCAGATTTCTCAGTGGCGTGTCTCTTTTTTTTTTTTTTTTGTTTGTTTGTTTCACATAGAAACTTGTGCCCACTATATATGTGCAGGGTTCCTACGCAGTATGGAAAAGTATGGAAAAGTATGGAAAAGTATGGAATTTAATTTTAGCGTTTTCCAGGTCTGAAAAAGTATGGAAAATTGAAATTAGAGTATGGAGAAATATTTTTGTTTCCAGACATTTGCCACTACATGGTAAAATGCAGCTCAACTTTCAGACATTCATCGAATTTTGCCTAAGAAATGCCTGCGGAGGGAGCGGAGCAGCGTTTTGTAGTCTGAAACTTGCGATTGTTACGTAGCGTACAGCAGCGAGATGAGCAAGTGTCAAAAGTTAGGCACTGAGCAGGGATCAGAGATTAACATTATGAGCAGCGTTGTTCATGCTGCTGTCAGACTTTTTTGGAAGAGATTAGCTTCTATTAGGGTTTTTTGTAAGGGGTTGTTGTTGCTTACATGTTAAACAATTCATTATTAGGCCTACGAGTAATCACTGTTCTGACATGAAAATTAGCCAGATAGATTTGCTAGTTCAGTCGATTAGAGAAAACGACATAAGCGCAATGTAAAGTCCCCATCACCACAAAGTTCCATACAGTTCAGAAAAATATTCCTGTTGGTTTTGTAAAGTTACATTTAATAAATATGCTCCACACTCATCTGGTAATTTTAAAAGAAATCTGAAGTGACGCAGCGGCGGCCCTTTTATTAAGGGCGCACGGGCGCGGCCCTCCCAACATGTGAGGGATTAAAAAAATTCATCATATTAACAATAACAAGAAACCGTACCGTTCCACCTTAACCACCAGTGAGAGTGTATTGACTTTAACGTGAGATGATTGTTTGTTATTTGGTACAGTGAGCGAAAGCCCTCCCACTCCGGGGTGCCGACAAAGCTTGAGTCTATGGAAGCATGTGAAAAAAGTTTGAGAGCATTACAAATAAAAGATTTTAATTGGCCCTTTTATTTTGCGCTGCGGACGCAGCACTGTAGCGCTGTGTACTTTCATTGTAAGACTACATTTCATTATCACTTTGCAACTGTCATTTTACAAGTATTTATTAAGGTCATGCAACTGACAATGTAAGCTGAATCAGAATGGATTTTGCATTTGCTATGTGAAACAGGCTACCCCAAAATGCACTAGAATGCAGGAAATTGCATCTAAGAAATCCAAAATTTTCTGGGGGAGGACCCCATACCCCCCGCCAGGGGTAGTACATATGCTCATGATGTCTACCTTCGTGCCCCACCAAACATTTTTTCCACTGGCCGCCACTGGTTATGACATAAAATGGGACACTGACACACGTTCTAGGCCCAGCTAAATATGTTGGTGGTATGCCACAATAACTGTATGTGTTTAATTCATTTAAATACATTAGTATTTGGTGGTGCGCTGATGTCTCCGAAATCTCAGAGAATTTGAGTATGGAAAAAGTCTGGAATTTTACATTTGAAAATGTGTAGGAACCCTGTATGTGGTAACCAAGTGTTACACAATTGTGTCTGTGTGCATACATATCTGATGTGTGTGTGTGTGTGTGTGTGTGTGTGTTTGTGTTTCTGTGTGTGTGTGTTTGCCAGCAGATCGAGCAGGTGAGCCAGCTGTCCTCCCTGGTGGAGTCCCAGCTGCAGTATCATCAGCAGGCCGTGCAAATCCTGGAGGAATTATCCACCAAACTGAAAGAAAGGTGCGTGTGTGTTTGGCTGTGCATGTGTGTTTGGCTGTGTATGTGTGTGTGTGTTCCTATTTTTACCTCTTTCATGTTCATGTAGGTAATTACAAAATAGAGCAAATATCATATTTTGACTTAAAACAATATATCAATATATATATATATATGTACTCGAGGTCATGTAGTTCTAATGGAAGTGTGATGTGCATGAGCAATTACTGAAAGCACATCTTCTGTTGTTGTTGTTGTTGTTGTTGTTGTCTGAGTGTGAGGTCACACACAGCTGTGTTGCTCCCCAGGATAACCGAGGCCCAGACCCGCCCACGCAGGGAATACGTCCCCAAGCCCAAGCCAGTCTTTGACTTTGCAGAATCCATCGACCAATCAAACGGCGGCTTCACTCCGACTGTAGCAGCTCCTCCTCCTGCCCGCAACTCAGGTGAGGCCCACAGATGAGGGGGGGGGGGGGGTGTGTGGAGCGGGGTGGAACTCCGCAGGGAGTTTGGGGTGGGGTTGGGGGGGGGGAGGGGGGGGTAGCTAAGACTCTACTGTCTTTATTTTCTGTGGAAGACGGAGAGGAGAAGAGAAGCACATTGTGCTTTGTTTCTCTTGCTGTGGGCTGGTGGCAGGGTGTGACAAGACTGTGTGAGTTATTTCACACTCGCGTTTGTGTGTGTGTGTGTGTGTGTGTGTGTGTGTGTGTGTGTGTGTGTGTGTGTGTGTGTGTGTGTGTGTGTGTGTGTGTGTGTGTGTGTGTGTGCGCGTGTTATTGCACATTCATCTGAGTGAGTGTATGCCTGAGTGTGTGTGTGTGTGTGTGTACACAAATGATGCTGTGTGTGCGCACATTATTTCGCATATTATTTCACGCTCATCTGGGTGTTGGTGTGTGTGTGTGGGCAAATGGCTGTGTGTCTTTGTGTGTATGTTTGTGAGAGAGGCGGTAGAGGGCACGGATGGGTCAAAGGATGCAGCTGCCCGCTGTTTAGCTCCCCTCTCTCCAGTTATGTCACTATGTATTTCCCCCTCCTCTCCCCCTCCCCCTTTCCCCTCCACTCTGACATCATCAGACCCCTACCTCCAGTTTGGCCGAGCGTCGATACGGAAACCAAGGACGCGTGAGTCACCAGCGCAACTGTGCTTCCGTCTGTGTGTGACGTGTGAACAATAATGGGGGTGCACATTAGGCAGGGGAGCTGCCATGTAAAACACACTCCCTGACCAGCTACCAACAGCAGCCTGGGAAGGGTGATCAAATCAAGTGCATGCTTCCAGAATCAATACAGCACTGCTTGTCCCTGTGGCCACGTTACGCTTTTTTTTTTTATACAAGATCTGGGTGGGGTCTAATTTAATAGGTCATCCAATCAACTGGTACTGGATGTCTTAATTGAAAGCCGATCCGGAGTGTTGGGAAGCATGATCATTTGGTTTGATTGATGGAGGCAAACAGAAAAACCCTGGCCAGCCGCTGCAGCCAAACGTACCCAGCCTCTGTAATGGGATTGCACTGTGGAAATCGGCACTGTAATCATGCCATTGGAAAATAAGCATTGTCAGTTTGGGGTCACAGTGGGTGAAAACACAATCACACACACACACTCTCTCTCTTTCTCCTTTCTTTCTTTCTTGGTACACTTACACACACCCTTTCTCACACTCTCTCTCTTTCTGGTAGGCTCATACGCGTGTGCTCAGACACACTAGTAGTTTAATCCCAGCATAGGTGATGAAACCAATATGGCTGAGGTCAGGTCACACATGCCAAGGAAACACGTGCTTGTCCTCACATCTCACCCCCACACCCCGCAGCAGGAAGGCCAGGTTTATGTGGTGGAAAGTGGAAATTTACGAGGTGAACCAGGGAAAAAGGAGGTTAATTCTAGTCAAGTTGGAGGGCATCTCCTGGAATGCCAAGAGTGGGAAGGTCAGCATGCAGAGTTTAGTGTTTGGCAGGCACTGTCGGAAATATAATGAAGGCACTCTCTCCATTTCAGTTATTCTCAGTAGGCATGCATTGCATAGGATAGGGGTTGCTCTGGAGACAGGGGTTGTTCTCTCAGCTTTATTTTTAAGTCCACTTTACCAAATAAAATTAAACTTTACAGTCCCTTTTGTGGTTTGGATGGTTCTGAAAACTTTCTGAAAAAGTTTGAAAGTTTGCAAGAAGAAATGAAGTTACCCTTGAGCGCATTGAAAGCTAACTTTAGCCATCACCTCCTCTGCCTGTCACACTGTCCCGCCTCTGGATGTTGCTGCTTTGTAAAAGGCCCCTCCTTTTGGTGTTCACCCTTTTATGATTTTCCCAGAATTCCCTGAGTAGACTGTTGTAAAGGAGGCTACCGGATGAGAAGACCCGTAGACCACTTAGTTGTCATTGTCATTGGTAGTGATGGGTTAAATGCAGTGGTTGAATTTTGTTGTAGGCACTGTGTGTTGTGGTATGCTGTTCGATCACAGTGGCAAATGGGAATCAGTTTCACTTAGTTCTCTACTATGACAAGCAGTATTTAGACATTAAATCCTAACTGTGCAACAAAAGACCAGCCTTTGTCTTGTGACCACAGTGGCTGCATTTCTTGTGGTGTTCATTTTATGCTGCAGAGGAAATACCCTGAGGGTTTGTGTAGGGTTGTTTGTTGTTTTGAAAGGAAAAACAAGTAAATGTGTAGATAAAAGTGTACAATATGCAAAACGTACAATTGGTTCTCCCTTTGTGCAGTCAGCCCTGGAATGATGAATGCTTTAATCTTGAAGTGATGTCAGAGTTATGCTGTCTGTAGCTTCTGCTCTTAACACTGTTTCAGACAGATTTAATGCGGTGGCACAACGTTGGTTTCTCTAGTAGTGCTGACTGTTTGTGGCACAGGCTAATTAGATGGTTCATCTCCACTGCTTTCATAGCAGCTTTTTTTGCTTTTGTCTCTGTGCCTGTTCTGACAATTATTTTTATATGATTGGATTATTTAATTAGATGGACTTAATGAGGATTACCTGTGTACTCTCTGTGGAGCCGGCATGCATGTGCCAACATGCTGTAATCAGATCTTGAGTAACCGTGTTATTGACTTAAGAAGAAGGCTTCTCTGCTCCTCTCTATAAATAAACCTGTTTTCCCTCCTGTTTTGCCTCAGTCCTGTGAATGTGTTGACTTGAATGTGATTTCAGAGAAGCAAGTGTAGCGCGAGGTGGCTGGTTTAGCACGAGCGTGTGACGGGTTGTTTGAGCGCAAGTGAGAAGTGTAGACACAGGGGACAGAAGTGCAGAGATGCAGTGATCAGCTCGACGGAGGTAATTAGGCCTCATGCCCCAAATCACGCTCAGACAGTCCTCATTACCGAGTCCTCATATCCTGCTCATGTGAAGGCTGTCATCCCCCACTAACCGTTTGTGCGTGTGATTTAAAGACTAATCTAGACAAGAGTGAAAGAATAACACCCAACATCATCTTGACTAACATAGCCTGAGATGTCTTAAATGCCAAGTTCAGACTAATACGGTTTTGGCGTTTGTGTCGTAACACAGTTTGGGAGTGCGTTGCATCTGTCAGACAGCTATGCTGAGGATGGCCCTAACGGTGGACAGCCAGAGCAGAGAGAGAGAGATGAAGAGAGCCTTCCTCTACTTTAGTCTAAACACAGCACCGCATGTGACTCAGATGTGTGATCTAATCAAGTCTCTGTTCTCTCCTCCTTTTTTTCTCTCTTGGGTTTTTCCCTTTATCTTCACTCTCCCATCTCATCCTTCCTCCCCCCCTTCCTTCCTTCGTCTCTCTCTCTCTCTCTCTCTCTCCCTTCCTCCTCTTATCCCCTCTCCTTCCACTTCCTTCCCTCATCTGTCTTTCTTTTTCTCTCTCTCTCTCTCTCTCTCTCTCTCTCTCTCCCTCACAGCCTCGGAGCAGCCCTGCTGTAAAGCGCTGTACGACTTTGAGCCAGAGAACGAGGGCGAGCTGGGCTTCCACGAGGGCGACATCATCACCCTGACCAATCAGATCGACGAGAACTGGTACGAGGGCATGCTGCGCGGCCAATCAGGCTTCTTCCCCCTCAACTACGTGGAGGTGGTCGTCCCACTGTCCCACTGAGGCCCTCCTGAAGAAGACGCAGGGAAGAGGGGGGAGAGGGAGAAAGAGAGAGAGATGGTAAAGAAAGAGATGGATGGAGGAAGGGAGGGAGGGAGGGTGGGAAGGAAATGAGGAGCCCGTTTGAAGCAGTCTTCACTCATCCTCATCAAACATGGCCGTCGGACGAAGACTGTTAACCTGTACTCTGGCACTTTGTCACCGAGACTCTCACCAGGGAAACTTCCGGAAGAGGGTGGCTTCTCACATTCCATCACAGACAAGATAAGAATGAATGAACGAATAAATAACTAAAAGAGAAAAACAAACTTTTCAAACACATCCAAGAAAGAAAAAAAGGACAATGACGGCAAGTGGAAATGGACCTAAACACGACTTCACACACCTACACACACACGCACACACAAACATACACACACACACACACACACATTATAACCATAAAACTAAACATTTTGTAGTTTTTTTTTTTCAGGCGCTACAGAGATATCCCAAGATGAGACACAAGTTGAGTAGATTTAAAAGCAGCTTCTGGTAAGGAGAAGACGTGTCGTGATTTATTGACTTAATTAGCATTTCAGATGTCTGTAAGCGGCCTGTGGAGTCTCTTGGCCGTAGGATCTCTCTGGCGTAACTCGGTCTCCCCCTGTAACTATTTTAACATTCGGTTGTGGTTCGAAACTGGTAGGATTTATGGGGAGGGACTGTGGCTGGTGGTTGGGAAGGCCCTGTCTGTGTTGTTGCCTGCCTGCCTGCCTGCCTGCGTGTCTCGGGAGCCGTCGCTAAGCTCCTGGGACTCCCTGGCACTCACACTGCGGCGGTGCATGAAATGTGGGCACACACTCTGTCTTGTCAGAGCCACCAGTCCGCAGGGCCTAGTCTAGTCTAGTCTAGTGGAACTGACGCGCACTTGCACCTCTAGCACTCCCTGCTGGCCAGGCTGAGCCACTGACCCTCCTCAACCACGAGCTAACTGAAAAACATGTAATGCAGTTTCACTCTGGAGGTCTGCTGGTTCGTGTGCTTGCATGGACTAATGGGTGGTCTTGTGTGTGTGTGCGTGTGTGTGTTTGTGTGTGTGTGCGTATGTGTGTGTGTGTGTGTCAGAACTGCAGTGCTAAGCGTGTCTGAGCCATGGGGGAAAACACACCCAGGTTAGAGGTCCTCTCTATAGATACCTGTTTGTTCAAACCGTTACCTTCAAAATGGGTCCGAATAGAACATTTCATTTTTTCAAATAACTTTGCACCAACTGTTGTTTTTTTTGCACCTTTGATTTCAAGTTGAAATTGATCATTGAAGGGACTTTGGATGTGTGGGGCGTGTAAGACTTGACGGTTCAGCAACCTGAGAGAAAGATTGTTGTCCTACGGTGTTGTCACACTACAGTCTGAGACTATAACACTAAAATTCTGCATTAACAACGGAGGGTCAGGGGCCTGCACAGGTTGTTGAAATCACAACAAAGCCCCTCCCTTTCCTCCAAGGTGCATGGTGCACCTGTCCTTTTGTGATTGGTCTGTTTTTGTACCCGCCTCATTGAGGAAACACAGCCAAAAATGATAAATGTGTGCATGTGTGTTTGTGTGCGTGTGTGTTTGTAGTGAAATCTCATGACCTAATTGCCTTGTTACCATTATCTGCCTGTATATGGAGTGCCTCTCTTTGGTCTGTCAGCCAGACTGTCATGTTGGAGGGTGCAGTATGGAGGATCTAGGGTGAACTAGCAGAAGCATCAGTGAACTGTAGATTTCGTAATCATGTATTTCTTAGTGTTTCACCTTGAGCTACAGGTTGTTGTGAGGGAAAGTTAAGTCCTTTATATCTATAGGGGATAGCTCCTGTGCCACAGAGTTGTCAAATTGGGACCTTTTTTATTTCATACAGTAGCCCAGTGCAGACAAATCCTTTACAATTGGCACTGGAGTGGGCCTTTTTTTACAGTCTTATGACTCCAGATGGCCACCGTAGCCTCTCGAACGTGCAGTAGTACAGGGTAGTTAGTTTGTTGCAATGTTCAGCCTCACCACTAGGTGTCACCGAATCCTACATGTTGTACTTTTATAAATATACCTTGTTTCCCTGAAGTGCTCCTGCACCTGATGCTGCTGGCAGTGTCTATCTCTTACCTCCTCCCCCAGTGCTGACTGGGGCGAGGACCGGCGTACGTCTGTATCGCACAGACACGCACCCCTCATATTTCTGCTGTCACACATTTCATATACTTGCGTCAAGTAAAGTGACACTCGTTATAACCCATAGTAATCTGTCATAGCATTTGCCAGTGAGTTGGCCTGATCATGTGATGTGGGAAGGATTTTTGTGCTCGTTGCAGTATAGAGAAGAGAGACTTGTATGCAGCATCTCTCTTGTCCGTTTGCGTTTTTTGCTTCTTTTAAAGTCTTAAGTAGAGAGCTATTTAAACAGGACTGGTTGTTGTCTAAATGGGTAGAATGTGAGGTGGAGTTCACTGTAAGAGGCCCCTGTGTTTGCCAGTGGGGAATATATTATGCTTGACATGAATTGAATGCCACCAACCATACAAACACCTTTCATCCTCCCAGCATATCATGATTTAAATCTTACCCGATATTGGCCCTATCCCAGGTGCATACGCAATACACTAGCCCTACACACACTCACACACACACACACATGCTACACACACTGCTCCTTCCACCCCCCCGCCCCCAAACACACCCACCACACTTCCTGGGCAGATCGCTCTTCCCACTGTTATTTCCTGCCCCTGTGTGAGATTGCATCTGTGCAGTTCAGTGTGGTGCCTTTTTTTGTGTATCAGTGCAGACTGGATCTGAAAAGTTCGACATCAATTTTTTTGTTGTTTGTGTTTTGGCAAGCAAAAGAGGGAATAAGAAAAAATTAGAGAGAAAGCGATAGTCTAGTTATGAAGGGTGCATCAGTGCCTTTGTGATTCAACGAGGGAAACGTCTAATACACCAAACAAAATTAACAATGCTCCTCACAGTGAAATGACTTTTGTTGTTGTTTTGTTCTTGTGTTTCATTTACAAAGGGCTCCATTCATTTCGAGTTGAGGCGTTTGTTGTGTACAAATTGTAGTGCATGTGTGTACACTTGTCTCTGCAAACACTACAGTTTTTTTAAAAGGGTTATTTCTGTCTAATCCATCAGAGTACCAGATATGTCATGAATTGCAAAAGTAAAAAAAAAAGATCTCCTGGTACTCCGTAGTATTATTATTTTATACAAATACATAAATATATATACATCTGTAAAATTTTCTGATTTTAAATTAATTTTTTTTTGCATGTGGGTCTTTACGTAAGCTTGTTATGTTATAGTTTTTGTATGTCCTGATAAATTTAACTGTAGTATCCCATTTATCCTCCAGTATTTGTACTTTCATGACCTCTCCCATCTTTACGTAAATAAATGTTCAAAAATAGCAACCAGTGTATGAATGCTGACTTCTGTTTGTTTGTTTTTTGTGAATCTAGAGCTCAAAAGTTTATTGAACAAAATCTATTGTCTCAACTATAAATGTATACATTCAGCATATTCAGAGGCTTACAGAATGCTTGAAGGACATTAACTAAATTGTGAAAAAATGGGTCAGTCAGACATCACTGTCAGAACCTGTGTCATAGCCACTCAAGCCTTAGCAACTTAACACATGGCTAAAACGGTATATTTTTATGTTCAACCTGTGTGTTCTGCCTATGTGCAATCATACTTATTTAACATTTGGCACATTTGGTGTTAATGGTGTGCATCCGGTGCATTTGGTGATGGTGACGCATGAGTGTTGTTTTGCTCAACCTGCCTGTAATTACGTCTAAACTCCTGTGTCATCCTGTGATTCGTGTCACTACTGTGTCATCCTGTCATTCGTGAAGAGAATGGAGCAGACTCCTTACCAATAATGCATGCTATTTTAGCTATCAAAACCGAAACTACACAAGCCCATCAATGAATAGGCAGAGATCCAGTGAGGTCAACTGTTCCAGTGTATATTTGTGTTGAAAGTAATCAGCAGGTTAAAGGCATTGTATCATGTGGCACAGAAATATCTCACAGACAACGGATTAATGACCGCTTTCTAAACAGAACCAGCCTGCATTAATCTGGAATGGATCTGATTCTAATTGGGCTCAAATCTGTTCTGGAATCAGGTACAACCTACAGAGGAATGCATCGCCGACCCACAATCCTCTGTTCTGTGGGCAGACCAACAACCATCTGAATTCACGTCTGACAAAATGTAACATACATTCACATCAATACTGTAACTAGAAACACCATCAGTGACACAGACCATAACAGTCCTAGAGACAAAAATGAAAGGCAAAATGGAAGTCTATAGAGTTTTGCTGTTGTCCAGTTCTGTCCCATGAAGGCAGCTCATCCTTGGCCAAATGGAGGTTCTCCAGAGATGGAGCACTGTGCACCAGTACCAGGGTGCCTGAGCAGGTTTCCTTCCTCCACACTCTGGCTAGTACTGCGGTGTGCTCTGGTTAGTGTGTGCCACTCAGCTGACCGTAGACATGCTCCAGGATCTGGACGTAGGCCTGGTCCTTAGGGGCATGACCGCTTATAGAACCCTAAAGAAAAGAGGGGTAGGTTGTGTTCATTTCTTCAGTAAACTGATGATTTAAATCCTTCTTTACTTGCAGATTATCTTATTTATTTACAAACTCTTGTAAACTTCATTAACATACTTCATCATAACATGATGTGTATGATGATGCCCTGTGTTATCCATTTGTTTTTGAGTTATAAGAATTCTTCATTATAGGATTTGCTGCTTTATGTTTGGACGAGAGTTATGGTAGTGTATAGATGGCGTGTTAGTGGTTGATTTCTGGGTGGTGTTGCATTTTGTGTACTGTAGATTTGGGTGGTGGTGTATTTTGTTGTAGTTGTGGTTGATGTAAGATACGATTTTTGTAAGATAATTGACTTATTTGTCACATACACATATACATAACATGTACAACTAGCAGTAAGAATGTAAACTCCATACATTTCCACATTAAGGAATACTAATATTGATAAATACAAATTAAAAATAAATACATGTAGGCCTATATACTGCTAATTATGCATAGCTGGGCAGGGAATGCCCATGTTAAAAAGTGATGGCTGAGGAAAAAAATCTCTTTCTCAGTCTCTGAATTTTGGCTATTACACTACAGAAACGCCTGTCTGGCTGCAGTAAACTGTACAGACAGTCACTGGGGTGGGCGGAGTCCCTTGTGATATTAACGACTCTTGTCTTACACCGACTGATGTAAATGTCATGCAGAGAGGGTAGAACAGTTCCAGAAATTCGCTCAGTAGAACGCACCACTCACTGCACTGCCTTGCGGTCTTTTATAGCAATGTTGGCATACCCCACTGTAATACACTCAGTCAATATGTACGTGAGGGCAGCCTGTCCCTAACAAGTGTGTGGAATTTCTGGGAGAGCAATGACCGTAGAGGTGAGCTACCTCTTGTGCATGTTTAATTCGGTCCTTCGTTCACGTATAAAATTAGTTGAGTTGGACCAAAGACTGCTAAAAAATGAACCATAAACACAAACATAAAACAGATAATAAGTAATATCTGACAGTGGCACTAACTGTAGGTTATGTAAGGTTGGGTATTGTAGATGGTGGTTAGGGGTGGTTTACCTTCATTTTGTCCAGTACGCTGATGTCTGGTGTCCAGTGCTGGCTGAACTGGACCAGGTCGGGAGCCCCACGGTAAAAGTCCACTAACAGCATCTGCAGAACACACATCGCCCTGCATGGTCACTACATACTTCATCACACTAGCATCAGATTATTGACTGTTTGGTTAAATAGGGAGTAACATGGTATGTGCAAAGGTGGAGTTAATAGCCCATTACTACAAGAAGACCAGTTAGGTGTCTAACAAGCTTTTTTCAAACAGCAGTAGTCTTATTTAATAGCTGCATTTAATCACATACAGTACCAGATGAGGGCAGCTGGTGGGGTGTTGTATCAATTTACCTCATTAAGTTTTATGTTTATTTATTTAAGAAACGACAATGTACATTAATTGACATGCCCATTTACACAGGCCCTGTAAGTGTACCAGATTTAGCCAAGAGCTAATTTTCATCTGTAGTCCCTGGCAGGTTGATGTTAATAAAAATATTTTTTTCCACTGACTGCCCCCACAATATGTGCCATGGTTCTTGTTAACTTCCTGTATAATTACACTGAACTGTGCCAAGTGGAATGACTGAGACGGAAGGTGGATCTACCATTTCGTTGAGGACGTCGCTGGTGAGGAAGTTGTCTTGCACGTAGGTTACTTCCACGGCTACAGGAATGCCGTAGTCATTGGGTCTTTGCTGTAGGAAACCCCCGTGTTAACCATGTCAGCCTGGATAGTAGTCCTTTTACAAATCTATTTTACTCTCAATAACTAGAATGAATCCTCTATTATAAAAACTTTTTCCTGAATGTCATAATATTACTAACATAACATAATATTAAACATTTTTATGCTGTTGTTTTATTGGCCAGTCAAACTCAATAGCACATGCCATAGGCTCCTACCTCAGGAGGGGGCACTACCCAGAAGGGTGTAATAGTGGAGGCCACACCCTGGTTTCCATGGTAATAGGGTCCTGTGGAATGTGCAGATACAAATGACTGTTATTTTTGTGAAGATGGAGACGGAGATGAGTACTTTTAGAGACGGAGGGAAATTATGACTGCAGGACTGTATCTTAGGAATTCACTAAAATGAGTAGTCAGAAAAACTCTGGTGGCATAAAGCTATCGGTGACTGATTTAGACCTGATGAACCTATCAACTTAAATGGAAAACTACTATCAAACATCACTTTTCTGTGTCTCTTCCATTTATTGTGTTCCCTCTCAGCAATGGCAGCATAAACTGGGAACTGACTGACTTCTTTACTTTGTTATCTCATAAAAGAGAAGACCAGCAGTACTCTCACTTATCAAATTCATACTAGCTCATATTCGTTGTCTTAATGCCATTATCTGATAAAAGAGAGGACCTGCAGTACTGTCACTCATCACACTTATACAAGCTCATAACTTTGTGGTATACCAGTTAGGGAATTGGGACTGGTTACCAGACAGTGGTTGGTTGGCTCCCCTGACAGGTACAAAAACTGAGTTGGGTATCTACACCCACAGATTAAGTGTCCTTAAGCAAGGAACCTAACCCCCAAATGCTCTCTGAGCGACCAATTAATGGCATCCCTCTGCTCTGGGTATGTGTGTATACCACCCCACCCCCCCCCCCCCCCCCCCCCCCCACCACCACCACCACCCCCCTCCAGATTGGTGAAATGCAGAAGACAAGTTTCCTCCACCAAGGATAATAAAGACCTAGCTAACTAACTTAACTCCATTATCTTATGAAAGAGGACCAGCAGTACTCACCACAGATGATGCCCAGGCAGGGCTGGAAGCCGTTGCTGCTGCCCTGCAGCCTGAGCTGGTGGTCCATCTGGGAGTCGATGTCCTGCAGCGAGGGCAGCGCCGGACCCCGCGGGTGGCTGTGGTACCACCCCACCAGGGACAGCCCGCGCATAAACAGGTTCTGACAAATCTGCAAAATAATTTTATTTAGACGTTATTACATAGCATTGATGCATTGACTGCATAGCATTGATGGAAATTGCCATCATCCACCAGCCAAATGCTGGTGAAATATATAAGTGGCTGGTAATGATTAACTGTTGAGTGGCTGGTGAATTGTAATATCTATTTGTCAGTGGCTGGTAAAGGTTTACATTTTTCAAAGCTAATTTCCACCCCTCCTGCATAGTAACAAAAGCATTCTATTTGTTATCATAAAACAGACAGTTCCGACCCTTTGCAGTGATTGGGTTACCTGCGTTGACAGCAGTCATAAAAATACTCCATAAACCTTGTTTAACATTGTTTAAAACGTTAATAATTTGCTAGCATGTCAACTGATTACAAAGTGTTACACTTTGACAAAATGCCAGACAATATTATTCAATAGAAATATCCACCATAAACTTTACATTGTGTTTCAAATGCAAGTCATCACGTATAATAAAGAAACCATTGACGTCCAAATATGTGCACAAGATCGAAGTCACAGGTGTGTTTTATGTATGAGCACCAATTCGTAATCCACTCATCACAGTTCGTACCTCTTCCTCCACTGCAGGTGCAGCATCTCTGTCAGCCAATCGTGTGCGACATGGGAAAGCCCTCAAGACGGTTAGTACTGTAGAGACAATAAATCACAGTAAACACTTCCACAATCACACATCACGGTAAATACTTAACACTCAAACTTAGGGGCTTTTTAAAGACTGAAATACGTTTAAATCTGGGTGCTGACTGTGTAGGTAATTGGTCTGGCTGGTTTGCCTCAGAACATACTCACGTTGTGTGTTAGTGTCCCATCGTCCTCCCAAGTACCCCACCACCTCACTGGTGGTCATGTGACAGTGAAAATCCTAGTACAGACGAAACAAGGTGTCATCACTTTGCCTCTAGCCGTTTCTAACTTCATATTTGTTTCAATATCTATTTGGTATATAATATCCTTATCAATTCCAAGATGAGCACTGAAGTTCATCTTCCATTTACCATGAGCAGAAGCACGTTGCTGGACACAGCCACATTGAAAGGCTGGAATCTGTTGATGGCCGAGAATGCAGACAGTTCTACTAGTGTGTGGGGATCCCTGAGGAGAAGAATTCAAGAGCCATCAGATATCAAAAAGGTGTTTGAATGTTTCTTTTTGCACTTTTATTAATGAAAATATGGAGGAACATTAGCCCCGTTTATATGGACACCTTTTTTGAATCCGATTGAATTTAATCAGATTATTAGAATTCTACCGAACTGTTTATATGAGCCTCAAATAAAGAGATTCGCGTTTGAAGAAAGGTGTAAACCACCTATTTTAATCGGTTTGAAAATTTTAACGGTTTCATTTGAATCCGATTATTTGACTGTATATATGGGACGTTTTTAATCGGTTTCTGTAAATAAAGAGATTAAAAGTGAAATTTTGTGTCCATGTAAACGGGGCTAATGATATGTATGCACTGCATATGGAAAATGAATCCTTTTGATTTTGTGATGTATATTTACAAATGTAGACCTACTTGACTGGCCTTGACATTCTATTGTTTTTAACTCACGAACAAAGGTCTAGTTTTACCGTATCATTTTATAGCTAAATACTGTAAATGTTGCGTTTGTGTTCACCATAAACCTGTACACAGTAGGTAAAGTACTGTAAGTGCCATACAAATACAGGAGTAATCTGTAATAAATATGTAATAATTCAATATGTACAATACCTTGCAGCATCTCTCATGCCAAGGTTACAGTATCTGACAGGAACTCGCTCTCTGTCTCCTCTTCTCTGTATCAGGCTGAGGTCTGTAAATGAGATCATGTAAAAATGTTATATTGGCAGTATTACAGTTTACTGGTCCTACCTGTTTCACTTTGATCGACGTTTGAACTTTTAACTGATGAGAAGCAGAAACCCATGTTTGGTCATATAATAGTCCATCACAGCACACAAACTTACCTTCCTCCTCATCTTCGTCATCATCCTCTCCTTCGCTGGCCAAGTTCTGGGAAATCAGCAAACAAGGTATAGATGGTGTCAGTCCCTTGCCAGAACATCATTTCTTTAGACTACCACCCAGCAAGAAACTGCTCAAATCTCAAGAAATCTAAATGTTTTAATCAATCTTACCACTTCTTTTACATTAAATTACACTAAGCACTTTTATCCAAAGCGACTTACAATAGAGACACAAGTCAAGCTACTATGCTACTACCAGCGGTTGCATCTCATTCCATTCCCCCTCATTTCCTTCACCCCTATGCCTTCCCTCTCTCTGCTCACCATATCACCAGCACTGGGCTGGTACTTGTGCAGCCAGCTGGTCTTGTACTGCACCAGCTTCTGCCCGCGGTAGCGCACCGATGCCCAGCCGCAGCCGGACTTCTTGGCAGGGTTGACCAGCCTCTTGCAGTGGGTGGCCCAGGCGCTCGGAGAGTTGAAGATCTGCCCTGTCTCCACCCAGCGGATCTTGCCGTCGCACAGCAGGTCTCCCACGAACTTCTTGCCCTAAGAAGGGAACAAAAAATGTGGTGGAGTTTTATATTGTTGTGTGTTAATGATCACACAGAAGAACAATTACAGACATTTAATCAAGTTCACTACAAATAGATTCTTCCTGTAGTGTTTAATGCATGGTTTCTCTGTGCTTGGTACTGGCATACTAACCCACAATACCTATGTACCTATGTGATTAACTATATATGTGCCGAATCTATCGTAAGTGATGATTTAAAGTATGTATACTGGTATGTCTCTTATTTAATGGAGTTTCATGAGCCATTAAAGCGGTGTAATGGGTAGTGTAGTGGTTTATTATGGATGCATTAAGACATTCACCAGGTAGTGGATAGACAGCACTCCGTCTCCAGGCTCCACCAGGCCGTCCTTCAGGAGGACCCTCAGGGTGATGCCTCGCCGGGTCAGCAGAGAGCCTCGGCCCGAGGACGCCCTCAGGTCTGACTCCTCTCCTCCGCTCAGCTCCTCGTCCTCCTCCTCCACTCCCTCCTCCAGCAGCTGTGGGGATGAGGGCGGCTCTGAACCTGGCCAAGGGTACATTGCGTTCCCAGGTCAAATCCTTGCAGTTAGAGGCACCAAGTGAAACCAGTGGCTGAGAGTTACACAGATCTTTTTCAAACTCTAAATAGTTTTGGGTTTCTGAGGAGAATAAACAGCCATACGTCTATGGGTTACGCAGAAATCATAAACATTTGGGGAATTTGAACTTGATTTTAAGCACATCCAGTGGTTTTGGGCATTTTGACTGTAATGGGAATGTCTTATGACTTCATATCTGCGCCTAATCAGGGCATCTGTCACAATTCTTTGGATTCATCACTTAATCCCATTAATGAATGGTAATACATAAAACACATGCTGATAATGTGGGCTTAATATTTTGCTTCTGGGCAGAACCATATTAGCTTATGTGACGAATAAATAAAGTGAAAATCGAGCTCATGAGCCACCAATGGACAATAAAAGACAAAGCGTGCGCCTTGGGAAAGAGGGGCATTATTATCTCGCTCACAATACCGAGAGATTCCGGAGCTACTTTCCAATTCTTGGCTACTTTGAATGAAGGCGACGTGAAGTCTTGAATGATCTGTGGTAATACGTCAAAATGCTCACGAGTGGCGTCTGTTTTGCTTTTATGCGCTGATGTAAAAATTGGATTGTGCAGACGTTGGCATCCTTTCAGCGTAATCATATTAGCCATTACTAGTTGTAATTAGCATGCTATTGTTTGGCTTACAACAACGATACGCAAGTGTATTTCTTCTTATTTTAATGTAAGAGGCTGGCGAGTGGTCCGAAACGCGAGGCCTACTGGCTGATTAATTTCCCCATGCTATTTTGGTATTTTAAAAGTCTGTTATGATTATTCTCACCCATTCCGCGATATCTTCGGGAAACGATTTAACTTGCAAGTGTTTCTGTTCCAGGACTAGGGTTTTCTTTCGGACACTCGAAAAAAGGATGTTGGACTTTTTAATGACTACAATTCGCCATGATAGCCAGCAGGCTAGCTATTATTCAAAAACATAAAATGAAGGCGTCTGTGTCTTCTGTGGAGTTTCCTTGTTGTGCTGCTTTAATGTCAATTCCCCTCCCCTTTCTCTCCCTTGGAGTCAGCCCATCCTTGTCAGTCTACCCGCTCTACCCCTCGAGAGCCTGTGATGGGTGGAATTATTTCTTGTTCAGTGACTTCATGATTCAGAAGACGTGTTCAATCTAAATATATACTGGGCGAGATATGAAAATGCTTTCTTTGTTTCAGCTGAAAGCCAACTATTAGTCTGCCTCTAGGTTCCGGAGATAACGGTCGCTTAGTTGTCCTCTCCTTTGCCATCTCGCATAGAACAAGAAGCACTCAGGTTGGGCTAAATGCCGCAAAATTAACATTAGACTTACTTTAATAAATAATAAGTCAACTAATTTCGCAGACGTGAAACATCCATGTGAACGAGTCCACTTCCTCTATAGCTACCATGCCCCCATGCGCGGAGATTTCTGTTGGATGGATCTACGTCAAATCTGCAAGCTACTGGCCATTGTTAGTGCAGTTGGCCCATTTAAAAACGGCCGAAAATCTATAGGCCAGGACGGTAGACTATGATAGCCTATATCCTCATTCAACAATTACTTCTGTTTTATATTTAGCTTAGTTTGCCTCACGGATAAATGCAGTGTTAAAGTTTGATACTTGATCCTTTCTCATGTAAGACGTGGAAGTGAATTAATTTCTTTTCACTGTTTAGCCAAATCTCCTCTGAGCAATGGAAAGATCAAGGTTTTGACTAGAAGCATAGTCACATAGAGGGACTATATTATTATTTATTTTAAAATATATGTATTATATTTATATATCATTTATACAGTCATTGATGTTATATTAATATTAATTGTATTTTGTGACAATAAAGCAACACAAAGAATAGAGGTGCTATTCATGGTCTTTAGGATAAAGAAATTATTTTTAAGTGCCCTTATGAAGGGCCACAGGAGGGCGCTAAAACATTAAGACATTGGGCGTTCATATTTTTGGGGGAAGTACCTGTGTTTCACAAGAAACTGACTGGAAAAGGGGGCGGGGTGTCACCGCACCTGTTTGTGTAGCACAGGTATAAAATGTAACTACAGGTAAGCTCGTCCAGACAAAGTTCATGCGACATAAAGCCGACAACTGGCAAGGCTTAGAAAGTTAAATTTAAATTAGATAGGTTGCGGTGTGACAGAACAATAGACTGTTATTATTTTATTGTGATCTTCTTGAACCACGCAATTTTGGAAGATTACAGTTTGACGTGTTTATAACCACATTTTAGATCTTTTTAGGCCGACGCTGTATTCTTTTCACACTGTATTGTTTTGAGTTGGATTTATGGCGACCCCGAGACGTCGACAGAAAGTTCAACTTCCAAACTGTTACTACGAAGGCTATCTTGAAATTAGGTCTTTGAAAGAGCAGGTAAGATTCTGATTTAGCTGCTACACCTTCATTAACTAACATATAGTAACCTCTATTCCTGGCCACTTTTCCCGCTATAGGTCCATGACCAAATGGAATTTGCATAGATATTCATTTGAGAGAGAAGTCGTGATTTAGGCCGTGTGTGCAGTCTGCTATCTCGTCGAGCTCCATAGGTGTTCATTCAATACGAACTGCCACTTTTTAAACACTGCCTAATTGTGTGTTGTTAATGTGTAATTGCACAGACTGGACCTCAGGGTTGACCTCTCAATTTCAGAATTACCAGCTGCTCTCTTCCTTTGAAATAGGCTATTGATGGCCTACCATGATTATTTCACATAGTCATTATGTAAACATTGTTTAGTAGTGGGCTGGTACCATTACTGATATATGAAAAAATGTGAATAATGTAGTGTAGCTTTAGTATAATGAGTCTACATCACCTTTTCTTCACAATAAGTTTTAGTCTACCCTATGAGGTACCTGTGCTTAAATTACCATGAATTGCATTTATTAGTTTGGCCTGTCACATATTGGATAGGCTACATATTTGCACATAAAGTTGTGAGGAGGTCAACAGGACTTCTGTTACCCTGTGATTAGAGAACACTAGTAAATTGATTTGGCCACTATGACGTGATGTGTTTTAGCTGTCATAAACATGCGAACTTTCCTGCCGGGTTCCACGTAATGGAGGTTTCTCCCTGTCAACCACCCAGCCACACTGGCAACAACTAACAGTTAGGCTGCAAAGCTTTGAAAACCTCTTACATCTGGAGTTATGCTGATGTTCCCACGTGTGAAACAAGTTTGTTGTTACTGCATGAAATTATAAAATATGGAGGTGCACTAGCTTATCCATATCCAACTGTTGTGTGACATCATGTCAAGTTTATTGTGTTCTTGTGTGATGGTGTGTAATGTGTGCTGTAGGATTTTTTAAAACATCTGTAAAAATAGATTTTCACTCAATACACAGACCAACTGTCACACCTGGCTTTGCCATGCTGGGTGTGCTTATTCACAGAGTGGTTGTAACACCAACAAACAGACTAGTTAAGTGTAGACACATTCTTAACCAGCACAAGGGTCAGAGTCAGCAGCAGGGGCAGACAGATGCTTACAGTCCTTCAAGGCTAATAGTTAACTGAAAGAACTGCTCAAGACCTTTTTCTTTTTTGGCACCAAGCCGTAACACAGAGGGTTTCCCCGCAGTTGGGCAACGTGCTGCTGAACTTTGCCCTCTGTGGGCAGTAGCTGCCGTCACATCACACCGCAATAACAGGTTGGGCAGCCTGTCTGTTCCACAGTGGTGCCATCATATGGTTCAGAAGTTCTACATAAAGATTTAGATAAAGAGTAATGTCTGCTTGTTGTTTTTTAGATGCTCTTCAGTATCAGTCACAAGGTTTTTGTGGAGAGAAAAATGTATCAATAGTGTAGACTCATTTGATAGGTTTGCAAAGACAGATATGTTTTTTTAATTTGATGCTTGTTTACCTCATCAAATAACAAAGAAAAGTGAAAGGTCACTAAAAACTTAACCAGAGGTGAACAAACCAGCTTAAAAAAGTAAAAATACTGCCATGTCATTCCTTTGCCTGTCCTCCTCACACAGGGGATTTCACTAATTAGCTCATTTACCTTTACATTACATTACATTGCATTTGGCAGACGCTTTTATCCAAAGCGACTTACAAAAAAGGAGGACATAAGAAAACAGAGGTGTAAAGTCCCCAAAAGTCCACTTTCCATTGCCAAAGTCAGAGCCAGGATGTCACTCACTACCCGCTTCAGAAATCTGTCATGCGCTGCCACTCAGGATAAAGCTCTTCAGTGGCAGCACTAACTGGGAAGGACCACTTAGCCCAGTGGAAGAAATGTTTTTGTCTGTATCATGATCCACATTCCCCAAACCTGTTCAGCTACTCAGCATAACACGTGGCCTAAATGCGGGTGACTTTACGCCTGTCAAGGTGTGCTTGAGCTTAGGTCTTTTTAGGATAGGAACGCAGTGTTTAAAACTTGTTGTGTAACCTTCATTTATTCCATTATGCTATTATCTTTTCTCTCTCCCTCAACCTGTGTGTGTGCATACATGCGTGCCTGCATGTGTGTGTGTGTGTCTGCATGTGTGTGTGTGTGTGTGTGTGTGTGTGTGTGTGTGTGTGTGTGTGTGTGTGTGTGTGCGTGTGTAGGGATCACGACGACTGTGGACATGCCTTTGTGGAGATGCACTATTTTTCTTCAACAACAACAAAGACAGCCAGGTGAGGTTCATGGCAGGTGTCTTTAGGTTGTTGTTGATGATGATTCTTTGCTCTCACGTTCCATCAGTTCATTGCTCACACACTCTGTGGTAGGAAGAGAATGGCATTGTGTTCCACTGTGGTGTTAATGTTTCTGCTCCCTGTCAGTATGTAGAGAAGATGGAGCTCAGCAGCTTCCTGTCCATATCTGATGACTCCAGTCCTGACAGGAACCTGAACACCGCAGGGCTTCTAATCCACATGAAGAATGACGACATCAGGCTGATGGTGAGTCTGGACCCTTTTTAATGTCAGACCAGTGACCAGACAACTGTTTTGCTCACCTGGGAAAAAAGATCCTGTTGGGTTGCTGTGTCAGTTTGCTGGTGGGTCATCACAAAAAAAAAAAATTAACATTTCAATTTGCATCACCTGCTATGGTCTCAAAATCATTGATCCATACATCATTGCAGATGGTAAAAACTCTTGTTTGTGATTTGTTATCTTCTTAAGGCACCCAGTCTGGAGGCACGGGAGCAGTGGAAGGGCTTCCTCGTCTCAGTGAGAGATGTAAGTGGCACATTCCACAGTCAAATTCTAAATAAAGCAAGCACTCCATGTTTATTTTTTCTTCTTTAGTTGCCCCACGAAAGTTTAGGGCTGATGGCCTTCTTCAGCTTGAGTATATGCTGAAATCGTCATATTCTCACGCTAAAGAAGGGCATCAGCCCGAAACGTTTGTGAAGCAACTAAAGACGAAAAAAACAATTGTTAAGTGCTTGCTTGCTATACTTCTATTATAATTTAGTTTGTGTGCAGAATGTTTGAGCACCCAGTTGTAAACTGTAAAAGGTGTTGAGTGTGCTTTTCCTTCTTTACATTCCACAGTCACCAAATTTTCTGCTACTGAAGGATAACAAATTCCATTCAATTAACCACAATTCCATTCCATTAACCACAACTATCCATTGCATTGAAAAAGAAGTTCCTTTTGGTTCCTCCTATTTGTTAGGCATCTGCATGTGTTATTAAATGTTGTTAAGTAGTTATGGAAGGATGCCCTGCTAACTCTCCCCCAGTTCGTTTGTTAGGGTTATTTAGGGTAATTCTCGATAACACCTTTGATGAGGTTTGATAGCTTATATCTGAATTATGTTTTGGTACCATGTATTAAGTCAACCATTGTATGCCCTCTCTCCTACTCTTCCCATTAACCTCTTATCATGAATTGATTATCAAAAACTAACTGCCATCAATAAATTCATAAAATGAACTGCTATTCTGGTAAACATCCTAGACCAATCACGGGCCACTTTGGTGTAGTTGGGCCATAAACTAACGTGTGGCATTGCCCTGATCCTACCCACACAGCTGGAGGTGCCCGCAAGTCTGAATCTGCTCCCGGGCCAGGTGCACGCGATGAAGGAGGCGGTGGAGAAGGAGAGGGAGAGGCGCAGGTCACTGCCCACTCCTTCGCCCCCACCATTCAGGAAGTGCACTGTCGAATGCACATCGCCTCTCTACCTCTCTGTGGTGTCAGAAATGCCAGCGTAAGTAGTGTTTGTTGCATATAACAGGAAACACTTCACCACAGGTCGTGCGTTGACTCATTGCATGCATTTCAGACCCAGACAGTTACACACATAAAAAACAAAACACAGGCATTGTCTAACAATTACCAATTAACTTGGTCTGGACAAACACAACAGTGTTGTCACTGGCTTACACATTGGCAAGTGTGAGTGTAGTGTGTGGAATATATTCAAAGTGATGGCTTATTTGATGTACTTGTGTTTGTTTCTGTCAGGTGTTATGAGGCGGTGTCACGCACAGAGGCAGAGCTTCTTTTGGAAAGGAACGTTAGCCAGGGCAACATGCTGCTGAGACCGGGCAGAGACGGAACCTCTTTCGCTGTGACCACACGCCAAGACCTCAATGGGTACATACATACATACTTACATACTGGTACATATTCACCCTCTCTCACACAGTGAGGCACATACAACATACTACACACAAATGCAACAGCCACACATTTACTGTAAACATCCACATACCTTCCCATCAACATTCACAAGAAAGGAAGTAAATGTGTCATTTTGAGGCCTGGGAACAAAGTAGAGTTCCACAACACTATGTGTCAGCTTTGGCAATGTTAGGCTTGAATGTCTCTTTTTCCACTACATGGAGGGATAGGTAAGCATACAGCAGACGTAGTTAACAGTGACATTGGATAAATAGGAGATCTACTGATATTGGCCTACACAGGAAGGGTTAAGAATCTACTGATAGCTATCTTGTGACAGATTGCTTCTGTTCTCTGCTGTCCAACAGGTCTGTGTTCAAGCACTATCGGGTCAGCCGCAACCCGGATGGCGGATTTTACATCGATCTGGAGAAGCCGGTGAGTAGGTCAATCACCCAAACAAGTTCTTCGGCCTGAATGCAGGCGGAATGCAAACAAATGGTTTTTTTTTTGTTCATTACCACACTCTCCACTTCCATCCAATTTAACAAGGAAGTAAAATGCAGTTCTGACTTTGTTAGTTGTTTGATAAACATTGCCCAATCACTGAGGCCTGGTTTTGTTCAATCAGTTCTTTCAAAGCAACTAGATTCCAAACAGATGTCAGAGTAAATATTTTGACTTTATACATTTTGACTTCCCATTCAAAATGTTGTTTTTTACTACTTTATTCCCCAGTACAATAAAAAAATGGCATTTTCTCTGGTAATGTTACCTATGCAGTGATCAACCAGTTGTTGATCTTTAAAGTCCACACAGATGTCATTGCATGGGGTTCTGCATGCACACAGTTCCTCATTTTCTGTACTAATTTTCCCATTGGTAGATTATTAGTAGTACTAGTAGTAGTAGTAGTATATGATGTTTTTTTTTGTTTTACCCACCGCCTGTGTGTTCACTTTGCCTACTTTGAAATAAGTTACACTGAGATTCTTCCACTGAACTGTTCATAATGGATCTTCACAGATTCACTGTGCAACGTTGCATGATGTTGTGGAATATCTGGTGGAGAAGACTGCTGGAGCTTTGAAGCCCTTTACATTCGACAAGCCATATGAAGAGCAAATCAGTAAGATTTATGTTTTGCTAACAACAATACAAACACATCATTGAACACAACAGTTACCCATGAATTGCAATGCAATTGCCCTCGTCTCAGTGAGAAGTGTACTTCCCAAAGACACTCCACAGAGCTGTGCTGGTTCCTCTATGTGGTTGTATTTAAGGTACTATAGGTAACTTACATTTCCAAAACAAACATGACACCAGTCCATACTGATTGTGCTAATGAATAGACTCTATGTATGTTGCTTTTCCCTTTGTAAGCCCAGTGGTTTATATACTCAGCACACAGAAAACAAATACATAAAAAAAAACATAAAATGGTGGAAGCACAAGAAGCAGTTTCTGATGGTCCATTCAGCTGCTGTTCCGATGACACCAGATTTACAGTATCCACTATGCTTCACAGCTGACACTGTTAGAGTCTAACTCCTGTGTTGTGTCTCTCAGCGTTTGTGCAGGCCAATGAGGAGAGTGGGGAGAGGAACCTGCATTCCATTTCCCCCAGTGCTAAACCACCTCCCATACCAGGTATGTGGCACTGGGCTACCCTGCTGTTGACATTGCCCTTGGGACAAACACTTTCGGCACTACACACACAGAACTAAACAAATACACACATGCACACACATGCACAAAAACACACACATGCTGAGTGCAAACACACACACACACACACACACACACACAAACTGAGTGCACAGACACACACACACACACAGAATAATGTTTTTTATCACTCTTATCACAAGTTGAGGGAAGGTGTTGTGTTTGATGGTGATTCATGTGTTGCTGTGGTCCTTTTTTAGCAGGACCTAAGCCCAGCCCAAAGCAAGAAATAGAGTCAGAAGAGGAGGAAAATGTATACCTGAACCCAGGTGAGTGCCATCGCATCCACTCACTCACATGCACCTCATACACATCACAAGCCTCTAGATTCACATGTATCTCTGTGCAGTTAATCTTTAACCAGATTTATAATGCCCCTGATTTATTTGGGTTTTGTGTGTTTGTTTGTTTAAAGATGATGAGATTGAGAAGAATGAGGAACCACCTGCACCGAAAACAGACACTTTGCCACCACAGCCGAAGCCAAAGCCAATACGTAAGAAAAAAAAGCTGTTTGCTTAGCCTCACCTTGGCAGTGTACATAGTTCCAGTGATTGACACGCACGCACAAAGGCACTAACAAACACACACACACACACACACACACACACACACACACACACACACACACACACGGTTTTATCGCCTCACAAACAAATGTATTTTTGCATTAGAGATGATAAAATGTTCTTGTACTATGCTTCCACAATGTATGTTTTAGTTCTGTTCATTTCCTTGATCCTCTCCATTTTCTTGTTAAAATGTGTGGTTACTGACTGTCCTTGTTTTCTTGTAGCTGCCCTTCGTCAGTTTCAACAGTCAAAAACTCCCTCTGAAAAGCCCACTGATAGAAGGGATGGTCCAGGTAAACTCTTTCTTTTAATTAGATCCCTACTCCTTCTTTCACTTGCACCACATATATCAGAAATACGTATATTGTGCAATGCTGTGCTAAATAACTATATCATTAAAGGATGAAATGGTTAAGGCTTAGGACATACTTTTTTGTTGAATTTTGTGGCGTTTTCATATGTTCAGCTTTCAATTTTGTGAATTGTGTGGAGATATCTAAAGGATTGATTCTATCCTCCAGTTCCAGGGAAAAAAGCCATTTTACCCCCAAGACATCCTCTTGTACCAGGTGGGAAAACGAAAAGCATAGATGTTCCTACGAACCCGCTGCACAACTTAGCACTGACAGGTACATTATACTCTCTTTCTCATTCTATCAGGTTTCCATGATAAATTTTGTCTGACAGAAACTGTTACTTTGCACAGTATTAACACAAATAGTGTACATATGGAGATGCCTTAAATATTATGGTTGTTGAGAATTATTTAAAAATAATCTTGAGCAAAAGATTTAGCAATATCCGAATGCAGATTTAACTCTTCCTTGATTTGTGCCGATGTGTTTATGTAGAACTTCAAAAGAAGCTGGAACAGAGGCGAGCAAAAGACTCGTGATTTCCGGTGGAGAGCTGGAGACCCATACTACAGGTCGTGAACATGTGAGGACTCAACCACCACCACCCGCCCATATCCCACATACGTCTCCACCTGTCTCTCTCCAGAGAGGCAATGGACGTAGCAATTGTGTTTATCCATTGCTTGAACTGAACAGTCATCAGCAGACAACCCAACCCACCAGTTTTGAATTTGCCTTTATTCTCACTGGCTGTAACAGCTTTGAGATGGGATACCATGGTGTCTGGTGTCCACAAGTACGTCATGAGCAGACAAACCAACCCATCAGTTTTTGAGTTATCATAGCTCTCACACAGGATATAAGTTTTGAAATGGGATGCCATGGTGTCTGGTGTCCACAAGTGCCTCCTTGTCTGTGGTTCAGCTGGCTAGGCCGTCAGACATGACTTCATCTGGTGCTAAAGACTGTCGTCTCATCGATCCTCCTCTGCTGTGTTCTCAAAACTAAAAAAGCAAACAACAGCCTGTAGATCAGCATGTAAATGTCCAATTAGCTTCTCACTGCATCAGTATTTCTATGTATGCACTTTGAGTGCAGTCCATGAAGGACATGTGTTAAAGATACTGTGATTGTACACACTTCAGCAATTGCACTGTCCTTACTATATCCTGTATGCGCTTTGCCTCCTGTGAGTATGTAAGTATACTGAGCACTTTGAGTATTTAAACACACGCGCACACACACACACACACACACACACTTTCTTTGTACTAGTGTAGTTTTAATGCCAGCTGGACACTGGTAAGGACTATGATCTGGATGAGGTAGACACATCTCAACCAATGCATCACTTAAAGTAAAGTTTGTAGAGATGGATCTTTGAAGGATTCTGTGTTATTTGGTGAATTGCTGCTGTTCATTTCACAACTCTACACTTAATACTATGGTCTTTGTATTTTCAATACAGATACACACTGCCCAACTGCTTTAATTGTATAGTTTTCTGTGGTATTATCTGTGGCCAATCATATTTCCACTGTTCTTTTTCATACGATTCAGAGCCTGTAGAAATAAAAGATGTCATCTTACTGACTTTATTGAGTTAGGAAGTGTGGCAAGTGGTGTGTAAAATTAAGACTGTACAAGTTGACCTTTGCTGTTCTTGGCAAGGGCAATAGATTAAAATCCACAATAGGAAGCTTTGTAGCAAAGCATGTTAACACAATATTGGCAAAATTGTTTTTCGAAACTAACAATTCTGAAGGGTACTTTGGCTGTAAGATTACATGTCCTAATTGGTTAACACACTGGTGTGAATAAAATAAACACTAATTTCCTTAAAGATCTGCTTGCAAATAAAGGGTGGCATTACTTGAACTTGAAGAGTACTTGAATTCCATTAAGTCACACCTTCACAAGATGAACTCCATTCTGTCAGAAACTCTTTGTAAAAGGGCTCTTATCTGCAAGTCAAGGAACAGAGGAGCTAAACACACCTACCCTTTCATGTTCTAGTTTTACTTTAGAGCCTTATTGACAGTTCCACAGGAAAAGAGTGTTTTGTGTGAACTTTAATCGAACATCCTTTCCAAAAACAATTGGAAAAGCCGGCTCCCACACTCAACAAAGTTTGTGCCCACTATGTGCTATGGTGCAGCATTATTTGTGATTCTTCATCTTCAAATGTTCAGGATATTTTTGAATTACATACTCATTCTGACAGTATCATGAAGATCTTATGAAACCTAACACAGGTATAATTACTGCAACTAAGTGTTGCTGAAGTTCTTGTGTTCCATACAAGAAGCTACAATTGGGTAATACTACAATACAGTCAAGATAATATACAAAGGGCTGTCAACTGGGCTGTGTGCCAAATGCCTGTTTACTGTCTTGCTCTAACCCATCTACTTTGCATTGGCGTTGGCAATGATGAATTAAATACATTCAGTTTCAAGGTTAAACAGTATCTGAATGACTGCAAGCAGACCATTGTGTTACCTGCTTTGATCCTTTAAAAGCAAAACATGATCTGGACTGTTAAGCAGCTGGTAGAGTTATAGGCTTACAATTCACAACATTCAGTGCGTGATATACAGTATGCGTACTAAGTGTCAGACCGTGTGCCAGAACAAAGTTACATTAACATGCTTTTCAGTTGCATTTAAAAGTAGTGCAAATTCCAATGAAATGTTAACATAACTTCACTTGATCGATACAATTGTAAAAATGAAAATGAGCTATTTGGCCTGTTGGACATATGAATACACACACACACACACACACATACACACACACACACACAAACATTTTTGTACATTCCTACAAACATACTTATACACACACACAAACACACAACACAATGGAGTTTTCTTTGAAACCCTACGGCGCCTATCTTTGTAGCATGTGTTTACATAATTTGAGCAGGCCTCATTGTCCATTTTTAAGGGAACTGAAAGGCACAGGAAATTGCGCTGAATGACATGAGGCAGGCTACCACTGCTCTGTCCCTTCCCCCACCCTCACCTCCACCTCCACCCCCACCCTCATCCTCCTAATGTCCCAGCCACAGGTGGAGTGGGTGAGGATGGTGGAGACGGCGAGTCTGGAGCCTCCGTGGCTGCTGCTGAAGACATGTGCTGGGAAACAGTTTGTGCTCCCGGACCGGTGTCGATGCTGAAGGTCCGGGACAGGGTGGAGGTTCTGCAGGTGCGGGGAGATGGAGAGGGGCTGTGGGCAGGGTGGGCAGGCTAGGTGAGGCTGGCGTTGGAGCTGCTGGTGCCGCTGTTTCTCTTCTGTCCGCACTGGACGATGCTGGGCACCTGCAGTCCTGTGTGCACGGTGAAGCTGCCATTCCACACCTGTAGGGGGCGGTAACATGGGTAGAGGACAGAGGACTGGGTCATCAAAATTACTTCAGAGGTGACATCATCTGGCATCATTTAAACTTTTGTAATGACCCATCCAACTACACATCTGCAGGTGGTGACATACCACACAATCCTTTCGTGTGAACCTTTCCACTGAATATAAAGGTAAAATCTATAGCAACAGCCTTTCCAATGTATGGCAACAGTAAATTACCCTTCTGAATGGGCATGAACACATGACAGCTCCAGCGATAGGTCTGTTTGCAGTGAGTGTAGGATGTTTGCTTGTGTGTATCTCACCATAAAGGCAGGAACGACAGGCTGCTGGAACTTGGTCCTGAAGGTGTGAATGAGAAGCTTGGTTCTAGCATTGTAAAAGGACAACGTTCCTGGAAGAGGAAATGCAGGCTGTTACAGTACCACTTCATAAAACTTAGGTAGGTGTCACAGAGTGCAAAAATGCCCCTGGACTTTGTTCAGACATTTCTATGGCTGAGATAAGGTTCGTCTGAGCTGTACTGGATCTTTACAACTTTGCATAGAAGACAGGGCCCTGACTGTAAAAAGATCAAAGGTCTTTACAAGCATATGTTAACACAAGCATATGTTAATGAACAATATGCACCATATTTTAGTATGTTCTTGGGTGTTGATAACCTAATAGTAATGAATTGAATGTGCCCTCTCCAACTACTGTTTAACTCCAAGATGTGCTTGTTTGCCATTTCCCCTTTGAAGCTGTGAATGTATTATCCTGTCAGGAAGTGAGGCTTCAACAGCAATATTTAAATGTGGTGATGATGTCAGACATTGCTGGGAACAACAGGCCTCACTGCTGGGAAGGACCTATGAATGTGTTTATGTGGCTCTCTGACTCTCCTCCTTTAAGTAGGATCATGGGTCTACAAACTAATAAACTACCTGCCTAAGTACAGTCATTAGTAATGATAACAGTAATACCAGTCATCGGGGTAGTGGCTTATCTGCAGTAGCAGCCATAGTATTACATTAGTTTCCATATTTACACAAACACACACACACACACACACACACACACACACACACACACACACACACACACACACACACACACACACACTCACACACACATACACATACACACACACACACACACACACACACACACATACACACGCACACCCACACGCACACACACACACACAAACACACACACACACACACACACACACACACACACACACACACACACACGAGAGCCGGTTTGACGTGTTGCGCTCACCCTCCTCGTAGTTACAGTAGACGCCGATGCGGTCGGGGATGGGACAGTCGAGCGTGCGTGCCTTATTGTTGTGCTTGGCCGTCAGGCTCTGCTGCAGCCAGTTGTTGAGGTGGATGCACCAGGAGGCGTTGCTCTTGCCCAGCTGGTCAAAGCGGCCCAGGGAGCGCAGCGCCACCCCGGTGGCAAAGGCCTTGCTCTCCTTGTCGAAGCTCACCTCCCAGTACTGCTGCCCCGCGTCAATCATGCTGTCACCTGAGTAAGGGATAGAAAGTACAGAAATAAGTAAGGAACAGCAATTATGCAAAACTACTGGCTAGATATTTGGGGCTACCAGGGTGATATAATGTTGACTTTTTCTGCATCACAAGGACACCCTCTCAGTGATAAACCCTGAAAGACATCTGGACTTTTCCTTTACCTTATGTTGCCCCAAAAACTGCATGTAAACTTAATCGCTAACGTGCAACGGACATTAATAACAATAAAACCTGCCCAGATACAGGTCAGTCTAAATACACATTTGTGAACATTTGTTACTGGACGGTTACTGTTAAGATGTTTTAATATAGCAGTACAAGATGACAGAAACACCACAGATAGTTCAGATGTGAACATTTGTAGGTACTGGCATATGTGTCTGCAACAGGTGTCATATGAGCTCCCTGGCCTCCTCACCAAGCACTGTGTATGACTCTGCAGTGAAGCGGTCTCTGCCTATGCGTGCAGAGGGAGCCCTCTTTGGAGACATCATGGCCGTCCTGTAGAGAGAGAACAGAGGGAGGACAAAAAGGGAGTCAGAAATTGTTAGTGAAAGTGAGATGTGCATATCGGTTGCTGCGCAGATACATTTCTGTTGCTTGGCTTGGCATAAAGCACTAACCACTCCAACACACACATTGGTTTGGCTGTGAGAGAACCCACACAGACAACAGAGGAACACGCGTATCTGTGCTCTAAGTCACTCTAGATTAAAGTCCCCTGCTAAACAAATGGGTATAAATGTCCACTCTGACTAGCTGATCTCAGCATATATACGGTAAAGCATTGAGCAGTATTGAGTGCAACCTGGCAGGGGAGTGCATGGGTGAGTTGGTTCGGTTCTTGTCCTTGCGTATGTCCTGGATCTTCCCCCCACTGCTGTCCCATTCCACACTGAGGTCCTCCACACGGAGGTTTTGGTGGGCCGAGCCAGCGTCCAGTTTGAACATAAAGGCTGTGGAGGAAACACAAACATAAGGGACACATTTCTACGGCTTGATTCAGAAAAGGAGGCTGAATGACATGCTAATGATATGCTAAAGGATAAGTGTATAAATAAATGACTGCATGGTTATAACAGCACTGGTCTACAGTGTTTGATATGCAAGTCTTTTTCTTATATGAAAGTCTTTTCATAAAATAATTTCTGTGAAGTACTCTTACAGAAGCGATATAGAAGAAGAAACAGATGTTAACAAACACACTTTTCATGGTGACATAATTTATAATTTCACTTCATTTCAGTTTTACTAGAAAGCTGTTGTGACAAAAAACATATGTTAAATAAAACATGAAAAATATGATATAATTCGAAGGCTGATTCCACATGTACATCTGTTATGTAAGGGATCTCAAGAACATGCTTCTATATTGCTTTGACCGGAAAATAGGTTAGAATCAGGAGGACAAGTCCTGGAAAAGTGAATATATCCTGAATCACACTTCCAAGTAACATAACCAAAGCTTTCCTTTAACAGCTTTCGTCACAAGTCCTCATCTTTAATCTTCACGCCCACATACCCAAGTTCATTTCTATGGCTTACTATCACCACTTCGAAGGAAAACATGTTGAATGCAGGTGTGGAAGACAAGTCTTTTAAGTGACTTGATAAATGTTCCGCATTGGTGGAATCTCTCCGCTGTGGTTTCGCCTGTGTCTAGGCTGCCATAGGCTCTCACCGTGAGTTTCCAGCGTGACCGGTTCAGAGAACTCCCCCGCCACCGCCTTGTTGCACGCCTTCACACGAAAGTTCATGTAGCGCGTGTCAAAGCGAAGCCCTGAGGACAGACGGCAAATCAGAAAAGGCAGGGACACTGAGACACCCTCATGATACTAGAGTTGCAGTGACTCATTATGACTAAGCAATACACTACTGATCTTTACAGCCCCAAAATAGACATCCTTTTCAAAACAAACATATTGGGGACTCCCCTGACTAATTTAGTGACTTTCAGCTGTAATCATCAAGGTTCAGAAATGTGCCCCAATCAAGGCCAGTTAACTCAATAAAATAAGATAACCCATAGCTGGGCTTCTACATAGATGGCCAATTCTATCATGGCTATGTCTTATGAACAAAATGTTAAAAAACCTGACAGCAGAGTCTAACGACATGCAGTATCTGCTTTTAATACATTAGCCAAAATGATTGCAATTGCACTTGGAGATACTAAACAAAAAAGTCAGACTTTAGGTCTTGCTTTAAGCTGCACTTGTCAGTTCTGAGTGTGTTCACCGTTAATGGTGTGTTCAGTGGTTCGGATGCCCTCCACCACCATCCAGGGGTAGTCCTCGCGTGCCCGTGGGGGCCCATCATGGTTGGTGCGCCGGTGCTCCAGGACGTAGTGATCTATTTTGGAGTCGGGCTCCGGCAAGGCCCACAGCACCGTCACGGTGTTGTCACACACCTGGCACTCCGACATTAAGATCTCTGGCGTCGCAGGCACTGGACGGAGAATACAGAGAAACTTTAATTAAAACTTTAATTAGGAAACTTAACTGAAAGACATTAGGCATCAATACAGAAAACACATCACTTTCTAAATACAAGTCATCTAATTTTTCATGAAATTATGCCAAGTTGTTTGTCTGCCAAGAGAACTTGCACTCAACCACTATTCTTGTCACAATGGTATGGTTAATCAATTTCTTAGCTTTTATATATTCCCTTATTGCAGATAGATGGAGTGAGACATGGGACAAAGACTGGGAATGGGAGGAAGACAGAGAGTTTTAAAGAATGTATAGCATCACTGTATACTGTAACTATGGACTAAATTTGAGAGGAAAGATATCTGAGAAAAAGAAAAAGTTTTGAAATCATGAGCTGAGTGAGTTGTCATCGCCCGTTCATCTTACCTGGGAGAAATTTGATTGCCTGCAGCACTTCTCTCTCTTGGGTAAAATCAACCATCATGTGGTTCATGTTATCACTGACCTTGGCCTTCAGGGATAAACGGAAGGCAGGTGCCATTGTCACACTGCACACCCACACACACAAACACACACACACACACACACACACACACACACACACACACACACACACACACACACAAATTAGCATTAGTTACTAAATGACACAAAAAAGGATCAAAGCAATCATCACTATTTACCTATGAATTGTCTCTACATAGAGTCATGATTGGGCCATATAAAATCACATGCTTCACTATTCGCAGAGAAAAAGTACTGAGAAACTGTCACTTCATGTGTAAAGCCAAAGAAAAACACAACAGGGATGGAGCGAGAAGTGAGACTCGGCAAGGTTCTATGAAAGAGGATTATCATGATGATGATGATGATGATGATGACATTGCAAGTCAGTGAAAGTTCGAGCGTCTAAGCGGATTTGGTTGCTTATGTGTGTTTGGCTAAGATTGATCATGGAATTAGGTGCCACTAGATTACGCTCTTGAAATGGACTGTAGTTACTGTACCTATCCTTAATGTCTTTGGCCGCCTGGAAGCATAGGGGGAGAAGACAAAGGAGAGAAGAGAGAGCAGACAGAGATTGGAAGCAAGAGGAGATTGAGTTGCACCATGACCACAGAAAGTCGTCTCACAGTGTAAAAGCGTATGACAGCTCTGTTTAATGTCAACATGGGCAAAAAAGTCAAGTGAAACTTCAGCATAAAAGCTCACAGTAGCAGGTTTATTTTCCATCAACTGAGAATTTGCTTTGCTTGTAACTAACAAAGGAAAGCCGGTTTATAAACCAAAATAAATAATTCCGTAAGCAAAGGCATGCACTGACATTTCCATACTTAACCAGCTTCCTGTTAGGCAAAACTACTTCCTCTTTGGCCCAGTAGGTGTATATTATTGTAAACAACTTTCTTTTTTTGAACGTGACGCAGCTGCATGAACAGCAGCTAGTCTGGTACCTGTGTGAAGCCATCCGTCTCTGCGGAGCAAATGGTCTGATTGGCCAGTTCCAGCAGCTCCTCCGAACTCTCCAGAGCTTTGGTGCAGGCACTCAACTGACTCTGCCACAGAAAAAAAACCCAAAAAGCTCTCAATTAGGCCACACATGAATAGACCAGAATAGTAACATCCCTGACAATAGTTAATCAACATTCTTTCGGTATCTGTATAAAAATGCTTTTTCAGACAGTGAAGATGGAAGAGATTCCCTGTAATGGATCCTTTGCAAAGCCGTCTTAATCACATTTTAATTGGTGTCAGTGCTAAGCGTCTGTTGTCAGTTCTGCATACAGTAGACATATGTGAGTCTGGCACAGAGGCAGCCTGGCAGACAAAGGCCAATATGAGGTAGAGAGGATTATAAGTGGCTCTGAGTAATCCCCCAGAGGGATGAGCATCACCCCCCAGTCTTATCATCATGGCACCTCACCCCCACGGCAGCGCCTGACCGACACTAGCATGCTCAACAGGCTTAGACTAGTGTTAACGTGAAATCAGTCTTTGGACGCACTCGCACTTTCTATAACTCTATCCAATGGACAAAATCACTACACACACACACTCACACTCACACACACACACACACCACACACACACACATACACACACACACACACACACACACGCAATTTAACTGCCATTCTTACATACAAACACGAGTGAAAGAAGTGTACGAGTGCACAACCCTCCTGCGCCCCACAGGCAGACACACAGACAAAGGCACGTCCAGACCAACCTGTAGCTCGTATGTGCGGCTGGCTCGCTCCTGTTTGATGCGCGTGAGCATGCCGTCCTTCAGCTCGTCCAACACTGAGTGCAGCGAGGTGAACTCTGACTCCAGGTCCTCCTGCACGCGCGTGGAGTTGGCCTGCAGTAGCCACCACAGCAGCCCAGGGATGAGAGAATACCCCCATCAGACTCAGCAACCACCCCCCCACACACCACCCCCACCGCTTCACTGGCCCTCTGCCTGTTTTTATTGTAACATCATCAGATATTTCACTGCAGCTGGCAACCAGGAAAAAAGTGCACCCCATAAGCAACGAGCCAGCAAGATTCTCTGCTCTAAATATGGCAGAGCTTCTGTTTATATACAGGCTGCTATAACAGGGCAATAACATAGCCAAGAATGTGTACATAGAACAGAATACTCGTACTTGAAGTAGTAGTAACTAAATTACAGTGACTTGATTGATGTGCTTTAATCTACTCATATAGAAGTAGACTCCAGAAAGAGTCTGCTGCTGGCAATAATGCTGAGAGAAAGAGGGAGGGAGAGACAGAGACAGAGAGAATCAGAGAGAGAGAGAGAGATAAAGCATCTGGCCCTTATGTACATGTCTGAAGATCTTAGGAACTATAGCCAACTGTCATATAGGATAATAACTGACGTAAATAACAATGAGTCCGTAAGTACCTCCAAATTCTGCAGACTCTGCTTAAGGCAGCAGACGAAGTTCTGGATCTCCTCATTCTTCAGAGCTAAGGTGGTGATGATCTTGCGAAGCGACTCCTGTTGAGAAGAGAGGCAAATGGAACCCGATATCTCCCAACTCCACCACTGAGCTCATGTGGTCAACAGAATGATCACCAGACCCTGACGATCTCATCTATCAGACAACAAACCCTACTACTAGTAATGATTTAGCGAAAATCAGGTAATGCACAGGTGCCATACAGCCCCTGCGAGACTTTTAAAAATAGTCATCATGGACTTTTTTGAAAAGTGATAATACATTTGGGAAAAGACAAAATAAAGACAGGAATGGTAAAACTGTGAGGGTCTTGAATGCAGAAAGCCATAAACTGTTGCATAGTAAATCTATCTACAATATGTCTCATTCATTCAGTGTAGATTAACAATGCACCAAGCAACTGTCCTGCAATAGAAACATCTGAGATTATTCATTAGATTGTTCAGCACTCTGAATTTGAGATGCCCACCACAGATCTACCGCAGGTGTGCTGATATGTGTATCACTTGCTGGACAACTCATGGAAGAGAATCCCTGCTCCCTGCTCGCTCGACTACCATCACAAACACATAAAAAGGAGGCTGGTCAAGGACTGAATGCGCATTCATAATTTAATAAGGCGGCTACAATGTTATCCGTTTTCCTGGCTGCGAACTTCTTTGCTAATTAGGCAAGCGATCGATAAACAAATGTGTCTCTGACGGAACATGAACTGTTTCAAATGTTCAGACCCCCTCTGTACATCCGCTCCACGCCCGTCTAGTCGGTTCAATGGGGAAAGCGAATGCTCCTTGAGACGGAAAGAGGCTTTACGCCATTGCCTATCTGTCGGCGGTTCACAACAGATGTGCAGGGCAGTAGCCCCAAAATCATTCACACAATGAGCCTTGATGAGATCACAGCTGGCCCAAGCCTCTGTGTGTGTACTGTTGGGCCTTGGCAACGGACGAATCATGGCACAAATTTAGAAACTGAATCGATGTTTTGTCCGTGTCCTGTCACGGCCAGGCGCGGCCACCAGTAACAACCACAACACTAGCCGCTTTGCCCTCGCAGAGAAGCAGAGTGTTATAGATTTTGTAAAACCCAATTGAGCTTGAAATGCTGGCCCTTTCATTGCATAACGCGAGATTGAAATATAACGCGAGCTAAACGCCCCATACGGCATGGAATGACTAATAAACTATTTCTCCGCATCCCCTCGCTTTTCGTCTTTGTAATCCACGAAGAAACAATAATGTAGCCACACCGTTGTCGTGCACTTTTGTCTTACCTTCTGCTCTCCCATACTGCACGCGTAAGGTGCCAGTGGCAACGTTTTAATAGTCCAAATTGAGTTTCTTTCTCGACTTTAGCGAAGATTATACGGCCAGGCTTTCACTGTTCTGGTACTGATGCTGCCCGGGTGCAGTGCATCCTCATTTGATGTCCCGAGCCATGGTTGAAAGTGCGCAAGTACAGCGCTAAGAATGCTGGGTAACGTAGTGCGTTTAATTCCAAGTTGCAGTTGCAGTTGCAATTTTTCCTTTTGACGTAAAGTTGACTTACTTGTGAGGAAAAAATGCAAGGATACACAATCTGTTGGACTGCATGAATACAATGATCTGGTAAAAAATAAAAATGAACAGATAATATAGTCAGATTTTTTCTCAACACTTTATTTTATCACACAATATTTGACATAAACTATATGTATAAAACATAATCATACACAGAGATTTGGTCAATTTAATCTTTTCTGTATTAAGATTCACAATCCCACATAGCACCTGCCTCTGGACTACATCTGGCCCAGATCTCAGCTGTGACTGGGCCACATGTGAGCCAAATGGTGTAAGTGCAAACATCCAGCAACGACAGACTCTGACCAGCTCAACTAGTGTCACAGTAGAAGGATTCCTCATTCTACTCCAACAGTAAGCTAAACTGTCCCCAGAACTGAGTTAATCTGTCAAAAGATCAATCACTTGGGTGTAAAAGGCATTTGTTAGGAGTGGCACAAATATGCATGTCACCACTGCGCCTGTATGGGCCAGAGTGCTTCATATGTGATCCATGACAGGCAATGAGGTCTGTCATGAGTAATGGAGTAAAGCAGCATGTTTGTCCACACAAACAGAAAGCAGTCTGAGAGCAAAAAAATACAAAAAATGCATCCACTGCAGCATGTGCAAATTTTCAAAAAAAATCAAACTACTTTTCCTGTGCTCACCCTTTCTTATGCAAGAAGCGTTTCTGTCCCCTGATATGACGGCTACATGTGTGGATCCTCCTCTGAACAAACCCAGAGGAGGGTATGAGAATGAAATGCCTGTTGGACTGTAAACTCCTGAGTTGTGTTGTGGTTTGTCTTCGAAGCCTCTGGGTAACTGGAATGCCCCAGCTGAGAGGAAGCTTCAGAAGTGGTAGCTGTAGGGGTCTGCGAAGCGGAAGGCCTTGGCCTCGTTCACCGTGCAGAGGATGTCCTGCATGCGCCGGGCGCGCCGCTCTTCCAGCATCAGCCTGCGGGAGCGCTCTCGAGCAGCCTGCTGCTCCGCCCTCTTCTCCACTCGCTTGCGCTTCAGCCACCTGGCAAACAGGCCACACACACGTCACAGTTGGAGTCAACGATTACACACAAGTCCTGGACAAGACTAAAAAATACAACACAGAACACCTCACAGGAAAGAGTTGGTTGACTCTGCCACTGGGAGCAAATGCATGTAGTTATTATTCGAACTTGCGTGTGTATGTTTCCACTCTGACTACTTAGAGAACTTGGTATAGACCTTTGTTTTAAGCATGTGGGAAAATCCCCTTTTCTTTTGAGCCAGGGCTTGGGTCAGGGGTTCACAGTTCTACTTGTTTTTATTTGGAAAAAAACAAATCCGTTTTGAAAGAAATTCTGTTAAAGAGGTATATCTGTTGGAGGTCAACAGGTATGCTACAGTTGTCATTATACTCAGTGTTTGTTAATCATTAAACTTAAACTAAACTAAAGTCCCTGACAGCTAATGGCCAGTGTTACAGAAAGACCTGGAGAACAAAGCCATTGCAGAGCAACACCAAAGATCTTAGATTCTCCCTCGAGACTCTCTGGCAACAGTGGTTATTCCATAAGATGATGTCACTTTGAAGTAGGCTATTACCTAAACTCTTGCTTTTTAAAACAATTCCACCTGGGTTATTCTTTATCTCCATGTTAGGACTCTTTGCTTGGGGAATGTCCCTTCTCCCCTTGGCCCTCCTGCCCATGGTCAGTGCCAACGCACTTACTGTTTGCCAACGTGCTCATGGTTTGCCAGTGCACTCACTGTTTGAAGGCTTTCTCGCACTGCTCGCGGTCGTGGAGGTAGAAGCGACTCTCCAGCTCCATCTTCTTCATCTCCTCCAGCTGTCTCTCGCGCACCAGCTGCTCCTGCTTGCGCTGCATCCACTGTTTGAAGGCCTCCTGCGGGTCACACGGGTCTCTCTGTGGAGGCCACACAGGATACATATTCTTCTCACCTATTTAGTTACCTTTATTACGTATAACAGTTGCACTGCACAAAATACCCTACCCAACCCAACCCAACCAAACTCCACTGTATTTAGAAATAATTATATAGTAATAATGACGTAGTAAAATGATATGTAGTATAAAAATACCCTTTCATTAAGAGAAAACAATGCACCCTCTCAGAATGCAAAAAAAGGCATTGAGGTCAATAACATGCTATTTTGTATATTCCTACAATTTCCCCAATAATCCCCAGGATTAAGTTCCCAAATCTGCTCAGAATGTCTCTAATACTTAATTAAATACTTCTAATAAATCACAGCTTCATGAAAATAGCCCTCTGTTAAATTTATAAAACTTTTCCTAAACCTTTCAAACCCTTTTCAAAACCTCTAATCAATTAGCATACTCTTATCTTTATGACCAGAGTTTTATGGGCGGGTGTGTGGACCTTTTCCCGTCAGTCGGGTTTTCCATAACAGGGAAACTATTTGACCTAAGTCCTAGTCTAGTCCTAGAGAAGGATACACGACATCTCACCCTCTTTTAGTACGTCACCTGGAAAATTGAAAAAAAGAAAAAAACCATCCCATGACTAGCCATAACTCAATAGTTCCCCCTAGTGGTCATACTTTGCCGTTCATTCTCTCCATTTCCTGTGCCCTGTGGAGCCGGCGTTCCTCCTGCAGCTGCTCCCTCTTCCTCATGAGCCAGCCCTGGAAGGCCAGCTCGTTCTCCTGCCTCTTCTGTTCCTCCTCCTCACGTTTACGCTGCTCCTCCTGATGGAGTGTATATGGGATGAAAGACAGACAGATAGATAGATAGAGATAGAGAGAGAAAGAGAGAGAGAGAGATAAAAAAGCGAGACACATGCATAACTCCTAATAATTTCAGCATTTTTCCACTTAACCAAGTAAGAATATAGCCATTGTTTCATAAAGCATTTAATTAACATTAACAATTACTTAAATATATTAACACTAATAACTAAAACATTATTATTATAATCATTTTACATACATAATGTTTTGGGAATATTACTGTAATATATCATGGATAAATTAAACTGAATGATAAATATTGATTACAAAGACAAAACTATATGATATGCATTTTCCTCAATATTATTTGCATTGTTAAAAAAAATTTTTAGTTGACATTATATCATCCATTAAAGTTGGTAGTGCCGTACCTCTTTGGCGAGCCTCTCCCTCTTCTGCTGCAGCCGGAGTAGGTGCTCTTTCTGCTGTGACGTTAGGGTGAAGGTGGAAAGAGGGGGGACGCTGCTGGCAGACTGCACCCGGCGCTTGATGCCCTCCTTGCTCACTCTTCTTAAGGTGTGGCTGGCAGAATTGGGCCGGTTCCTGGGCTTGGGTGGGGGTTTAGGAGTGTGCACGTGCTCTGTTCTGAGTGCTGGAGAGATGCCGGAGTTGGGCCTTGGAGAGGAAGCTTGAGAGAGGGCTGAGCTGGTTTTGCGTGGGGAGATCTGAGAGGGGAGATTATCGCTTCCATTACCGTTAATGATGGGGCAGGGCAGTGGTGGCAGCAGGCCCTGGCTCTCCACCTCCTTCAGACTGACTAGATCAAACTTGCCGTCCTTCTCCACCAACACCCGGCCCTCCTTGGCGGTCTCCTCTGCGCCGTTGCTCCTGAGAGGGCCTGAGCCCTCATCCTGTGGAGAGATCTTTAGCTGCTGCATCTTCCCTGACACCTCACCCTCTACATCCCTATCTGAGGCTGCTGAGGCAGCCTCCTGCTCCGCCTCTATGCTCTGAGAGGGGCCGTCCGATCCGTATTCCGCAGCCGGCACCACCAGGTCGACCAGCGTGTCCTTGAACTGCAGCCGCCGGCGCCTGGTCAGGTCCGGTGCCTCCTGGTCCTGGAGCTCCCGGTTGGCCTGCTGGATCTTCTCCAGGATGTACTTCTTATCCTCGTCGATGTCGGCCTCGGGGACCAATGGAGGTGGAGGAGGAACTGACAGCTTGCTGCCCTCTTCGGTGTCCGGTTCGAGGAGTCCCTCCAGTGGCTCCAGAGGGGTGGGCCATCTCTCCTCCTCCTCCTCCTCCTGCTGTGGATCGCTTGCAGCCTTGTCAGCAGTCAACTGACCCCTGTGTTTCTTTTTCACCGCCTCCTCATCCTCCTCCAGCTCCTTGTCTATCTGTGCTTCAATGTCCTCATATTCACCTTCCTGTGAGAGCAAAACACATGGTGGTGATGGATTGGATTGGACTTTACAGGGAAAGAGCAAAGTGTGTTGGCAAAGAACACGGCAGGGTGAGAGAGGGAGATTAGAGAAGGGTACCTCTTAATATGCAAAGCCTGGCACAGTGAAAGTGTCACGATCTGTGTCAGTAGGATCGATTTCACTGACAGACACTGACACACACCTCACCAGGTAACTATATATCACTCATTAACAGATCCCAGCTGCACATAGGACCCCCTCTTTCTCTCTGCATCTAGAAAATCACAAACCTGGTCCTCACTCTTGCTCTCTTCGCTGATCAACCAGTCCAAGTCCTTTTCAAAGTCGTCTTCATATTCCTCTTGGCTCTTACCGTTCATTTTTCAGCTCTTGCCCTCTGTCAAGCAAGGGAATACGCATACATGCAAGCTACATATTCATAGGCAACCATAATCATTAAAAAATAAATTTATTGAAACTGAAATTGTTATTGCACAACACTGCAAGACCGGCCTTAAGTCAACATTCTGTTTGCACATTGCTATGTCTGCAAACAGTCGCCTCCCTGTGGTGAAAAGATAAGCATATTACACTCCATTCATAAACGAGAAAATCATCACTGTTTAGGAATCTAAGTCTATTGGCATTCATTATCATTCAATAATAAATAATAAATGTGTCGACAAATGTGCATACTCGCCGACGCAATCTCAATAGCTGTAGGCTATTGCATATTTATGACAGATTGACCGGCCTAGGTTTGTTTTCTGAACATTTATAGACTAAAGTTTAAACAGGGCTTTCTGCGACAAATGTCTACCAAATGACTCCAACCTGTGCCCTAGCTACCACTTTACGTAAAACGTTTAAGTAGGCTAGAACATACAGCTCCCTGCCTATGAAACATTATTAATCTTTCTAACAAGCAATTCGTCTCACCAACAGGTATGCATGTATTCCTCCCGTAGTGGACGCCAGGTTAAGCGTCCTGAAACGTTACAGCAATTACGCTGTGTTTTCGTGATAGTATAACCACTGATCGCACCTGTTCATTCTACACCAAGGTAATCCTCTGCGTTGACTTCGCAAACAGGCCAGCTATAAACGGGTTGTCATAGAGACGTACAACACTCGTTGTCGTAGTTGCACGCGCAGGCGCGAGAGTAGCAGCGCTAGAAAACAACAAAATGCATTTCTTGTACTGTCTATAAATGCATCCAAATTTAAATTGGGAGGGGTGCGCGACGCGACCCATGAGCGGTAAATATTAGTGGGAGTTTACGTGTGTATTGGGGGTTGGGTGTGTGTATGCGGGGTGGGGTGCAGAAGATACTATGTTTATCTCCCTGTTCACACTCACGTAGGCTTCCCAGTTTCATCGAACTTACTGTCTATATTATGTAGCATTAACAAAACAATACATATCTAAACTTTTAAGATGACATGCTGACCACGTAGATTGTATTATATACAGAGCGTGCTTACAATGGTTTAATTTGCCGATATTGTTTTACTATTATAGCACTACACTACACACTCAAGACAAGCTCAAAACTGACCGAAGGGTTGTATCGCAGAGGATTATGGTGCATGTAGTGTTTATAACCATGCTGTCGCTGAGAGAGATTCCAGAATAAACACAATCTCCCACAATACTTTTCTCCAGTGTGTAAGGTCATAGTGACTACCCAACGGGAAATAGGGCACAAGACAAGACGACGTGCAGGGTCTCACATCTACCCTAAACAGGGGTTTTCGGGTTTTTTTTTTTTCTTTGGTTGCGGCTTACCGTGCGAGGTTCAGCTGCAGGCTTACTTATCAGTCTGAAAATGTTTACCATAACTTTAACCAGACTACAAACGACAACGAAATCTACGGCAAGGGTCTGCCTCAAGTCCCTTTGCAAGGGCCCTTTTCATCATCAAGGAGCTGATCTGTATCCGTGTTTGGGACGTCCATACTCCAGTTTTCGTGGACAGACTTTGCTACATTTGACGAAATGGTTTCCCAGATGTGTGTCAACCAGGTTAATGTCGTATGGAGCAAATGTCACACCTGGTCGGTATCGAAAAGGACTCTTCCTTGTGACAGGTGCAGCAACAGTGGCAGCTATAGCGGCTGGCTTGAGTCACTTTCAGAGGGCAGAGATGGCATCAAGGATTGTACAGATAGAAAAAGATGAAGAAGATATATTAGAAAGGTCTAAGTCATTCATGTCTGCCCCTGTCACGGACGTCGAAGTGTTACAGCAGAGAAAAGACCAGATGTCTACCAGGATGGAAATGCTCATCTTGGAAACACAAGCAGCGTTCTGCAAGGCCCTGCAGCAGGTGGATGGCGGTCATTTCAAAGTGGATAGGTGGCAGCGTAAAGAAGGTAAGTTTAAAGGCGATGCCCATTTATAATTAGAATGATAATAAAGCTGTCTAGGGATTGGCAACATCGCTCTGTCAACAACCCGGTAGAGGTGACTGTCCATAGATTTGTTTAAGTTATGGAAGTTGGTGAACAGTTCAAGGTGACCACATGCATAACATGTAGTATGAGGCACACAACAGTTGAGTGTAAAAAGACGTGCAGCTATCTTTTTAAGTCCCTAACATTAACTTGAAAAATGTCTGTCTTTATTTTGTTTGTCAGGTGGAGGGGGCATCAGTTGTGTGTTGCAGGACAGCAAAGTGTTTGAGAAGGCCGGCGTAAATGTGTCTGTAGTTTTTGGGAACCTGTCTGAGGAGGCCGCCAAACAGATGCGCAGCCGCGGGAAAGTGCTGAAGGCAAAAGATGGTGAGTGGATATCACAAGTCTTATCTGGTGGATATGAAGGGGAAGGACAGTGTGTGTGTGGTGGTGTTCGGGGGTGGCACTAATCCCTTTTGAAGGGCTGTGGACCAACTGTCATTTTGTTATCACCCCCTCACAGGAAAGCTGCCGTTTTGTGCCATGGGCGTGAGCTCAGTCATTCACCCAAAGAACCCCCACATTCCCACAGTGCACTTCAACTACAGATACTTTGAGATTGAGGAGGCAGACGGTGAGTTCTGGGAGATTCAGCGTGATGCTTTAATGTAAAAATGAAGACGTGTGTTTTTGATCCACTCATACTTTTTTTGTTTTGAACAGGCTCAAAACAGTGGTGGTTTGGAGGAGGTACTGATTTGACCCCCATGTACCTTGACCAAGAGGATGCTACTCACTTCCATACCACGCTCAAAAAGGCCTGTGACAAGCACCATCCACAATACTACCCTGACTTCAAAAAGTGGTATGAAGCTGTACAAGTATCCTGACTTCAAAAATTATGTTAGGGGAAGGACACAAAGCAGTTAGTTTTAAGACCTTTGGAGTACACTTGGATTGATCTATAAAGAAATGCCACTCCTAATGCATTTGTGGCATCTGACCACTAGCTGCCTGTATTTCAACAGTCTAGACACAGAGTCATTCATAAATAGACTGATACTGTGGACAGGCAGATGACTGATCTGGTTTCATGTCTAAATATTTGCAGTACTACGCTAACGCAGAATGTTTATTATAATTATTTTAGTAAGCTGAAAGTGCAGTGTAATTTTGGGTTATGTTTTCTCTCTCAAAGAGAATGTTTAGAATATTTTCCTCTTGGCCTGAAGCCAGCACTGAGTACTGGTCGTGGAAAGAGAGCCATGCCTTTCTCTTGTGTGCCGCAGGTGTGATCGCTACTTTTACATCAACCATCGAGATGAGCGTCGGGGTATTGGTGGGATCTTCTTCGATGACCTGGACTCTCCGAACCAGGAGGAGGTGTTTGCCTTCGTGAAGAGCTGTGCACGGTCTGTGGTGCCTTGCTACCTGCCCATTGTACGCAAACACATGAATGATTCCTTCAGTCCTGAGGAGAAGGCCTGGCAACAACTCAGACGGGGCAGGTACGTCTGCAAAATGGCCGCCGGCCATTAAAAAGCTGTCACAGGCCCAAAAGGAAGACTGTATTGTTGTGATTGTTTACAGTGCAGTGTGTATTCTCTTATATTACTTGATTACACTGGAAAAAAATTGGGTGCTTTGTTGGAAAAAAGTGCTTTATGATTGTAGTACATTTAAAATGTACATTTATATGTGAATATGTTGTGTGTTTTAGGTATGTGGAGTTCAACTTGGTGTATGACAGAGGGACAAAGTTTGGACTCGCCACACCAGGTTCCAGGATCGAGAGCATACTCATGTCCTTACCCCTCACGGCCAGGTACAGTGTTCACTTTAGATAACCTCTGTCACTGGTACAGTACAAGGGAAGTTGTCCCCAATGTGCACATGTATTATGCATATGCATGAAGCCTGTAACATGATGACATCCTGTGGTGTGTATTGGTTTTGTTCTCTAAATATTAAACAAATGACCTTTGCACACAAAGTAAAAAGCTTTTCATGAATAAATCATGTGCCCAAGCTGCACCATTCCTGTCATTCTTACAACTATATGTGAATTTGGACCAAACTGGGTCATTGTTACGCTTTGGAATCTTATCACTATTTTGTTATTCATTAGGTTTTTGTGGGCGGTTTTGTCCCCAAATAACCCTGTTGTTGAACACTCGTGACACTTGAAAATGTCAGAACCACTGTCCTACTCCTCCTCATACTCTTCTTGTCCTCTGTCCTAACTGCCCGCTCCTCTCTCCCATCAGGTGGGAGTATATGCATGAGCCACCCAAAGGCACCAAGGAGGCCGAGATGATGGAGGTCCTTCGCAAGCCAAAGGAGTGGGTCTAAAAATCTCAAGGCTTTTTCATAGAGAGAAGAGGGAGAAAAAAAAGAGACATTGCAAGAGACATTGCACTTCCTCCTTTATATTAAATTATTTTTCCTTCCTCTCACTGACCCTGGAGTGACTCCTAGTCACGTCAGCAATGGGGGAGTGCTTCAGGGGAACAGGCTATGCTGATTTTCAATCTGTGACTCTTGGTTGAATCACTGCAAAGAAATTGCTAGCCAGGGATGTGGTCAGAGCCCTACCCTGATGACTGTACAGGGGCTGATGGTTGTGCTTTCGTTTCAAATCTGTCCGTGCTTGAAGCTTTCACCCCAGTTTACTAACTGCACTGTCTGTGGCCTAGTATGATTGGCTGTGTGTGTTTACATACAGTACCTGCCTGCTGCTTTACGTATAGCTGTGTGGAGGCTTTCTGTGACCACTTGTGCTTTTTGGTTTGATGCTGTTCATGCTGAAGGCATCTGTGTTTTGTAATTTTTGGTACAAAGACATAAGGTTTTTGGATAAATGGACATTTTTTAACAAAAAACATACAGCTATGGAGAGGCAAAGGACCGGATCCCTGCATCTCTTGGTTTGTGGTAAATTGTATTGTTTGGTTGCTCAACAAATACTGGGAAATGATTTATTTCAAGGTCAAAATGTTTTTTACAAATACGATGGAAAAGTAATTTTTAATAATAAACTTTTATCCTTAATTTCGTGGTAGTCTGTGTTTTTGTTCGAATAGCTTATCTGAAAACCCATTTTGAGAGGTTGATGTTTGCTAAAAAATACATTCCTAGGTGAACACCTTGTACTGTGTGTGTGTCTTGACAGGTGTCAGGTTTTGGATGAGGTTGTAGTTAATGAATCACTATTGCCAAACCCATTTAACAAAAGTGAAGGGTACCCTGACAAGCTCCACATCCATGCAAGACACAACTTGAATGATCAGGTTAAAATTTATAGACCTCTTTTGAAATCACTTTTTGAGTATGCACATTTTACGCAAATGTGTTGAAACAACTAGTAAAAACAATACTGACTGATGCAGTAAATGGTCCAATTGCATCTGGCTGCATTCGCTTTAAGTCTAAAGTTTCTTTCTTTAAATTATTGTAAACTTTGAGGATAATGCACACACCTCTACTGAGTCTTAATATAGTTGTCTGGTAACATTAGTAAAACTCCATCTGCATTCAAGGATCCAGCCTATGGTTTAGATCGGATCCTAAATTTAATAGTCTCTACTATATGGCATGCAAAATAGGTTTTGCATAATTGTGCAGATAAACCCCATACATTAAATATTATCCTATGATAATCTTACTATTGTTATTGTTACATAATATAGTGGTAAATTTCTTTAAGAAATCCCACCTTCATAAAATGAGAAATATTTAACATTGAGGCACATTTTGGCATATAAAAAGGAGGACACGTTTTGTTTGAGTAAGGAGTCAAAAAACATACTGAGGAAATATCACAAACTAAACAGTATCACACTGTAGCGAATCGCTTTGGAAAACTTTTATTACAAACTCAAGCTCTTTTCATTTCCAAAAAATGTGAAACATTTTAAACATTTATATTATTGCTAAATAAGGCATAGCAAAAAAATAGGTGTAAAGGGTTACATCATACTATACACCCAAAATGGCTAGTCCACCTGAAGAGCAGGTTAGTTATACATCATAACAGCCCATGGTTCAAACTGAAACTTCAAAATGGCAGCTCTCATAGACACTGACTCTAATGGACAGAGCCGTAAGTCCACAACTACAGTCAGAGGTGCAATTACTCAAGTTCAGAAAGTATGGCTATTTTGGGGTCCTTCATGCACATACAGGGAATCGATGACAGCTCAGCCTGTCTGGGAACATATGCTGGTGTTCCATATAGCTTACCAAATAGGTCATGGTGTTATTCAAAGTATGTGCATACAATTTTAAATGGAATCCTTGCATACATATCAATATGGATGTGCATAGTGTTGAAGTATCTGTCCTAAACAATTACTCCTTGGTCCACATTTGCTTTCATTAGAAGTTGTATAAAGTTGAGGGATGGATTTTACTTTCTGAACCTGAAATTTGCACCTCAGCTGAAATGACTTTCTAGAATCAAAACAACAGTCTACTTTAACCTTAGAGCAGTTTTCAGCTGGGTCAGTTTTGTTTTGGCTTTCGTAAAAGTTGTTCTCTGAGTTATATTGGTCATTGCATATATCTGAGAATAGGTCTGGTTCTGAACAAGGTAGGTGATGTCATTTATGAGGTTTTCAGCTGAACTTGAACAGCCTCTGTCCTTCAGCCAGAGCAAACAAGTACATCCAATGCCAGGAGCCGTGCCCGCTCTTAAAAAAAAGTGCTTTCACACATTACCTATCCACAACATAGGTTTATATAATGTAAAATATGATTACACACTCAAATACACATGTAGACATTTCTTCCATCAAAACAGTTAGTTGTAACTAACTTATTCACAGAAAAGTATTTTCTCTTTTCAACATGCCAACCACTGCAACAAGGACCTTTTCAACTGATCCCTTCCTATTTAAGTCTACTAAGTAAAGACTTTAATCTGCTTAATCCTCCTGAATGAAACATTATGGTAAACAATGACTAAGTTGCCTGCTCAGATGTTGCCCCTAAGTCCAATGTATTTGACAAAAGTGTAACAAATAACAATGTTCAACTTGGCAAACAACAGCTATAGGAGGAGTGGCGCACCAAACACTTTGACACATCGTGGCTAGATTTCAGTACAATCGATTGTAACAGAAAAAAGATTTCAACGAGTCAAGGTTACATCCTGGTAGACACCAACGAACAGGAACTCAAAGAAAGACACAAGGTTATAATAAGAAAGGCAACTCTGAGATGTCTGTGAAATATACAGGTTACACAATAATAGGGAAGTAATACTGTTCGGATACAAGGACAAGTCTCCAGTGTAATGAAGTCAGGCGGGAGAACAAGGTGGTCCCAGAATGGAAGTCACTGTAACAATCTCAGATTACACTTTGCAGAGGGCCCTAATTAGATATTAACTCAGTATCTACACATTGACCCTCTCACCTCCAAAAGTATTTCTGAGTGCACAGCCACGGATAGAGCTACACAACTGCACTGAAATGGCTCACTTGTTTCAAAGAGCTGTTGAAGACAATCAGTGCAAAGCAGAATCAATTTCACCCCTTCCTGTTTTTTTTATATATAGTTGCAACATTCCCTCTAGCTGTACACCACTATATTTTATTTAGTTTCTCTATGTTGTAAGAAAATATGGATGGTGATAAATCACAATCACACAATCACTTCAGACAGCTTGGTGGTCAAAGAGAAACTAAAGTGACAGATTATCTATTTCTATGATGCTTATGCACACACGCATGCACCCATACACACACACAAACACACCATCACACACACCCACACAGACACATACACATAGGTAAAAAAAAGTGACTAGATCAGTGTCATCACTAATATCCTTGGTTAGGTTCACCCCCGTTAGAAGGGCACACAACAGTTGTGCGGCGCCATCTGCATTTGTTAGTGCTTTAGTAATTAGTGTAACAGGAGTTAGCCTACTCACTTCACCACCCTCAAACACCACCTCAAAGTCAGTCATGGCCACAGAAAATCCAAGTCAGGCGTAGGATTACCAAACTGCATTAAAGCACTTCCTTGACTGGATTTTCCCTCTTTGGCTGGGTTTGAGGGTGGGCTGCTGGGCTAATTTATGATGACTGTGTCACTTTATGGCAACAGTACACGTTTGGAGACAACTTGTTTACATTACGCATGACCGTACACTTAAGTGTTGACAGGACTACATCCCCCCTCAGGATTTCCTTTACATGCCACCCACCCCTAACGCCCACCCACCTAATCTGACAGTGAGGCCCAGGCACCATCTTGTTTGTTGTGCACTTGCTTATTTTTGAGCACCGCTTTCCTAAGATGGACCATTAGTTTGCCAATTTCAAACTTAGCTAACCGTGTAATGATTCCCGCCCCCCACATTAAAGCTGAAGGTCCCTTCAGTTGTCTCCAGGCGTGGAAGTTTTGGTAAGGTGGTTATGAGATGGAATGAATGAGCTGTAATGGGAGAGTGGGGCTGGTGAAGAAAGCTCTGGTTATGACACACACTGTGTAGGAGCTGTTGCTGTTACTTCCCCTGGCCGATGATGGTATCGGAGGAGCTGTTGGTCACGATATCGTCGTACTGTGGCGGCGGCTCCGTTTCGATGTGCACGTCGGTGTGGCCCACCGCCTCGTCGTAGGAAGGAGGCGGATCTCCTGCGCTGGTGCGCCCTGACGCCGCGTCCCCGCTCCGGAAGCCCAGGCTGCTGCGGGCGCTCAGCTCCGAGCGCGGACTCATGTCCGAGTGGAAGCCCTCCCCCCACTGGTCCATGGACACGACGGACAGCGTGGGGTCCCTGTGGGAGTGGACCGCCAGCGGACTCCGCGGCGAGCGCTTCCGTGCGTGGCACTTCCACACGGTGATGGTGACGGCCAGGATGAGCACCAGCACCAGCAGCAGGGGAAGGATCAGGTAGAGCAGCTGGGCGCCGCCCACCATGGACTCCAGGCCTTTGTTTGGGCTGCTCTCCCGCACGTACTCCTCCCAGAACCGCCTCTGTGAACCCAGTGCACACCCAGAGGGACAAACCATGAGCACTTAACAAAACACCAGAGATACCCAAGTCTGTGTTTGTATGTGAAAAGATTAAATGCACTGATAGCGCCCCAAGCAATAACAACCAAAGCAAAAGCCAGCTTAAGTATGGCCCAGGCCCTGCATCTTTAGACCTTTCCGGAAAAACTGCAGGCTTGTTTTCTCTGTGGGGAATTGGCAGGGAGTGAGCTGCACTTCCTCTAGATAACAGGGATTTCTGGTGCCAGGAAATTCCTCACTCCAGATATAGTGTGTGAACAGAAATGTCTGCTGCCACTGTGCTCTGGGACAGTGCGACCGAGCAGGTCGAGCTCACCGTTTTCTCATCATTTTCAAACGCCTCCCGCGCCTCCTCGTAGGTGCAGATCTCCTCTCGGCACTCCCTCTGGATGCTGCCCTGCTTCACCTCCTCCAGGAAGTAGTTGGCCCGACGCAACCTCGACAGCACCGAGTGAGCTGTGGTCTGTGGCAGGAACACTGAGGATGTACAAGAAAGACGAAAGAGAGGAGGAGAGAGAGACAGACAGAGAGGAGGAGAGAGAGAGAGAGACAGACAGAGACGAGGAGAGAGAGAGAGACAGACAGAGAGAGAGACAGAGAGCGAGAGACATAGAAAGAGAGAAAAAGTGAGCAAGAGAGAAGGAGTCTGTGACAAAGAGCAGCCCACCAAAGCTGCATTCCTGCTAAAAAAACAACAAAAGCGCCTTTCAAAAGGGCCCTCCACTGTCTCAGAACTGCCGTCCAAAGGAAGGGGATAGAATGCCACAGTGTTTGACCACGCGGCAGGAAGACAGGAGGCTCGGGACAGGCACTATATTGTGATTCTAATCACTACAGGAATTTGTGATTATACAAAGATTGAAATGAGGGGCTGACAAACACAGACACCAAAAAATAAGCAATAGACATAACTTTTCAGGGCAGGATTTCAGAAACCATCACTACTGAAAGGTTACAGGTGTAGTTTAATGGATATGATACACCGGAACAGACGACTTTCTTAGAAGTACAGCCTGCCTGTTGTTCTTAATTACATGATACACACGGACCATTGACAAAAATTATGAATGACACAATTCACAACAAAAATTTGACCTAACGGAACAGCACCACAAAATAAGATTAGACCAATGACAGCTTGGCTTCTTTATTGGGTTCCAAGCCGTAAGCTAAAGATTAGGACAACTTGCAAATTGTAAAGATGATTACGTACCTGTTCCCATTTTTCCTGCTGGAGTTGGACAGACTCTAATGACAGCAAACAAGAGAGAGAGAGAGAGCACGCAGTTACGCTATTTCAGGTAATGACAGTAACTAATAGCGGTACATAGTTTGAATGCCACAACCAAAATAACGCGGGGCAGGCGACGCATAACAAACGCTACGTGTCAAGTATCTACTGTTTAAAAACCCGACTTATAGGTAGGGAAAAATATGATTAACGTACAGTCGTCAGTCTGACAAAACGTTAACGTGTGATTTGGATTGAGCCAATTTGGGTATGGCTTACGATGGCTTTCGCCCAAACTGAACCTACTATAAACAGAGTTAAAGCACAGTCCGCTTTCTACGGTCATCTATCGCAAACAATACCGAAGCTACCTGTTGCCGTTTGCCAACACAAAACAACAAAACAAACACTGTATTACCAAGCAACCTAGCGTCCTAGCATCCTGGCAATCACACTGCGGTTTACTGATGGGTGACACAGTGAGATTATGCTGCTCTGTTAGTAACAGTTAGCGGATGTAGGCTAGCTATGGAGCTATGAAGGTAGCCTACTGTTTCATCACCCACTGATAGCATTGTACATTCGTAGAGCTTTCAGCGAAAAACGGACAGGCTTCAGCGACTGGAAAACTCTACTCAAAACCGGAAAGAGACACCTACTGTAGTAGAAAACTTTGTTTACCTGCGTCGTCTCCGAGTGTGTCCAATTTCGTTGACCCAGTGTAAAGATGGCTGGCGCACGCGCAATCATGATTCACCCCGCTTCTGGGCAGCGTTCCAGGGAGGGTGATCAAAGTCAAGAGCAGGGACGGTGTTGTTACGGTGTAAATACATGTTTCCCGAATCTGACACTTTGTAACCTTGTAATCTAGGGATAATTAGAATGTGCTGTGTGATTTTAACATATTTTTATCGATGAATTGACGTGTTTATGGCAAACAATGCTGGCCCATCTTTATTATTAACTTAAAATGCTCCAATTTCAAACCATGTGTTCATATTTTTTTTTGCCGACGTAGCCCATAACAAATAGCTTGGCCTACTAGTCAACCGGTATTTGTTTATTGGTCTAAGGTTGGAAATTTCCATGGCAGAAGATGAAGCCACTCCTGTTTTCATTAAGCTGTAGCTTGGAGTCATGACAGCGTACACAAATGCAGAGTTTGGATTCTATTGTATAGTCTGTAATATCTCAGTAGCCTATGTGATAAAGTGATAAATTCCAATAATTGTCTTTCACAATTTCAGTTGGACATTGTCTCCATCTTGTGTTCACACTACATCCAACAGATGAGGCAGTCCCCACTGGGTTGCAGAGTTGTAAGTACAAGACTTGCTGAACTGGATAGGTCTGCTGGTAGATGAATTACACTGACTGAGCATTTAGTGGTTTAAAATAATTTCTAGAAAAGTATTGATATGCGGTGGTGTATATTAGACCTATTTAGTGTCTGCTTTTTAAATCCCCTTCTAGTTGTTCTGTCTGGGAGGCAGCTCTCTCTGGATGCCACTGATTAAGATCGGTAATTATCGGTAATGTAGCTGAAGGACTTTGCCTCTATAGGCACATTTGACCCAGGGCTGCTGAAACACACGCTTTTTGCACATCAAAGCACTAAACAACCATTCAATCTCTCTCTCCTGCTGTCTTTTCCCAAGAAACACTCGTACACATATGCAAACACAATCCAAGCAAAAACCACACACACACACACACACACACACACACACACACACACACACACACACACACACACAGACAGACACAAGCTAGAATAGACATACAGACTGTATACCCATGTACACACCCCATCACCCCCAAGATAACACACGAATATACACACACAAATATACACACACGGATACACATCCATCCTTCCTTGCTAATGCCTTCTCTCTTCTGTAGAAATATATGTGCAGACAAAAAATATGGTGTTGGAATCAGTAGAAAGATGCGCTAAACATGTTCATCATGTGAAATACCCCACGAGAGGGAACAACAACTTGGACCATTTTTAGGCAAATATCAAGGGAGTTTAGAGATCTGTACCCCTCCCGCACCTGGGCATGTCAGAGCATCTCTCCCTGCACCTCATCCCGGCATACACACCAAAAGGACAAAGCCCACCATCAGAACCATTAACACCCTGTCTGATGATGCCCTGGCCCAACTGCAGGACTGTTTCACCCTCACTGAGTGGAGTGTTTTTAGAACTTGATGACCTACAAATACACACAGATGTAGTGCCAAGTTACATCATGCACTGTATGGACACTGTCGCCACAAAAAAGCGGGTCCATGTTTACTCTAACCGCAAACCTTGGATGATGGGTAAGGTTCAGTCACTGCTAAAAGCATGAAACTCTGCATACAGATCAGGAGACCTGGCCATGTATGGCAGACCAAGGGCAGGCCTGAAAAAAGGGCATCAGAGAGGCAAATTTAGCTTATGCAAATAGTCTGTCAGATCACCTCTCAGACAACAACCCCAGGCAGGTATGAAAGTGCCTGAAACATTAAAAATTACAAACGCGGTAGGGCAAGCACAGAGAACATAGACTTGTCATTAGCAGAGGAGCTAAACCACTACCATGCCCGCTTTAAGAAAACTGTATACACCCCTACTACGGACACACCTCTGTTCATAGCCACCTCTGAGCTCAGCCCACACACACTCACCCTGCAAGAACACCAGGTTTGCAGTGTGTTCAGGGCAATAAATCAGAGGAAAGCTGCTGGCACCGACAGAATGCCCGTGAGTGTACTCAAGGCCTGCACTGACCAGCTGTCTACTGTGTTCACCAGACTGTTCAACCTCTCCCTGCCACAAGCCACTGTACCCCACTGCCTAAAATTGGCAACAATAGTCCCTGTCCACCACGATCAGTAGCCTCAATGACTACAGACCCATCACCCTAACACCCGTGGTTACAAAATGCTTTGAGACGTTGGTCCTAAAACACATCAAGGACTGCCTTTCCCACAGCTTCGACATCCACCAGATGGCCTACAAGGCAAATAGGTCCACTGACAGCTACAGCCGAACAGCTAAAATGCACCAGAACAGTGATACTACTATTGATATAGACACTTTACCTCATTGTCACTCCACTGCTGTGTGTGTGTGTGTGTGTGTGTGCGTGTGCGTGCGTGCGTGCGTGCGTGCGTGCGTGCGTGCGTGCGTGCGTGCGTGCGTGCGTGTGCATGTGCGTGCATGGGTATGTGTGTATGTGCATGTGTGTGCGCATACATGTAATTTGGGTTTGTTACCCCACTGCTGCTCTTGTCTATGTTTAAAGTGTGCCATACACACAGCATAATGTGCAATACCTACCTCACACTGTATTACTACTACTACTGTACTAATGTGTATATAACTCATTCCTTACTACTTATTTATTATTGTATTACTTGTGTTATTATTTGTATTATTATTTGTATATACTCTCTTCTTCCTTGCTCTTTTCGTACTTAACATTTTGACACTTGTGACCCCTTGTGGTCTTGCTGTTTAGTTTCATTGTACAGGTAACTGCACAATGACAATAACAGTCTTGAAGTCTTGAAGTCCAAAATGTACATGCTGCAAGAGGTCAGGCATATACCTCAAAAAGAATAACTAAATAAAAAAGTTTACAAAATTTAAAAGGTAAATAAATAATATTGTAAAATATTAATTATGAATTTAATATATTGTTGAGCTTTTTTTATACCTCAAAAACCTCAAACCCACACATTATCCAACTCAAATTTAAATAAATAAAACACTGCAAGTTGGCCCATAGAGGGCACACAATAAAAAAGAAAATTAAAAAGCTCAGAGTCAGTAATAAAATTAATCCAAGAATACAATAATGAGCAACTAAGCTTGGTTCATATTTCAAATCAGTGTTTAAATGAGAAACTTTATTAATGCTTTGAATTAATGGGGGACCCAAGATGACTCAAGAGACACTCTAAGTTCCCAGCTGATTTTCTTTTCACAGAGCAGTGAATGAGCATGACTTTCAACTAGAGCTTAAACTGATTAAATTATTTCTTACATTCACGAACACTGAGTTGCAACGGTCAGACAAACAACTAACACAACACAACACAACACACACTTTCTCTCTCTCTCTCTCTCTCTCTCTCTCTCTCTCTCTCTCACACACACACACACACACACACACACACACACACACACACACAGACACACACACACACACACACACACACACACAAACATCAAACATTGTGTGGCTTAACAATTTTGCCCCTTATGCCCTGTAATGAAAAATACCTAAATTTAATCATTTGTGTGTAGTTATTTTCATGTATTTTATTTGTATAGTCAGCTATATCCCCTCACTAAAAATGCCTTCAGATTATTAGCAATGATATAAACTTGTGTGATTATGACAATTTGTAACATAGAGGAATAATTCTGCACAGAGGGTGGGAAGAGGCAAAAGAAGAGAGCGAGATAGAGAGCGCGAACAGTGGGAGGGTATGTCTTGCACCTCTCAAAGACAGATGGGAAGCTCATGGGAGTCCTAGGCACTAGGACCCTGCAGGTGCAACTGTGATTTTTCAGTAATGTGCAGTGCAGTCGCATCAGCAGAAGCGGTACGGTAGGCTGCAGCAGCGTCCCTGACGCGGCGCGGCTACCCATCCTCACATATCGGAAATCTAAAGGATTGTTTTGTAGCAAGATAAAGTGTCTGTACTCTGAGAGGAGAACCACAGTGGTGACCACCGCTCGGGCACAACCAAGCTCGCCGTCATGGCCTCTTCAGTGAGTGGAACGGAGGAAGTGCGCGTGTCGGCGTTGACGCCCCTGAAGTTGGTGGGCTTGGTGTGCATCTTCCTCGCGTTGTGCCTGGACATCGGGGCTGTGCTGAGCCCAGCGTGGGTGACGGCAGATGATCAGTACTACCTGTCTCTTTGGGAGTCGTGCTGGAAGCCTGTCACCTCGGAATCCTGGCAGTGCAGCAGCACGTTGGAGACGGGTGAGACCCGTTACTTGTAGCCTACAATAGAAACGTGATTGCCACCGTCCCATATATCGTTTCTTGTTCGCTTATAATATCGATTTTCTGATAAATTAATATTAGAAATGGTGTCGTGATAGTGATCTGCGTCCACATGCTATTGTTATGCATATGGTTTCTACGATGACAAAGGGGCCGAGTGCTGTCTAATGACTGGTGCATCCCTACCACACTCACTGCCTCTCTCCCCATATTTTTAAACCAACCAAAAAGGGTGAACCATTGTTTCTCTTTTGTCCTTGTTTTCTCTCTACCCTCATAGGATCTGAGAAAGAGGTTACATACATGCAGACACGTTTATTTAGTAGGCAAACCTACGTTACATTTGTTTTCGAAATGAAACAAAAATGTTGGCTAAATTAATTTTGTTGAAAAGATTAACTTCAGGAGTTCACAAACCCTATGAATGTAGTGAAGAGCACTCAGGGCAAATAGCCATGGTTTGCCATAGAAAAGTTGTCTGGTGAAGACTCTTGTCTCTCGAATGATGTGGGAATTCTGTAGTGTGAGCGGCGATCCAGCTGGGGTTTCATTCTGCTTTTGTTGCCCAGTAAAATGCGCCTTTGTTGAACTTTCCTCTTCGGCCAAGGAGCGGGGTTAACTTTGAGAAACGAACTCCCAAGAGGCCTTAATGTCGGGAGATTAGTTACCACGGAAACAAGTGGCGCATTCTACAAATGCTATTTCCCACAGAAAGAGAGAGTTCCTCGCTTCACTTTTGCTCCAGAGTTGATGGCCAAACATATTGTGGTCGACTGCATCTGATGGTTTGTTTTGTTGCACCTCACTTTGTTATTAAGTAACTACCGGTTTGACTATGTGCAGTAGCTTTCACTGAATTCATGGGTCGGTGACTATCATCATGACAACTCTTTTGTTCCACTTTCCCTGTCCTGACATAAACTGACAAAGAGCAGAATTGACTTCTTGTAAAGTGGGCCGTTTATCTTTGTCAGCAGTCCAGGAGACATGCATAAGCAAAACAGGCAATTCTTTGACTCTTGGTCAGCTCAGTATCGATTTTGAGCCCTTACAATCAGTCCACAGATATTCAGTATTTCCTGTGTGTCATGCACTGTGCATTAAACAAATTTAATTAACTGTGGAATTATCTAACATAGGCTGATTGGCAGTCTTGTTGGCATCGGTAATGTAGTCAGTGTATGTTTAAATTTGGTCTCGTGATGGAGCTCCAGAATATTCAGCCTAACATGGCATGGTCACTAAACAAGGCCCACGGTCAGGTAAACAAGACCCATGACATATTTGCATGCATGCATGCCCAGAAACATCCATTTACACACACAGGCAAGCGAGCACACACATGTATGCACGCACGCACGCACACACGCACGCACGCACGCACCCACGCACATGCACATACACATACACATACACAGATGGAGAGAGAGAGAGAGAGAGAGAGAGACACACGCACAAACACACATAGAAGCAAACAGACTAAATAAGAGCAGCAGGGGCCAGGAGGTTGGCCAAGCTTCATGTGAGAGTGAGTCTGCAAAGAGGCAGGAATGTGGAGAGACTCTGTAAGACTGTCTTTGTGCGAATGGCGGTCCAGTGAGACAGAGCAGGGTCAAATGTGGAGAGAGTGTGCGAGGGGCCGACAGCCTAACTCCCTGCCTCCCTCGGTCCGGGGAGAGGGGAGGAATGTGGAGGGAACATGTCTTTGTGATGGAATTCGATCGCCACTCTGTGACATTGACTCCCTCTTTTTCCCTTCCTCTGCTCAGTCACTTGCACCCCCGCCCCACCTCTCTCCCTCTCTGCTTTCTTTTCTTACTATTCTTACTTATTCAAGTCTTACCCCCACCCCCACCCCACCCCCTCTCTCTATCTATCTCCCTTTCTCTGCTGTCTATTATTATTATTTTTACTCACTAGTCGTACCTTCTCTATCTCTCCTTCTTTCTCCCTCTCTTTCTCCCTTATTCTCTTACTCTTTCCCCATCATATTTCCTCCGTCTCTTCCTCTCTGCTGGCCTATTCGCCTTGACTGACTCAGATGATGGCCAGGGGGCGTTCAAAAAATGAGCAGCTCCTGTTAGAAAATAGATTATAGTAATTAAAGTTCTGATTTAATCTCTTATCCACACTTCCATCTGCAATACCGCAGGAGGGGGGTGGCTAGATAAACATGGTTTGCGGAAGGCTACAGAAAGCCAGGCTTGGAGGCAGGACTACATCAATCTCCGTGAGGGGTGAAGTCATCTTTGCTCTGGTTCAGAGCAGGCCCTGTAAGGTTTAAAGCCAGGTCCAGGGTCACTCTCTGGGGGACGTCTTGTTACGAGGGTGAAAGGCTTTTAGGAATGATTGCTCAGTTGTTTTTTCTTCTCTTTTCTTTCTCTCTTTCTCTTTTTTCTCTCTCTTACTCTTCTTATTTTCTTTCTCTCTCTCTCTCTTGCTCTCTCGCTCTCTCTTGCTTTCTCTCTATCTCTCTCTTGCTCTCTCTCTCTCTATACCACTTTTTCCACTCTGGCTTCCTGCGATGACAGCTCCATGTTTAACTCTAAATCTTTAGTCTTATTTGGAAATGAGGCCTTGTTTATGTTCGGGGAGCTGTGCAGGGGGGGAAGTAACTGCACAGGGGAGAGGGAGCCTGTTGCTGAAACAGGCACATTTTCGTAGAAGCACTGTGCATCCCTGAGCTTGTTTCTGCCTGATTTTACTGTTTCCCTCTGCTGTGGGGAGTGCTTCAAACCTCAAATCTACATAAATAATACCATCCATCGCTCCTCTGGTCTCACCCTCCAAAACCATTATTTACACTAGCCTGCATGAGGGGACTTCTATTTTTTAAACTGCTGCGGTCCCTTCTTTGCCTCTGCTTATTTTACTGCACGTCTTTTCCCACTTCTCAGGCCATCCTTTCCACACCCGGAAAGTCAACATGGGGCTTGCGGCGATCTGACATTATTATCCAACTGAAACTGCACACTGTACATTATGTCCATTGATTATTTTTGGTTTCTTTTTTTATCCCGTCCCTGCGCACATGGTCCAGCGGGATTCCTCGCTCTGTTCTTCATGTTATTGGGTACAGTGTGAGCCATCTCCTCTGTCCCATCCCCCCACTCTGACTCCTCCCCCCCACCTACCCCCCCCCCACACCACACCACACCACCAACAGACCCTCACCCCCACCCCCTTCTGCGCTCTCCGCTTGCGCTCGCAGTCAGCACTCCTGCGAGGATTCAGTGCTATTTCTAGTTTCTACTCTGCTTGAGTGTTTCAGAGTGCTTCTCAATGAAATGCCGAGACAGGTTGTGGAGGTGGGGGGGGGATGGGGGGGGGGGGGGGGGATGATGGTGGAGGGTGCGGAGTGTTCTTTGACATCAGTCAGGAAATGGGGCCTCCATTACAAGCTCAGGACAGCCAGTGCAGCCTGGCAAAGATAGCAAATAGCTTAGTGAATATCTGCATGTGTGTGCATTATGTGTGTGTGTGTGTGTGTATGAGTGTGTTTAGGAGCGGAGGTGGGTTATCTTACAGCAGGTGTTCGCGGATGCTGCACAGCCTCTCACAAGTTGACAAATCCTCTCTTCTCTTTTATCCTTGTCAACACAAAACTCAGGTTCCTAATCCATAAGTCAGCAGCACAGAACTTTCGAACCTGACAGTGCAGCTATCCCCGACTACCTGTCAGATTCCACTCTGCATTTGCTTATTCTTGCCGTATTCTGTCATGTTTGTTCTAAATGGCTAAGGCAGACTTTGAGAGGGTTGAGTAGTTCCCTAATAGTGGGTAACTACAGGCCCGAAACAGTGCAGTGATTTCTCTTTTACAGACTCACTCTTTTTTTGTGTGTTTGCCCTTCTCCCGTTTAGACTGGCAGATTGCCACGCTGGCCCTGTTGCTTGGCGGAGCAGCACTCATTCTCCTCTCTTTCTTGGTGGCTCTGGTGTCCGTTTGTATTGGATCAAGGAGACAATTCTACAGACCTGTTGCTGTGATGCTGTTTGCCGCAGGTACTTTACTCAAAGACACACACACACACCGTCTCTATTTTTCTCTACTACATCCTCCCTTGCTCCCACCCCCACTCTTTCTCTGCCTCTTTCTGTCATACACACCCACTGACACACACAGATCTGTTTCCTGGTAAGAGGGAAGGTTTACTGGTGTCCAAATGGCAGTCCCACGATTCCCATGGTGGACTACCATCAGAATAGATCCACTTACATCCAAGGAGAGGGGAAACATATCACAATTTTCACCTCTTCAAAGCACTGTGACAGCTGCTTTACATTTCAATCACGTTTTTAAGAATACAAGCTGTATTATTTTCACAGAGTTTTAGATTTGGTGTGTCACAGCAAATTATCTCTCAGCACTACTGAGACTGAGACTGTTGGATGCTTGCTTTAGCCTGAGTCATGTGTTTGTGATTGTCTGTTTACAGTGGTCCTTCAGGCATGCAGTTTGGTCCTCTACCCAATCAAGTTCATCGAGACCATTAGCTTGAGAATATACCACGAGTTCAACTGGGGATACGGCCTTGCCTGGGGTGCCACTATCTTCTCCTTCGGCGGAGCAATCCTCTACTGCCTGAACCCCAAAAACTATGAAGACTACTACTAATCATGCTCGACAACTAGAATGCCTTCAGCACGGCCCTGTGTTTCTACACTGTTCTTGACAATAGCGGCTCATGCACTGAACTGTTTTTTTCTGTCCCTCTTTGCAGAACTGATGACGTTATAAACACACGTGCACACACCTACATGTAACAGACACACGCGCACAGACAGACACACAGCATCACACAGAGAATGTGCAGGATGGTGCAGATTTTACTTATGTGTGGACTAGTGTGAATGAGTAGGTAAGAGTGTGTTTCACAGTCTTCCATTTGACACATCCAATCATCCTGAATCTATCTTGTACTCACATCATTCTATTATCTCCACATCACTCACTACATCTATCATTCAATTAAAACGTATCATTCCACACAGCTATCAAACCAAGTCGGTCTATCATTTTTCTCTCCTCTCATTCTCTCTCATTTTAAAACATTTTCCACTCTTTTCAATTCCCAGATTAACCATAAATCATTCTCAGTAATTACACACCATGATTTATCTCTTTCTGAGACATTGCCAAATAGACATTGACTGCAATGAAGGTCTGTAAGTAAGTACACAGTTGAAAGAAGATATCGCATTTCAGCTCAGCAGGAGCAGAACACTGCTGGCCAAGAAGAGGTATCAGACACTACCGCAGAAATGTGTTGAGACTGTGAAAATCCCAGAACTACATGTCCTAGTGGGTTTCAAAGGACTATTGTTGTGCCATCACAACATGTGACTATACGATGGAAGAGGTTTTCTGTCCATAAAGTTTAAGAAAATGAGAAAATAACAGAGGAGAACTCAGAGCAGACGGCAACAGGGTCACTGTAGCATAAATAGCCAATGCTGTTTCCATAACAACCAGGTAGATCTGGACAATGACATAGGGGACAATGAGACTGATAGTGTGAAAGCATTATTGAAGTCCTGAAGGTCTTTTATTGAAACGCTCAAGACGACCCTCGCATTAAATCACACACACACAAACACACCCACCAGGCACAAACAAGCCCAGAGTAAATGTCCTGATGTGCTTGTGTTTACAGCTATAGCTATCAGATATCTGATAGACAGTTGTTTACATTCTTGTCATACTGAGCATCCCCATCCCCCAGACACATCTTACTAGTCTGTGGAACACAACTGAGAAGCTGAGCTAAACAATCGCTGTCACTTTTTATAGTGAAAGTGTAGCAAATCTAGCACTCAGACCAAATTAAATGTCTTTGACAGTACATTAACGTAGCAGTCAGGAGAAGCCGTGTGTCATTTCCCCAATATGGCTATCTGAGTGATCAGTCTCTATTAATGAGCATTGTGAAATTTCCTAAGGCTAGCAGGGGTTTACACCACCACTGACACATTTCAATCCTTTGACTGAAGTTTCTGCCGTGTTTTAGTCCTTTCAATAAAGTAAAAGGTCTTGCATAGAAAGGTAGGCGTTAGCACTGTAGAGCAGGGATCTTGTTGTTTATGGCCAAGCCTTGGTAAATAGACTAGTTTCTGATGTATATTAAAGCTATTCTTTTCATGAATATCTATACAGGTAGATAAAGAGAACCAGAGTTTAGATATCCGTTCATTAGGCTTGTCGAATAGAGTGCATGTGAACGCAAGTATGTAAGAAAGTGTGTGTGTGTGTGTGTGTGTGTATTTGATAAAAGGCCCTCTATGCTCTGTGCGTGCAGTTGTGACGTCTGACACTCATTTCGATACTGACAAAATAAACAGGTGGACAGACTGAATGCTTCCATTTCTTACTGGGTAGGGAATGAAAAGGGGTTGGTAGTGCAGGTGTGGAGGTCACACATTTCACAGTAGTAAAGAAAGAAATTGACAAAATGAAAAGGATCTGAGGAGGCAGTCAGGAGTTCTGAAGGAAGAGAAGGCGTACAAAAGACAAGAGGAGATGGAGATGCTGTGATCTTTTCACAGAGAAAATGGAGATCTCATCTGAAACATTCCTTCCTATTGAAGACTGCAAAGGTATGATGAGGTGTCACATAGAATCAGCTCCTTTATTTTATTACGTACAGCAAGTTGAGGCATTTGCACAGGAAATCAACAATTTTTTAACACAGAATACAGTGTGGCATAGTATGCATAAAAGTACCAGGTATATATTTTATACGCAAGTCTCTTAGTGTTCTTCATTCAATGAGAGGAGCTCTTGTGCAGAGCCAATACAGTGTAAAGTCTACATTATATATCTTTCAGACCCCTGCTGTTTGTCAAAATATTGTCCCACTCTTTCAGAGGAGCACAGCCCCGCACTTGCTGTGGTTTGGGGCTTCATATGTGTAAACACGACAGTTTCACTCTGCATGGAATGCTAGATTGGTAAACCACGCCTCTTTTGCTTCTGAAGGCTCCGCCCTTTCATCAAACCCCACCCAATAGTTCTGATCCATGGCCAGTCCACTCCCTTTCTGCCCTTTTCACAGTCTTTCTTGACTTCTTCTCTCTGTTTCCATCTTTCTCTCATTTTTACATGGACACAGTCTCCCACCTTCCTCTTTAAAGCATCTTCATCATCCTCCAAAAAAAAATTAGGGGTAAGTGCAGGGACATCCTCTGAGTGGGGGGAAAGGGGGGTTCAATGGAGTGGCTCTGCCTCCGGAGGGAGGGGAGGGGAAGGGGAAGGGGGCAGGGGGATGGAGGGGGGCTCAGTTATTGCTGGGCTGAAGAGGAATTCAGGAACAGGGAGACAAAGAGGGAAAGGTTCTCGAGTGTCTCAGAATAATAGGCAGGATGCCCAAAAAAAGTAGCACAATGAGACTGACGATTAGTTTGGGCTGGAGAGGATTTGGGAGTAGGGGAGGGGGGGGGAGAGTCACATCAACTGATCGATTGATCGCTCGATCGCACGCCAGGCAGGGTCAGGGGAGGGAAGGGGGCGTGGCATGGCGTGCTGCGGCGTGACGTGACATGACGTGGCGCTGCGGCCGCGGGCTCAGGTGTAGCGCGGCATCTCGCACTGCTCGCAGCGGTTCAGTGCTGGGTGGTTGAGGAAGGTGCAGCTGTCGCAGTTCCACTGGGCCCCCTCGAAGTCCTCGTCCCTCTGGGCTCGCGGTGGCGCTCGAGGGGTATGCGGCTCCTCTGCAGAGACAACAGGAAGAGTAAACAACTGCACGCTCCATACACTCACTTCCTCTTTATATCTAAAGTTTATCTTGGGGCTCTCTTGGCAAGACAGTGAACCTATGAGGGGAAGTGAATGGGGGGACAGAGGGTTGAAGGCTCAAAAAAAGACATGAACCTTGGTAGTTGAGAACACTGACCCAATGTGGAGAGTGAGATACCAAAACTGTAGCTGTGCGGTTATTCCCCCTCAATCTGTAAACTACTACAGACCATTTTGGCTTCTCCCATATTTACGGTATGCCCGAGAGAAAGAGAGAGCAACAAAGTCAATAAATGTCTTACTTTTTAGTGAATTCTTTTTTGCTTATAAACAGATATTTTCAAGAGCAGGAACATCATGTCCCAAAGACTTCACAGCCTTACAGTACAGGTCAATGAACCCAACCTTGTGCAAGAAAACAGTTGTGCTGATGGTCTATTGCATAACCAAAATCATCAGAATTGTCATGTGCTACAAGGTTTAACAGCAACCCACAGTAGCAATAAAACAGAAAGATGCATTGGAGCAGATATGAGAGAAAAATCCTGCTCAAATTTGTGTTACAATTATTTCTTTCAAACATGTATGACAGCCGATGAGAGACCAGAATAATAACTTATTATAAGATATCAACATAGCAAAAATAATGTTTTTTTGTTTAACTAAAAAAAGGTAAAGCGTTGCTGGCGACTGGCTCTTCGTGGTGAGGTTGGATGGTTACCTTTTTTAGCGGGTTTCGGTGGTACCACTGGACCGGGCCGAATGTTGTCATAGAAGTTGTTCTTGGCTTTCGGATCAAACTTCCCTGTGAAAAACAGAGCAGACTTCAACAGCGAGCCAAAGCACTCATACAAGACCCCCGTGAAAAGAACCGGGTGTATAGCACTAAAACAGACTCCCATTCATCAAGAGGAGCTCATATCTCAGGTAGTACATGACCTTGGAACAGCTTCTGCCCTCATTGGGCCTTGGCCACACCTGGGCCAAAATCTGCTCCAGGGCCAACTTCCAGCAGGGGCTCATACAAAAGGTTACACTATGGTGGGTTAAGATGGTGGACACCACTTAAAAAGGGGGGATAAAAGGGGATAAAAATACTAAAGCTGAATGCAAGGCTAAAACTGGAAATGCATGTTGTGCATCTGTAAAATGGTTAAAACTTAACGGAATGGGCCGGAAAACAAAAGGTGGGTTCATTTACAAACACTAATCTGTGTAACATTCACTGCTATCTGCTCCCTGTTTTCTGTGAAATTCACTCGAGCCACACCCTGGCATTTGACTAGTTTCGGCCTGACAAAGAAAAGCTTTTACGGTGAGAAAGGCCGGGGTAGCACATCCAGTACCTCCAGACTGCAAAAGGTCTGTCTCCTTCAAGGTACAATCAATGTCAATCTGGAGCTGTCTGTTTAAGGTGCGCAGTCTGGTCATCTCTTCAGGCTGTCAGAGAAAGAGAGAAAAAAAGAGAGAGAAAGAGGGGGAAAAAAGAGAGAGAGAGAAAAAGAAAGAGAGAGAGAGAGAGAGAGTGAGAGAGAGAGAGAGAGCGAGAGAGAGGATGGGAAGATCAAGAGGGAGACAAAAAGACATTGGCATTCATAGTATGAAAAGACCTGTGAAAATGTCAAGAACACTTCTGTTCATGATCGCAGTGGGTGAATAATGACCACAGGAGTGACTCTTGTGGCACTTTTCACAGCAACCACATACCGTAGCTCTTTTCATAAAAAACGACTTATGAAACATCCTGAAAACAGGAGTATTACTATTTAGAGTGTAGTTACCATAAAACATCATACATTTTAAGTAAAAATCAGGGAGATACAGAAAATGATATAAAATTACACCATAACACTTGCAAAACAATTATTTTTAGGCAATAACAGTATATCATACTTACAAATCCAAAAAAAAAGCTTAGCTAAAAGACTGGCGTGCATGAATAGGTCCATTTTATACAAATGGCTATTCAGCTATTGCTGTTTCATTTTTGTATATACCCACACCAGGTGTTAGGCTTGTACTTGGCTGAGTAACTATTACAGATGTCCAGCAAAGCCAAGATGTCAGTTACAATATTCTTTGTTCACAGATTGGACTGAGCAATGTAACTTCTGTGAAGATGACAGATAAGCTTTACATAGCAGACAGGAGGAAGTTTCCCCACATTATATTCATACAGGGTGGACAAAAAACAAAATAAAACAAAACTGGACTATTTTAATAAATGTAATATAAATTATAGTCTATAGTAAATTAGTCTAAATCACATAAATTAAACTACCCGATCACTGAACGGTTCACTTTCAGAAAACTGGCAGAATTAAAATGAAATGTGAGAAAGCAGGTGGCAACTTTTTTTTCATGGCTATTTATTTTTTTATCGTCATTGTGTTAAACCTTTGCTTGTATGATCATTAAACCATGCGATTACTGGAAAGAGAATTAAACGAGCTTTAATCTGCATGTTTTTTTAATGATTGACGAGATATGGCCCTTTTTATTCCCCCTATAAAGATGTGCATTGCTGCTTCTGCTCTTACCCTGGGGATGAGGCTGGTGCTGTTGACTCTCCTAAAGCGTCTCTGCAGGGCGTCATACTCCATCTCGTTGACCTCGGCCTTCAGCCTCTCCAGCTTCTGCTGCTCCATGCGCAGCTCCTTCACCAGCCGCTCCATCCTCGCCCTCTGGTGCAGGAGGAGAGCTACCAGGAGAAAGAAGGCCACATTTAATTCACATATTTAGGAGGGGTGCAGTTAAATATGCTGCCCTACAAAGTCAAAATGCAGTAACTACAATTTTTGTCAAAACTGAGTTTAGACTTGAAATTGACTTAATACCACCTTCTTTGTCTTGTGACTAAATCTCTTGTTTCTTCCTATTAAGAAAGTACATAAAAGCATCACAACTATTACACACACACCATGTTTGACTGGGCAGAATGACAACTTTGAAGGCATTTTCTCAGTTTTGATGTTCATGTAGTTACTATAGACAGATACACAATAAAAAAAAGACACACACACACACACACATTTTTTTTTTTACTATGAATAATGCCTTTAGTATACGTTACTATTTGCGCTCCTGGTTAGACATAACACTCTATTATAATGAAGCATTGGATTGGATTCAGCTCTACTGTCACTATGCACGAAGAATACAAGCATAACAAAAGAGAGTGTTTTAAATTTTGTTGTGCTGGTATTTTTCGTGTGCAGTGACAATAGCGGTGGAACCAATCTAATTAAACTGCGTCACTATAATAATGTGGATGCGAGCAGGCCTACCCTGGGTATATGCATAGTCATCGGAGCCAGAGCTGGAGCGGCGTGGCATGCGGTCGATGTGGCTGGCGATGCTGCCGGGCCCGGCGGAGATAGGCAGGATAGGGGGCGGGGCGCCGTGCCGCTCGCCCTGATCCACGATGTTGAGCAGCGGCTCGGTCTCCACGGGAGGGGAGCCAGCAGGCCTCTGCGCCTGCCCCGAGGACACTTTAATCTTGAAGCTGTAGGCCGAGCTGGCGGGCTGCGGGGAGGATGCCGGCCGGGGCCGCGCCGGGCCCTGGTGCAGGTACACGCCGTGGTGGAAGGTGGTGCCGGGGGGACCCGTCATGCTGATGGCCCGTGACGGGGAGCTGGGCGATGGGCTGCTGGCCATGTAGTAGGACTGGCCCTGGGGATTGTGGACGGGGGAGTTGCTGCGTGGCCGCGGCCCTTCCAGTGTGATCTCGATCTGGTTCTTCAGGGAGCTCTTGGAGAGGTAGGGTCGGTAGGACATGGCGGGCTGCTGGTAGGGCATGTTTTGGAGGTTTGGGGGGCTGATGGGCAAGAACACGTGCGACGTCTGGGGCACCTGGTGTTGAGGTGAGCTGTAAGGGGAAGCGTGGGAGGAATAGGAAGGCTGGTAGGGGTTGGGCTGGTAGCCAGGCCCACCGGTGGAGGACCATGGTGGAGGCTGAGGACTCTGAGAGGGGGAAGGACGGATATACAGGGCACTGTTGTTACTATTGTAAGAAGGGGGGATCTGCAAAGCCTGGGGGGCATTGGGCAAGTTTTGGGACAGGGTGACCGTGAGAGGGTTCATTGTGTATCGGGGGGTGTAAGTCGGAGACATGCCCTGCATAGGTGGGGGCGTTGGGGTGCTGGCTGAGCGTCCTTGATCACTCATGAAGAAGGGGTTGTACCCTGGCGAGGGGCCCATAGCAGGGGCTGACAGGGGCTCTGGGAATCCGCCTCTTGGAGGCTCAATGTGGCTATCACTGGTGCTGTGCACCAGGTGCCGGCCTGGGCTGCCGGTCTTGTTGCCCTCCGATGGGGGGCAGGCCAGGCTGATATGCAGCATATGGTTCCTGTTCAGGCGCACTTCATCAGGACTGTGATATTCTTCATACAGGTATCGGTTGCTTTCCTGAGCCAGCAGGTGGCAGCATACATCCAGGTTGTTATTGTTCTGAAACAGAAAGCAAGGACAGAGACAGCAGTTCAAAAACAATAGGAAGAGGGTCATCCTGTTACTGTTATTTCCTTTAAAAACATGAATAGGAGAGTCATAACACTATAAAACCTGTCAACATATACATGAACGCCACAATACTTGATGTCAGCACGACACAGCTACAATTCCAGTAAGCAAAAGACAGATGTGGAGAAAACAGCCGTTTGTATCCACCTGCAGAAGGCACTGAGACACTACTCCCTCAGGAATCTCCGGGAAACGCTGCTTGAGGTCCTGCAGGATGTGGTAGTCTAACTGCGGGCCTCCCTGCGCCATCATGAGCCCAGAGCGTAGGTCACTGAGCCCACAAGCGGGAGCGCTGCACCTGTCTATCACCTCTCGTCCTGCAGAGAAAGCACATGCGAACTTGGATCAGCCTATTTGCTACTGACATCTGTCTGATTAAACACATGCCATTGTGTTAACATTATCACTTCTTATCACTCATCGAAACACAAAGACCGTGGCTACATGGGCCAAACAGTTCTCAATCGATACTGGGAACACAGGGATACTTGGGCCTCTCAGATTTGCAGCAACGTTGCATCACCACGGTAAACAAAAAACATATTATAGAAGGATGTCTTAAAATCGGTATCAAAAAGATATCCGAGAAACATTTGCAAACGTTTGTTTTTGTGTGCCAAACTAAATGCGATACCCTCGCCGTATGTTTTGTTTGGTCATGTCGTTGCGCCAAGCAACCAAATGAAATCTGAGGACATAGCGTCCTGACATTTAACCATCAAGCATGACTGCTTAAAGCAAATGCCTCTATCTTCGCGTGAAAATTGGCTCGGAATTTTACAATTACAGATTAATCCCCGCAATGTCAGT
>CM059276.1:9427319-9488231 GCA_030347295.1 Setipinna tenuifilis | reverse complement strand
AAATGTGTTCCTGTTGAAGACGTTTAACACATGGCCAGTAGTCCTTAATTACCTTAAAGGTAATCTGACTGTGTAAGCCCTCCAATATGTCATAGTTGTCCCAAGTCAGCAGTATGCAGCATGGGTGACCAACAGACCTTCATATTATATCAACTGTTGAAACGTTACACTCAGACCATCTGTCTTTTGACCCACTGATTAAGTTTATAAGTTTGCAGAATGATGAAAGGAGTTTTAGAATTTATGGCAAGTGTTTTGAGTGCTGGAGAAAGAAGGAATGACTAATTTGAATAAGAGTACGGACACAGACAGTTTTTGCTGCCAACTGCATATTGCATTTTTAACTTACGTTCTCATGAATGAATGAATTCAGTTGACTCTTACTAGGATGTTTAAATGCCTTTTTGCACCTTGTTCTCCTTTTTTTGCTACAGAGTAGTTCTTTATCTGTAGTAAAGAGAGACTCAGAGTTCGAGACACGATGTACTAAATTTAGTTTTGAGCTGCTCACCACTGGCAGCCATTCAAAGCAAGCAAGCCCTGCGTGTGCAGTGGTCAGGCACACCTGTAATATGATGACTTGCTATTCCGCTGCAGAGCCAGGAGGTTGAGTGCCACCAACAAAAGGGTCCCTGTGTGTTTGGAAAGTGGATGGGGAAATGTGCGGACGTCAGCCTATCGTACCACTACTACACGCCCTCACCTCTCACAGTCACCCCCGCACCTGAGCAAATCTCCTCCACCTGAGGGCATGGTGGGAGAACAAGTGCTTGTGTATTCCTCAGCCTCCACCTGCTCCGACTGACATGTCCAGACAGGGTTATGCCACTCATGATAGACCACCCCCCTCCCTGCCTCAGATGGTTATGTGCTGCTGTGACAGAGCTGTCCATAGAGTTTCCCATACAAACAAACAACAAAAGTCTCTTTTAGGTGGACTTGTAAAAAGCAGAATAGTGTCAGCGCTAGCCCAGCAGATCCTCTGGAGGCTTCTCTTTATGCTGTGTATTGTAGAGCACACATGGGTTCAGCTTTGGGGGGGGTTGTGTGGTATCCAGAGGCTCGCCTTTCAGTAGGTAGACATGGCATAAACAGCAGTTCCATTTGAGTTGGTGGTGGGGGGGGGGTGATGGCTATAAAACTTTTCAGATGGATCTCACTGAGATTCAGGATAAATCCTCCTCATAGCGGCCTCAAATAATTAGCGCATGGTTTATTTATCTCCTGGTGGTGCCAAACATTTAAACGGTTCTTCTGGAACATTCTTTATCTCTCAGCCTAATGTGAGGCTGACCTCAGACGAGAGAAAAGAGAAAGGTCAAGAGAAAAGGTTGTGCCAGTAACGATGTCTGAGGCGAGCCATTGTTTCTGTTCAAAAGTGTGAGGGACTACCTCCTGTGCCAGGACAGTGGTCAGAAATGGTAGCGCAAAACCAGAGAGAAGTTCCCATGGCAAAGTTTTACCTCACTTTGGAAAAATAAATAAAAAAAAACAGAAATGGTGGTTTGTTTAAAGTAGGCCTCAATGACAGGTGCCTGTGTCAGATCTGCTTCATATTAATCAACTACCACGAGTCTTTTACTGGTCAACCTCAGCAGTCCACAAAACGTCTCCTCCCTCCCTCTTGCAGGGCTTCTTTGAGAGCTGTCAAGAGCAGGAGAGAATCCGTAGGCCAGTGCCCCAGTACGCTTAAGCGACAGGGCCATGTCTCTTTGTTCGTGGCCTGGTGGTGATAAGTTTGTTAAACAGCAAGCGTTTAGCGGCCTTCAAAATCAGAGGCCACACTAAAAGAAGTGCTGTAGTAGTGTTTTCCTTTGCTCTGTGTGTCTTCGTGGCATTACACGGTGCTGGCTGGCTCCCAGGGAAAAAGAAAACGGCGGGGACGGAGGCTTAAATGGTTCACCTCTCTGCTTTTCTGGAGCTGTCTGTGTTTCTCACAATCTTTCTAACTGTTTCTCCCTCCCCCCCCCCCCCCCCCCCCCCCCCCCCCCCCCCCCCCCCCCCCCCCCCCCCCCCCCCCCCCCCCCCCCCCACCCCCCACCTCTCTCTCTGCTTCTCTTTCCACAGGCTGCCATCAACGGAGTAATACCACAGGAAAATGGGATCTTACAAAGGTAATCTCTGCATAAACACGCAGTAACGCAGCGCCCTCCCTCCTCCTCCCGTTGCCACTGCCAGATTTGGTTCTCGGCGTCACGGCGACTAATGCCACTTGACAGCGCACTGTAGAGGCGTCGTTTTTTTTCTGGCAAGGACACGTGGGCTCTGCTGTGTTTTTTTTTTTTTTTTTTTTTGAGGGGGGGGTTGAACGTGAGCACTCCTCTCCACCGGCTCCCGTGTTAGCTGAGCACACGTAGTGCCGTTGCACCCGCAAATCAAAGGTGACATCGCAACTCTGTTAGGGGGTCAAGAAAAAAAAAGAAAACACACCAGTTGAAAGCCAAAAAAGTGGCAGTTCAGAGTGTTTTTTTTTTTTTCGTTCACAAGTCGGTTTTCAAAAAATTTAAAACTAAATGGGTCACTGCTTACACAAACATAGCTTAAGTTTTCATTATGGCAACAAACATCTTTTTCTGCCCTAATGAAGTCCAGCTGTAGCAGAAGCTGTCTGGTTTCACCTAAGTGGGGCTCTAAAAAGCAGTGAAATATTTAGTGTGTGTGTTGTACACATACTGCCACCTCTTGGCTCACTCTTGCGAATGGCTACAGGAGTAACAGGAGCACTTTCATGTCGAAGATCTTTGATGTCCGGCGAAGGAACCAGAGATCAGGGCAACAGTTTAGGAAGCAGTCACAGGCAGAGATCATCAGAGCACGAAATTAATGTTTTCTCTGCTCATTTCCCTGAGGAAGTGGCGAGTAATTGCTCCACCAAAAGTCTTCTCTGCAGAGAGGCAGCAGGAAATCAAACAATCAGTTGTGTCGATGCCCCCGTTAATTAAAGGGAGCAATCTTTTTCGGGCCCAGATGTACAGATGTTGTTCTTTTTTTTGGTCCAGTGGGGCTTACAAATGGCCACAGATATGCACCAATACAACACAAGCCCTGAACTGTGTAGTCTATATATAATAGTGCCCATTTTCAAATCCCATTTTATGTCTGTCGCCACAGTTGCCCTGGTTCTTCAGAGAAAAAAAAAAGAAAGAAGACAACAACAGAAAAACAAAACTGAAACTGCACCAGAAAGTTTGTGTGCGTGTTTTTTATTCGTCAAATTGAAAGATGCATACGCGCGTCTCTACCAACGGGGCCTCCGCTGGCTGTGACTAAAAACTGCTTTCCCACTTTGTTTGATAGCACCGGCTTTTTTTTTTTTTTTTTTTGTCTGTAGGTCTGTGTGTTTTTGCGGAGACGGGGGCGCGGTGTGGGGGCGCGGTACGGGGGCCCCGAGGTCAGCGGACCCGTGGTGAAGAAAAAGCTGGTGGCGCGGGGGGGTGGGGGGGCACAGAGTCCTAGGGCGCCCCGCTCGTCATGGCCTCGCAGCGACAGCAGCCAAGTGCAGCTCGGCACTGTGGGCAGACACACAGGCCTGTGAGTCCGGCCATAATGACAGGAGTTGAAACTGTTAAGGAGTAGAGGAACTCAGTGTGGCATTGTGTCCACACAGCCACGTATCTCTCTTTCTCTCTCTCTCTCTTTCTTTCTTTCCTTCTCTCCCTCTTTCTCTCTCGCGCTCCCACTCTCTCTCTCTGTCATGGACTTACTCACTCTGTATCTCTGTCTTACTCTCCCTTTCTGTCTTTCTTGTGCCCTCTCTTTCTGTTCTCCTCCCCCTCTCTTTCTCCCTCTCTCTCTCTGTCTCTCTCACTCTCCTCCAACGGTCACCATTCATGAATACTCTGAGCTCAAGAACAAATATATTCAAAACCCGAGGACACTGTTCAACGGTTTATTTTTTTTCCTCCAGCGTGTGTGAAGACTTTTTTTTCCTTCTTCTTCCTCTTCTTTTCCTTCGTCTTTCTTTTTTTTCTGTGTTTTTGTTTTTCTGTGTGGGTTTTTTTCCCTCTTAAAGGCACATAATTATGAATGGGCCTTGGCACGGTGACCCCCAGCCAGCCCATTTAGCGCGAGCGTCTGGCACAGGCCTGCGCCTGTAGGATGGCATCTCTTACTGTGAAGGGCCCCTATTGAGGTGGCACCAGCCAGCTGGAGGCCTCCTCGCCTCGCTCCGGCCGTCACCATAACCCCCCCCCATGATTTCTCCTGGGTCCCTTGTGGCTCATGGGACCGTACGGTGAGGTTAGAGCGACATCTAGATGTAGACAGCGGAATTACACATAGTGAGAAGGGGGGGTGGGGGGTGAGAAAACACTTGGACATTGATAGGCCTGAGCAAGTAGTTAATGTGGCTGGTTTTTAAATCCATCTCTAGGTTTTTGTCCCTGTAAGAGGAACATTGTAACATGACTGCTTGTCTTCTTCTGCTTAATCTCTTTGTAGGTCTGAATAAAAAAACAATGACTGATGTGTGAGAAGTTAGAATAATAATATATACCAGAAAGTAATATCATGTATCACCATTACCTAAAGTGTCAGATTTCACATTATTAAGTCTGCAGCAGTAATGGTAGGAATGATATATTTATCCTACCATTTGATGTAAATGTTTGTTACCATGGTGAGTAGTTTCACCCACTGCTGTGTATTGAGTTACATACTTGAACTATTTAAAATGTTCATTGCAGCCTCGGCCCATAACCATGATCTCCCCCGTCTATCTCCTGTGCCTGTGCCAGGTATCTGAGGCTCTCTGATCAAAGACATGGGTGTGAGCCATGAACGTGATCGGTGTTATCATCTCTCTCTCTCTCTTTCTCTCTCTCTCTCTCTCTCTCTGTCTGTCTGTCTGTCTCTCTCTCTCTCCCTCTCCCTCTCTCACTCTTTCCCTCTCCCTCTCTCTCTCTTTCCCTCTCCCTCTCTGTCTCTCTCTCTCTCTCTGTATCTCCCTATCTTCTTCTCTCTCACTCTCTCTCTTTCTCTCTCTCTCTCTCTCTCTCACTCTCTCTCTCTCACTCACTCTCTCTCTCATTCTCTCCTCTAAGTTTTGTTTTTTTTCTTCTTTTTTTTGGCCGTTGTTTTTTTCCCCTTCGGATAACGATTTCCTGCATGCCCCCAGAGCCTAACGTCTTTAACCTTTTGGTATTATAATAAGGTGGGATAAATACAGGCTTTGTGCGGTGTGCTGGCACCCTGCTCCCTCTCCCAGCGCGATATGTGCTGACCCCCCAAGGAAAAGAGAAGCCCCTTTGTCCCGGCCTGCCCAGAGAAAAGACATTATTTACTGCCGCGCCGCTCCGCTCCACTCTGCACGGGCACGGGGGCTCGGGGGAATTCAGCCGTCAGACGTGGAGAGCGGGAGAGAGAAGCCGAGAAAAAGCCGTTTTGTGTCGCTGTGGCCTGTACACACACACACACACACACACACACACACACACACACACACACACACACACACACACACAGAAACATCAGCAGTAGCAGAAGAAGAAGAGCAAGGATAAGGGAGACAGACAATTGAGCGTCTGTTGGACTGGGCCCATATTATCCAGGGCGTAAAGCCTGTGTACACTGACTCTGAAACTGTTTGCATTGCTGCCGGGTTGGCCTTGTCACCGCCTCAGAATGGGCTGCTGCCTCAGCTTCTCTATGACTGTGTCTCTCTCTCTCTCTTGCTTTCTCTTTCTCTGTCTGCCTCTGTCTCTTGCTCTGTCTTTTTCTTACTCTCTCTACTCTTTTCTGTCTTTCCGTCACTCTATCTTGCTCTCTTTTTTTTTTTCCTCGTTGCCTCCTCTCCTTTTTCTGCTTCTCAAGTGGTAATTATCCCCCGTCACTCTCCCCTCTTTCTCGTATTGTTTCTCTCTGAGTTGTGCTGTCACTTTCTCTCTTTGGTTTTCCCCCACTTGTCTCACACAGTATTTTTGAAGGTTTTCCCCTATTATATACCCCACAGAGAAATGATTCATGGGGGGATGTACAGCCTTTTTTGCTGTCTCACTTGATGTGTGTGCAGGCCAGAGAAACCGCAGGGGCATGGTGGAGTCGCTCGCTCGGTCGTTCGGTCGGTTGGGCGCCCATTTTTTTTGACTAAGATAGGAGGATGTGCGTCTGTTTTTGCCGTCTCACTTGACGTGCGCGTACTCTTCCCCTGCCAGAGCGACACGGACGGGCCACGGGGATGAGCGTCCCTGTCCCTTTCTGTCGGGTGTTCACTGTGGAATTAAAACGAGCAGTCGCTGACACTCTCAAACGTGGCAGCGGCGCATTATTGCGGGCCGAACAAATGTTTTGGGTGCAGACCGCGCCGCGCCTCGAACATGAGACCCTTGGAGCGCCGCGCGTGTTTGTCAATGGTTGCCTTTGTTTGGGGCACAGTGGCGCCTGTGTTGGTGCCGTACAATGATTTATGCGGCCTCTGTCCTGCTCGCACAAACCACAAGTCCCCTCTCTTTTTCTGGACTCGAGTTACTGAGCGTCCCTCAAAACCTTTCATCTGGCATCTTGTGAAGCCTCTCGCACTAACAAAAGCCAATGTATTAACGCGGAAGCAGCATGCTTTTTTGAAAACTCTGTCTGTTGCTGAAGTTGGGACTGTGTTGTTGTTGGGACCCGCCACGGCCGGGTTACTATTAGATTTCATTATGTGTCATTTTGTCATTACGCTAACGTGAAACTCCCCACCCCCACCACCCCCACTCTCAGTCCAGTCATAGTGTAGTCCACAGCGCAGTACTTGCATATACATGTGCAGCACATCAATTTTTTGATGTCACACACACACATTATCAGTGCAAGATATTACCATTGTTTCATCACTTATTTGTGCTTCACATACGCTCTTTGAAAAACTTTTGTGTTTGCTTGCTTGCCTGTTTATCTGTCTGTCTGTAAGCAGGGCTGAAAGGTCTTGGGCTACATTTCACATTTGCTGCAGATAGTCATAATAACTTCAAAACGTTTCATAATCTCTGGCATAGAACCTTTTCTTGCTTTCTGCCCTGTGTAAGTCCTGCAAGCTATATATCCCTTTTGTAAGTCGCTTTGGATAAAAGCGTCTGCTAAGTGTAATGTAATGTGCAAGTCCTACAAGCTACATATATTTCTATAAATTACAGTATAAACTATGCACTAATGTATACATTAGTTTATGTATGTAACAGTAAAGGCATTTTGCGGTGTTTTGTGTTCCTGCAGCAACTACACCAGCGAGGGCTCCCAGACCAGCCCCTTCGGCCCACACGGTCAGTCAGTGGCCTCCGCAGAGGCTGCAGCTGCTGCCTCAGCAACCACAGGGGCGGGTGCGGCCCCAGCCTCAGCCTCAGCCTCGGCCTCGGCCCCGGCGGCCCCAGCCTCTTCCTCCTCCTCCTCGCCCTCCTCCTCTTCCTCGTCGGCGGCCGCAGCCTTCTGCCCGTCACGGCACATCGTGGAAAGGCAGCCGCGCATGCTTCACTTCCGGGTGGACTACCGGCAGCGCTCGGTGGAGGTGGTGCTGGAGGACTCCGCCTCAGTTGGTGAGGGGGGCACACATATACATGCACATACACACACACACACACACACACACACACACACACACACACACGCATAGATGCATGCACACACACACACACACACACACACACACACACATACATACATGCATAGATGCATGCACACACACACACACACACACACACATACATGCATAGATGCATGCATGCATACACACACACACACACACACACACACACACACACAGGGAGTCATAGGCACAAATAAGAAGCTCTTTGTCTAGCTGGGGGTGCCAACAGAGGGGGTGAGGAGAAGTTGGGACACTTTAATACACAGATAACCCCACTTAAACACACACACACACACACACACAGAACCACGGAACATGGCTAATAAAAGCACTGAATATACAGACATACAGGCACACCTGGGCATGACAGAAATACAACACACTCATTCAGCATGTACAATAATTCAAAAATGCTCAGTTACTTCAAATCACACACACATCCATGCACTCAAACACATATATGAACTTACATGTACTTATGCACAAACAGGACACACTGAATTTACAAACACAGGTAAAAATGCATTATTTGTCTAATACACACATGCATTGCAATTCCACACACACAGCAGTGGAACAGTGACAGCCCTGACAGTAAGCCTGTCCCCAGTAAAAGGTCATGGCCCGTATTCACCAAGAATCCTAAGACTAAAAGTAGCTCTTGGTGACGTCATTCTAGAAATTCCTTGAATTTTTACTTTTTTTTTTAATTAGAATTTTCCCTTGGTTCCCTAAGATATTCACAAAGCCTCTTAGGTTTATTTTTTACCGTAGAATCTCTCTTAAGGCCTAAGAGTGTGTTAAACAGAGAAGATGGCAGAAAGACAGAGGGGAAAGATATTCTTCATATATTAAATGACAGTGATATAATAAGACGCTACCAGCTTAATCGTGCAGGGGTAATGTTTGTGGTTGACCTCATCAGGCACTGCTCTTATGTTCAGTTCGGCCTTCTTATTCTTTTTTCTCCATTTCATTGATTGTAATTGCTGACAGCTGAGTCTGTGTCCACCATTAATAGACTTAAATAATACATTAAGTAGTAAAATTACCAGCAACGTGAGTAAACATAACAATAAGCAAATTAATTAAAAAATTGGCATGTAAATGAGGTTCACCATTTTCAACCAAGATTATTTTCACAATTGCACATCTTACCCCTATCACCTCTAAAAGACACAAAGAAAAGATTGATGGGGGGATATAGCGCTTTTTGCTGTCTCACTTGACGTGTGCTTATGGCTTTCAGCCAGTGAAACCACCGGAGCTCGGTTGAATCAGCCGTGTACGTTTTGACTAGGCTGGGGGAATGTATGTCTAATGAATATGTATGAGTTTTACCATCGGGAAATACAATATTTTCACAATGACACATTTCTTATAACATTCTGAGTGGCTGGTTTCACTGTCCATTGGTTACTAGGGGCACATATTTTCTCCTTTTTGTAACAACCAATCACAGCTCTAAGAAGACTGCATCATACCTAGCAATGGGGTCAACCACACTTTCTCACTCACAAGAGTTTCTGTCCCCTCTTTGGTAGGAGAAACTTGCTCTCAGAAACTTCCTGAATCACTCTTAAGCCAAGATTCCTTGCTAGGATTTTTTAGGCTGAGTTAGGAGCTCTCTGAGGAAAGTTTGAGAATCTTTGTGAGCACAGGCCCGTGCTGTCTGCATTGCAAGGCAGTTACTGGCTTGATGCTGATGTGGCCAAACATATTCCACGATATCTAGATAGAGGCAATGTTTTGATTTGTTCTTTACAGAGAAAAGGATGTGTCTAGGCTTTGAGTTACTGTGTATACAACTGGTTATGTGAATTTTTTTTTTTTTTTATAAGCTCGCTAGCATTTCTCGATATGTGGCTTTATTTCCTGTTCACTTCCTGTCTGTGGAAGTCCCTGGTCTGAAACATCCGCCTTCCCACAGACTAAGCCACACCGGGGAAGTCGTACACAGAGGGTGTGTGCGCCTGTGTGTGTGTGCGCCTGTGTGTGTGTCATACTTCTGAGAAGTGTTCTGCATGTGTGTGTGTTGTTGTTTTCTTCCTGAGGGTTCTTGGTAGGCAGTGGAATCCACAACAGAAGGCCACGCGTGCCACCACAGCATTCTCTGAAGCCTGATGAATCAGTGAATCTGGGCTTGAGACGCATCCGACTACTACAGAATAAGGCTGCGCTGGTTAGATGGATCTTCACAGATAAGATGTTCACTTCAGCTCAGGCGTGCTGTTTGGCTTGTCGTCGGGTGCACACACGACTCAATACAAAGAAACAGAACAGACATTTCTCCTCAGATGTCTCGTGCTATGTGGCTTACACAAAATGCAAAATAACAAAACCACATTTGAAGTTGTTAAAAAGGAAATAATGTGAAGAAAGAACTAAGGAGTGTTTAGTCCTGATGCAGACACTTTTACAAAATGTTATTATTCTCTCTCCCCCCCCCCCCCCCCCCCTTACATAATGTTTCAACAAAAATACAAGGCATTAAAAAACAAATAGGATAAAGGGTTTTGGAACAATGGTCTTTACATTAAAAACATTGTATTTTCTCAGTAAGTACAAGTGTTGTTGGCCCCTACAGACTGTCCCAGTGTTTGTTGTAAATGACTGCACCAAGATATTTATTCTGTACAACAAATGTATCAGTATTTTTCTGAGGTAGCAAATTACCTTTAAAATCGGTGACCCTGACATTGAATGGGAGAAATTTATCATCACACCCAGGGGCGCTTCTAAACATTTTGGGTCCTAGTGTAGAATATTGCCACTAGCCTCTTTGCCACTTTAGCACCTCTGATCTTGTTATTATGCAGGAGGGAGAGTAGCACAGCATCTTACATTCTCTATATGATGTCTCTTAATATCAAATCCACTGACGCATTTGCACCTAATATCAAATCCACACCCTGTCAGTTAAGTCATTTTGTGCGTTTAAATGAAACATTTACTCTTGCCCCATTTGATAGACCCCCTTTTGTGTTTGTGTGTGTGTGTGTGTGTGTGTGTGTGTGTGTGTGTGTCTGTCTGTCTGTCTGTCTGTCTGTCTGTCTGTCTGTCTGTCTGTCTGTCTGTCTGTCTGTCTGTCTGTCTGTCTGTCTGTCTGTCTGTGTGGGTGGGTGGGTGGGTGTGTGGGTGTGTGTGTGTGTGTGTGTGTGTAGGTGTGGGTGGGTGGGGGTGTGTGTGTGTGTGTGTGGGTGTTGAGTAGATGTGTGCCAGAGTTACTTAGAATTGTTTGTTGGTTTGAAAGCTGCGCCTACAGGTATCTGTGGTCTTCACTAACTCGGAGCTTCAGATGGGTTTCTAAGAATTAGAACTGAAAGGGTGTCTAGCTGATGGTCTACAATGAACACTGAAATGGGTAGTGAGATTACTCTTGTCATCACTGAGCTCGCTATTGCACTGTTGGTGCGTCCTCATAGTAATGGATATACACTTTTGTGATTGACACATTTTTACCTGAATATTTTTTTTTTATTATTTCATCACCCATCATGATCCTAACAAGTACACAGATTGTCAAAACATACGTCACTGAACGTGAAAGTAATTTTATTTCGGCTGTCATTCACACATTTTAAATTTAGCAAATCAGATCAGATAATATACACATTGTCTCCCAGCCTCTCTCACAACCAGTCAGAAATGTTGGTAGAAACAAAGAGGGACAAATCTTCAGTCACTTAACCTAAGCAAACATCATTGGGCTTATCAGTCCCCTATCGCCATCTTCTGTTGAAACATTGAACGTGTGCTGCTGCTTCACTGTGCTGGACTGGGGTGTGGGGTGTACTGGTATAATTAAAAATATCTTTGTACACAACCCAGGTCCAGGTGCGGGACAAACTATGTCAAAAACTTTTTCAAAGATGGGAAGATGGGTTCACATACTTTATATCCTTACCGCTGATCACTTTTTTTTTGGCACAGAATGCCGTTTTGACCTTTCCTAGTCTTCAACACTCAGAAACATCTCGTCTTGACCATTGTTGGTCATCACACGAAACTGGATGTTTTGACTATCAATTGTTGGTCATCCTTAGAAACTGCATAACATTTTGCCCATTGATGGTATTCCTTAAAAAACTGAGTTATGTTTTAACCATTGAAAATGACGAAGACCACCAATGATCGAAACGTAATTATGGATCAGTAAATCGGCAGAAAGGATTTCATGTGTGTGTGCCCATCTTCTTGGTGTACAAGTACAAAGCCTAATCCTGTTTCCCACCCCCACCCCATTGTCCACAGGTGAAATCAAACAGATTCTCGAGACAGAACTGCAGGTACCCATGGCCAAGATGCAGCTGAAGGGCTGGAAGAGTGGCGACGTGTCTGACAGCGTAAGTACTGGCACCCCGACATCCCTGTCCGACTGCGTGCAGTGGGACAGATGATAATGCGTTTAAAAGGTTGGGAATGCGTTTAAAAGGTTAAATTAAAGGTAAAATGAAAGGTTTTTACCAATCAGAGGTCAGAGTTTTACTTTGACTTTAATGCAGTTGGACACTAAACACACACATGCAAGTGGAAGCAGTGCCTGGCCAGAAAAAAAAGCCTAGTGGACTGAGGTTGACCCTTCAAACATTTTGGGATTTTATACACAAAAGAAATACAATTTTTGGGATTTTATACACAAAAGAAGTCATTATAAGAAAGATTAAAAGAGAAAATTTGACCACATGTCTGATGCGTCTCTGCTCCAGCCCTTGCTGTGGTTGTGATTCGGTCCCGCCCGTGTCGGCCATGACCGAATGTTTTTCCTCACTGCTAACGGTAGACTCCCCCATTTCTGGCAAAAAGGGCTGATATTTGAGCTCAACAGCCTATCATATTACCCCCCTGCCCTCTGTGCTCCAGACACGGCGTGCTGATTGGCTGCTCGGCGTAAGGCCTCATCCAAGCCCCTATTGTTTGTTTCGCAGAGCCAGGGCTGCATAAGAAGGAACAGTGGAGCTTTTTGAGCCCAAGCAGAATGTGTGCTAGTGAGTGGACTGTGAGAAGCTGTTGAACAATCAAATATGTGCTGGATGCCTGGTTTTGATTTAACAAGATCCATGTTAGGGCTGGATGCACTCTATGCAAGAGACAACTGCTTACTGACAACACAGAACCACTCGTTGGGTATTACAGTAAAAATGCAGTCCCAAGTAAGACTCCCCATGCAGTTGATGTTTAGTTCTGAACTGGCCTTTTTTTGCCTTTCAGTTCTGTGTACCTTTTATCATGCTTCTCTCTCTCTCTCTCTCTCTCTCTCTCTCTCTCTCTCTCGCTCTCGCTCTGTCTTTCTCTCTCACCACGAATGCTTCCTCCCTTTCTTTCTCACATCTCAAATCTTACTACACTTTCTCTGCCTCTTCCCTCCCTCCCTCCCTCCCTCTCTCTTTCTCCCCCCCTCATTCTCACCATGTTCTCACCTTCTCTCTCTTCCCCAACAGACTGTGCTGAGGAGTTTACATTTGCCCAAGAACAACAGCCTGTACGTCCTGACCCCCGACATCACCCCCTCTGCCAGCACTAGTCAGAACAGGTGAGAGAGGACGAGCCTGCACAGGCTTCACCCTTCAGTCTACACACACAGCCTTCCGAGTTCACTCACAACCTCCCTTGCAGTCTGTACACAGTCTTTTGAGTTCACTCACAACCTGCCCTCACCCCCACTCCACATACAGCCTTCTGAGTTCACTCACAACCCGCTTATAATCTACACACAGTAGACAGACTTCTGAGTTCATCTCACAACCAGGTTTGACCTGACGAAGACCGTAAAGGTCGAAACGTTGTCTGTAAAATAAAATCACTCGACTGGAGCATCAGTAGCAGTGTGCGGGTAATCCTTTTTGTTAATTCATCTCACAACCTGCCATCAGTCTCAATCCACAGTCCATTGACCACCCAAGTGAAGTCCACCTCCAAAGATTCTATGCAGTCCTCTTATCCACATCCATAGCTCAAAGGCCAGATGCGCTCTTTCCCTGCATCCTTCTCAAGGTCTCCATCTTCTCCTAGCTGTCTCTGTGTAGATCACCTTAATCAGGGTGGTGCCATGCCTGCAGGACACTGGCTCCACACATAGGGGGCAGCAGAGCACTGTGAATGGCACTGCACAGGCCTGATAGCAATGGCATTCTTTACCCACTTTCACCCTTTCCGCTGCGGTGTCTGTCACATTAACCTCATACGAAATGTAAAAACTGATTTTTGAGTCTAGCAGGCAGATTTATTATATGCATCTTATCTATCACACAGGCATGCCTTTGCTTAGTGTGAGTGCAAAGTATGGCTGATCTCATTATGCACTGAGGAAACTGAAGTAAACCTAAATCAGACGGGCACATTGTGAGAACTGCAGCCTGAGCCTATGCAGTAACTGGATAACATTTGTACTAATGTGGGTAAATGCCTATACGTAGCATGCATAGTAAACAGAATATCATCCTGATCCTACAGTTGACCACATTTGGTCAGTGGTTAGCTTCATGCCTGTCCATCCAGCACTGGCATTTTTGGTCCATTAGATGGCAGATGTGCTGTGATTGTAGTCTAATGTTTGAACACCAGGGGGTGCTACATAACCACTAATGTCTTTCTCTGGAGAATAGAAGGAGCTAAAGAATTATTGAAAGGATTGTCTACCTCGTCAGAGGCACAGTCTTGCCTTTAAGAGCAGCCATACAGGTTGGCATGAAATACAAGTTTGATTGATATTCATGGTATGATAAAAAGTGACCAACAGCCAGGCCTATCCTATCTCCAAGACGTAAAAATAACGGATTGTGTTTGGACTGGTGTATTCAGGGACATCATGTATTACACAGTTGGTATCGCCCTCAGACTTTTGGAACTTGTAAAGCTTGGCCAGTGCACTATTTTATCTGTTCCTTTTTTGGTTGTTTTTGTCTCTTTGTTATCGTGTTAAAGCGCTTTGATGTGCTATATATTTACACTCACTATTTACTAGAATGTGGAGCCTCTTGGCTTTTTATCATTACGTTATACATCCATCTTTCAAATGTTGGTAATACATGGTAATACAAATGTGTATCTTTTGATTTTTAGCTGTACTATGTCATATATTCATTTTCTGCGAATACGGCTATTTGGGGGGAAAAAGTAATCAAATTGACCACAGCTTATTTTACAGGGAAATGAACCTGTAGTTCTCTGTGAAAGTAGCAGAAACTATTACTATTTCAGGTCTATGTCTTGTGTGTCTGTGTGTGGCTGGATGGCTAGTTGACTGTCATTTTACAGTCTTTGTTTTTTTCTCACTTGCATGACAGTTGAGCGAATGTGAGTGTCCTCTCTCTTTTTCTCTCTCTATGTCTATCTGTCTCTCGCTGTCTTTTTTCTCTCATGCTGTGTGTGTGTGTGTGTGTGTGTGTGTGTGTGTGTGTGTGTGTGTGTGTGTGTGTGTGTGTGTTTGACTGAGCAAATGAAGGTGGTGTGTATGTGTGTGTGTGTACGTCTACATCTACATGTGTAATTATCTGTGTTGATCAGGGCAGCAGTGTGAGCCAGCAGGGGGTGGCTTGGTTGTGTGTGTGTGTGTGCGCGCTTGTTCATGTGTGTGTCCCTGCAAATGACTGTCATCATGTAGGGCCTGTGTGGACACACAGCACCCCGAGGTGTGAAGGATCCAGAGAGGAGAAGTTAGCACGCCAGGGACTCTTCAGTCTCCACTGTGACTTTAATCACTTTCTCTCTGCTGTCTCTGTCTCACTCTATTTTCTAACTCTCCCTTTTCCGCTCCTTCTTCCACCCTTCTGTTTCTCTCTCTCTCTCTTATTCTCTCCTTCCATCTCCCCCTTTCTGTTTCGCTCCCTCTTTTTTCTCTCTTCCCATCTCTCGCTCTTGCTCTCTCTCTTTCTCTCCCCCTCTCTCTTCTCTCCCTTACCTTCTCTCTCCGTTCTCTCCCTCTCTCTTTCTTCTGTACTCCCTCTCTCCTTCCCTTTCTTCCTCTTTTAATCAGTGTAGCACCTCCTCTTCAATCCACCCATCTCAGACCTGTCGCTACAGTTAGGATCAACAGGGAGTGTTTTCACTTGTGTCTTCAACTTGTTTTATTTATTTCTCTCCGTTTTTTTTCCTGCCTTATGCTCCCTGACTCCAGATTAGATGCAGAAAAATAATAGTGCTGTCGTTTTGTCGGCTGCACTGCGTCGAAAGTGCTTCGCACCTGCAGCGGGGGATTAAAAACCCCCTCACCTTCAGCACAGACGCCCCATGTGCCCCATGTGTGCGGTGTGATGACTGTCCTTCCCAAATCATTATCTCTTTCAGTCCACTCCTGCCCCAACCCCAGGTTTTTCACACCATGGTCTTCCTCCATCCCCCCCCTACTGCTGGTGTGCTAGTCACCTTGTTAGCCCCCCCTGCCCCCCCCCCCTCCGCCCGGGCATCCTGGCTCGTGTTTTTTTTTTTTTTTTTTTTGCTTAACTGCTTCGCTGATGTGGTGAGATGAGGTGATGTGCAGTGACCTATCTGATTCATAGACAGGTGATGGGGCCACTGTCACACCCAGGAGGAGGGGAAGGAAGAGAGAGGAGCACATTTCCTCTTTAGTGTTGGCAGTAAAAAACAAATAAAGTTGCAGGCCACGCTGCGTCTGTCAGCTACAGCTGCTACTTCAAGTAAACTCCCTGCAGCTTTTCCAAGCTCACAAGCGCAGTGTTGGTCCTCACGCACAGAGGGACGAATGGGGAACAGTCACCCTAACCACACTACTGTCACCTCAGAAACCGAGAGGGAGAGATTGGGGGGAGGGGGTAGGAGAGAAAAAAAGAGAAAAATATAGAAGGTGGCAGGATGCTTGTATGCTTGAGAATGTGACAGAATAAGTGGTGTGTGCGTGTGTGTGCGTGCGTGCGTGCGTGCGTGCGTGCGTGCGTGCATGCGTGTGTGTGTGTTCTGGAAGTATTGTGTCGATGACAGATGTGCTCTGAGCACTGTGATGGCAGTAAAGGCGTTAGCTGGTATGGGAGCACTAACTGTGTATAGTGTGGCGGCTGTTTGTTATTGCCTGGGACACTGGACAGAAAGCTCCCCATGGTGACACTGTAGCTGAGAGGGTAAGAGAGAGGCAGAGAAGGCGCAAGGTGAGCAAGGGGTACATGAAGGGCAAGAGCAGGAGTGTGAAAAAAGGTGTAAAGGTATGAACATCCAGGTACTGGAACTCAAAGGGTTGGTCAAAGCAAGAATACATAAAAAGGAGAGAAAGGGGCAAGTATGCAATGACTATGCAAAGAACATTTCAAGAGCTGTCTCTGAAACATTTTTCTCAGGACACAGACAGTTTTTATTTTAGTTTTTTTTTAAATTTAGTTGTCTTGAGTTGTTGCATTGGTAATGCAAGGCCCTTATAAAAAGCCAGTAAATTGCGTGTTGTCCCTTATTAATCTTTTGTGCATTTGCACTCATAAATGCCCCTGTACCGTCAGGGGGGCATCAGTGCAGATTCAGTGAGGCCAAGCATATCAGGGACAGCACATAAGAGGTTAACTGTCCACGATGGCCAGACTTCCACAGGGGATGAAACATGAGCAGTACTCAACATTATTGTATTTTAGTTATACAATTAAAAACATGACTGTGGAACAGGAAGGAAAAATGCTTGCTTAAGCTTAAGTAGGGGGTGATTTTGATAGTGATGTTAACTGAGTTAACTAGTTAATTCATTAGCCCCACCTAGTTACTAAGCTGCCCCATAGGCTGCATATGTGTAGAACTGGAGTAAAAGGCTATAACAGTAGGAACATGTCGGTGTTTGTTTTGTAGCAGTGTTCTAGTGTGTTCTGGTGTTAGGCCATCTTAAACTGTGTTGTCATTCGTATCGCTCATTTGCTAAATTCTCTCTCTCTCCGTCGATACTCTGCTCTCTTATCATTGGGGGCCGTGGTGGCAAGGGGAAAGAAATGGGAGTGGAAGAAATGAGAGAACTTGGCAAATAAAAGCGACTGTTAGCAATTACAGAAAAGCATATCTGCACACCTAAGTCAAACAGACAGAATCAAATAACAACCCCCCTCACTCACAATTACACACACACACACACACACACACACACACACACACACACACACACACACACACACACACACACACCGTGTGCCCCAGCTCATTTAAATCCTCTGTTTGATTAGAAAATAAATTGGGCAGCTTGCAGAGAGAAGTCGGGAGGGTGCAGCACTGCACCCAGGTAGTTAGTGGAATCCACTCACAAGTCCAACCACAGCTTCTCTCACACACACGCACACACGCACACGCACACACCATCTCCTTGTAAAGGTAGCCTACTGTTGACTGATTGTCTACACAACGAGGTATCCAAGAGCCCTAATCCTCTGCATAAATAATTAGGGCCGATGAATAATTCAGGATGAATTGTCATCTTTTTCTGTTTCTTCCTGAGGAGCTGTTTGCTTAAGGTTCCTCTCATTTTCCAACCCAAATGAGTCAGTATGGTGTGTGTGTGTGTGTGTTCTGGTGGGGAGATTCATTTCAGGCTTTCCATGGGGGTCTCAGAGAAGCTTGTGTCTCAGGCGATCCCTCTCGGGGCTTAGGAAGGTTACAAGACAACTGTATTATTCCAAGGGTGATTGACAGCCATCAAATAGAGGTAAAGAGTGACTCACACACCAAGGGGGTAGACTACTAAAGAATAGAGCCCAGGGGTTCATTATCTTAACTGAAGAAATGCCGGGTTCTTATTTTTATCAGTTTTACGACTACATCTGGGTTAAATAAACCAGGTTTGTCACTTAACCACCTTTGTAGTATACAGTGATTCCCCCGCTATATCGTGGTTCAGCTTTCGTTGTGTTTCTGCTATATCGCAGATTTTTTTTTTCATTGATATGTGCATGCTATGTCACTATGCATGCTAAAGAAACGTTTGTCAGAACAATATTATAATTTATGATAACTATACTGTGACATGAATATTGATTAAAATACAGTAATAATTCCATAACACATCCAGTAAATGTATTAAAACAGCGAGTGGGAGGGATATTTGAAGCTATATCTAGATGCCTCTTAAGCTATAAAATAAAATAATTTTTAAATGGGCTGGCTGTGTCCCGGGTTTTCACCTGGGGAAGGTACAACTACAAAAAGAGCAGAATGAGTCAAAGTGGAGCAGTGGACAGCCAAAGTAATGCTGGTCTTGGAGTTATCCCCCTAAAGATGATAGTTGACAAAGGTTACAGATCAGGTTATCAGTCATGTGGCGATGGTTTGTTTATGGCCAAAGTGACATGCAGCGAAGAAAGTGGTATGTGAGATATGCTGGTGACTTCAAAGACTTCAAAGGTTTAAAGAGACTTAGATTAAGATAATGGTGCACAATTGGCTGCAATTCACATACTATGGCGGATCTGGTTAGTTCGTCAGCTGTACATATCCAAAATGTGCCAACATTTGTGTTGAGGCCCACAAAAACAATCTGTCAACTTATAGACAGCTTTTAAACATTGTGCAATCTACTAACGAATGACACAAAACACTTTTTTTTGAGTGATGAGTGTGGTTTTTTTGGAAACTTTGAAAATGAGTGTGTAACTTCTGCTCTTTAAAGTGTTGTGAAGTGCTGGCAAGTTTTGTGCTGTTATCATACAGCGGAAGTCAGTCACATTTTCATAGACATGAGTTTCAGACATTTCAGGAAGGAAGTTTGATGAGATGTATGTTTCCCTCCCGTCTCTGTTCTGTTGGAGAGACGTGGCACAGTGGGGAGGGTAGGGGAGCAGGGGTGGGGGTGGGGGGGCTTATCTGACACCTCCAACAATCTGTTGAGGGAGCGCTCAGCATCTCTGCCATCGTTTATTTTCTGTCTCCCCGAAGAGGGGTGACATTTTTGTCTGGGGCACCTGGAGGGGTGTGGAGGCATGGAGTCACACAAAGGCCAGGCCAGGTGACACACACACACACACACACACACACACACACACACTATCTCTCACTCTTTCTCGCTCCCTCTCTCTCTTTTTCTCTCACTCTTTCTCTCTTTCTCTTTCTCTCTCTCTCTCTCTCTCTCTCTCTCTCTCTCTCAAGCACCTCTTAATGCCTCACAGCTGGAGCCAACAGCTTTTCATGTACGCCTGGAAATAAAAATAGCACCTTGTCCCTTGTTTAGCATCCAGGGCTCGTCTGTGAACTTTTCTCTCTTTTTTTTCTTTCTTTCTCTCTCTCTGTCTCTACATTGTTTGTCTGCTAAAGACCAGCAGAGAACTTTCTTTTCATGTGAACATCCTCACAGCATTTTGAATTAGCAAAAAAATAAATATGAAAAATAATTATTTACCAGAATAAAACTAAATAGGTTTCATTTTTACACAAGTGTTTAGAGAATTAGACAGGTTGCGGTTAGTTTTTTGCCTCCCAGGAAGAAAATGTAATTAGAAGTGACTTTCAGTTGTTTGTGTTTTTTTGTTGTTGTTGTTGCTCTGTTAATTGTGTCTTTAAGGAGGGGACCACCGCTGCAGTTATCTATCTAATCAACACCAGTCCTCCCCTGGTGCCAGCCTTGTTTTTGTATAATTGTGCAAATTGGGCCAGCGTCAGAAATGAACTTTTTGATTAAGTGGTCAAATAGGAACACTAACAGTCATTTGCGTGTATAGTTAGTGGTTGTAGTGTTTCGGGCATGCTCGTACAAAAGCCTCTGTCAATGATGTCGTAAAAAAACAAAACTCTGTTAATGACTTATTCTTGACACGCATTCAGGGAATGTGTAGCTGTGAAAATGTCGTCAGCATAGAGTAAGTACTGTGGATGGAGTACACACACTGCCCAGACAGTTCTGTTTTTTTTAATGGTCTATTTTCTTTATCTTTCCAGTACTTGTCCAGTCGTGAAAATCAATGTTTACATTATTACTGCTACATAAGACCGATGTGTCAGTACACATTTTTAATTATGGAGTTTTGTAAAACAAGTAGTCACTTAGTAATTATCTCCATTTATGTATTATGTTCTCCTGTGGTGGAAATGTTTGGTCTGTTCCTGTGTAGACTCCCCCAGTGCTTCTGTGATAGTTGGTAGGAGGCCTTAATGCTCTGATGCTAAAAACTTGCGTTCCTTTGAGATTGGTAGTGACTTGATGGACTGTGTTGTTGTGTTGTACTGTGTTGGATGGAAGAGATGCATGTTTTACAGCGTATTAAAACCATCAGTTGTTTGGATTTAAAGAAAATGGGGATTGTTGCATGAGTGGTATTGGCAGAGATATGACAGGATGTTATGGGTGCACTGACTAACTGTGGGCCTCCTGTGAAACACCTGCTGTTTCTACCTTTCCCCCTCTGTGTACGGAGGAGCAGTCTGGCCCGCGGGCTCCAGGGAGACCAGCCTCATCGGCAGAAAATCTCCACTTGGCTCCTCTCAACACTCATCTTCACCTCTGCATGCCCCTTTACATATGCATATCTCACACACACACGCACGCACGCACACACACATACACGCACGCACACATAGACTCTTTCTCGCTCTCTCCCTCTCTCGCTCTCTCTCACTCTTTCTCTCCCTCTCATGCACCAGCACACAATGGCAAACACACAGTCACTTCCCAATCATCTGGCCGCTAGCTACAACAAACATTACATTTACATATTGATTTCAGAGTTTTAGTCAATGTAAATATGCTGTCATTACAGTAAATTTGGGCTTCTGTTAACATAAGCTTGTCCAAAGCTCCTTAGATTAAACTGCTGATTGCATAATTAATGTGGATGCTACATATTAATTCCCCAGCTCTCCTCTCCTCTTCTCTACTCTCCTCCTCTCCTCTTCTCTCCCCTGCTTTGCTGGCACCACTAAGCTGTTGATTCATATGCATCTATGCGGGCCCAGCTGTGTGCTCAGGACGGCACTTAACCCCCCTGAAAAATGTGTCGACGTAGGAAGTGATAGCCTAGGTGCTGGTTCAAGTGTATGCTTAGCAGCAAGTGTGGCATGCAGATTTTAGTATCCACACACACACACACACACACATAAATACAAACCCTAGCCACCTCACCTTACCTCTTGGTCTAGGCCCCACACCCTCACCCCCCCCCCCCCACACCACTTTATGTCACAAACCAGCCCCCATCCCACCCCATGAAGTCAAATTCAGCATCTCCCAGATGGACACCAGCAAAGGCCGACTTGAGTTCTGCTGGTCATCCCATTTAGCATGACCTGCGGTCAGCCTCCCTGTTGGGCTGCGGTGTCAGGGGAAGTCCCTATCTCTGGCAACATCCCTCAGCTGGAGCAGCCAGTGTCCCCTCACCCCATTTGGCTTTTAGATTTTAGTATCCACATACACACATATGCGTACGCACACACACATAAACACACATAAACACAAACCCCGGCCACCTCACCTGACCCCATTTGGCTTATCTTTGCTATGGCTCCTGCTGGGTGGGGTGGGTCAGTGAGTGAGTGGGGTGGGCAGACTAACGGTAGCGGCGGCAGCACTGGCGGGCTGAGCCTGAGCTTGTCCAGCCTCCTCAGCAGGCCTGCCCCTGGAGAGGGGAGGAGGAAGCCCCACACGGCAGGGGCCAGCATCTGACGAGTTTCTACTCGTCTCCCTGCTTGACACTAACAAATCTGTTTTGTTTTGTGTTTTTGTGTGTGTGTGTGTGTGTGTGTGTGTGTGTGTCTCGTCTAGCACGCACGAGTCATTAAATCAGAACTTCCTGTTGGTGATCAGCCACCGTGAGGCCCAGAGAGACTACAGCCTGAACTTTCCTGCCAGCAAAACCATTCAGGAGGTAAGGGGTTTGATTGCTTCTTCTCACACACACACACCCACACACATACACAGACACAGTTGCTTGCATGTCACATTTTAAGTGATGCTGGCAAACAGCTTTCTTTTGCATTCATAAAACATTCTTTTGCATTCATCAAACTAAGATGTCAAAAAATAGTTTGTTTTCTTACAGAATTGCTTGCTTCTCTAACCACAAAAGGACTAAGCACTAAAGAACTAAAATAAAAAAAATCCCTTTTTAAATACACAAGTTTCAAAAGAAAGTAAACATCAATATGGTTGCCAGAAAATAACAGCAACTTGAATGGTGAATCAACTTATTTATTATGAATTATAATTGTGTTTTTCAGATGCTTTGTTTACTCAGGCAGTTTTTGAGCTCAGTCAGTCTCCCCAAATAAACAATAAACACAGATAAACAAAACACTGCACTTGGGGATAGATCTGTCCTAATGTCCATATGCGCTTGTACTAAAAAAAAAAAAAAAAAAAAAGCCAGGTTGTAGGCAGTGTTATGTTGGCTATTGTGGTAATCAACAGAGGCAAATTCAAAAACTCTCCCTATGCCCTTCTGCTTAGGGTTGCTAGGCTACACACACTATGGAGTGGAGGAAGATGTCCCTATAATGTGACACTCCCAGTCTAAACGGCCCTCAATCTGTTTGATCTGAGGACAAATTGGCAAATGCAGGGAAACATTTGGACAGAAGTGGTTGTGCTGGATGTGGAGTGGTGATGCGGGGTTGGGGGTGGTGGTGATGATAGCAAGCAAGCCCCCCCCTCCCCCCACCCCACCCACCACCACCTCCTCCTTTTATTGCTTGAGCCCAAATTAAACAGGATTTGAGAGCCCATGAAATATTCATTTATGCTGGCGCATGGGGGGGTGGAGGATTGGGGGGGGCACAGACTGTAGACTCTAGGCCCTGCACTTCTTACAGTGTCAGCAAGACGCAGCCCCTTCATCTTTTCTGCGGATGATGTGGAAGATTTGTTCATGACTCCAGTGACTCATGGCTAAATGGACATTCTGACTTCGCAGGTCTGATGGGTAAAATATGACCAACATTGTGTCTCTGCTTGTGTCACTGGTCATCTCCTCCTGGCTGTGTTTGTCATAAGAGTCTACCTTTTTTTCTGCAACTACTGTCCCTCATTGTATCGTACATTGGGGCCTTAAGTTTCAACGATTATATTACCTTTATTTTGTTTCTTTTTTGGAGTGGGGGGGGGGGGTTACCACTATGTTTTCTGGTATGTGTGTATCATGCAGTGCAGGAAGACTTTTTCATTGTTGCTGTTGCAGTTGTTGTTGTGGACAGGTGTATATGAGAGTGCCCTTTTATGTGCGAAACCACAGGGCATGTCATGCCAGAGTTCCTATCACTATAACTACAGATGTACAGCAATTGTATACCCAAAAGTAAACAATCAAGACGGAGATAAAAAGTCAAAGCTGATTTCAGCATTAGGCTTTGTGATGTGAACACAGCCGCCCATTGCTCCATCATATCTTTGTGTTTGAGCGGTGCTTTCGCAGATCAGCCCATTGAGTGGGCCAGCCATGTTGTACAAAGAAGTTAGAAAGAACACAACGGCACCAAAAAGAGAGAAGAATGGCTCCACAGAACCCTGTAGTCCAAATACTCCGAGCTAACCTTCGTTGTCCTCCTCCTGTCTTTAGTGAGGCCCTCGGCAACCTGCTAGGAGCCATCTGAAATGGCCCTATTAATTATTCACAGTGGGTAGTCTGCTCAGCGTTAAATGTAACAAGCTCCCCATGGATCGGCAGCAAAGCCCGCGTGTACCCCCACCACACACCCCCCCCACCCTTTCTGCACACCGGCACCCCCATCTCCCTTTTCTCCTGAGAGCCCCAGTAGGGCGTCACAATGCGCTCACAGAGAAAACAGAAGCCTTTGAGGTCAGTCGCAGGCGTTTGTTGTGTGAACAGAGTTTGTTCCTTGTGATGGTGAAACAAAACCCTGAGCAGACATAGGAGCTCGACAGACAGTCATGCAGGCAGCGATGAGACACAGGGCTGCGCCCTAATTGGGCAGGAGGATGAGATGATGGTTTTTAGTGCGCGATTGGCCAAAGCGACTGGGCGAGATGACATCTCTCTGGGAATCTCTCGTTTTAAGCATGGAGATTTACATATGTTAACATCACAGGGGAAAAACAATGTTTGTGTGCTTCTGTGTGCACCAGGGTACCTCAATGGCTTTCCTCAGCCTTAACTTAAAAAAAAAAAAAGTCTGGACTGCCACCTTTAATGTGTGCATGTTTACATTATTTGCCTCAACTTTGTACAGAAGATGCTTTTTTTTACACCAACCAAGGGCAGGTCTGTCTCTCCTCCTCTGTCTCGCTGTCTTACTCCCTCTCTCTCACACCCCACTTCCCCTTTCTCTGATCTTACCCTCAAATGTCATCATCTTTGCTGCCGTGCTGCTAGCCGTTTCCCACCTTAGCCGCGGCCTTGCCTGTTTCTGGGGCCTGTAATGGTGCTAATTGAGAAGATTAATCGTGCCGGGGCCTGATGCTCCGACACCCCCCCCACCCCCATCACCCCCCCTCCTTCAGCTCCCCTCCCCAGCAGATGGTTTTGATGAGCGCCCACTGTGAACCTTAAGTGTTTCTGCTGAGATCACAAAGAGCAGAAGGGCGGCCTGTGGAGAGAGCAGGCAGTGGGGACCGCTGAGCGCGGCTGAGGGGAGAGAAGCGGGACTGGGTCTGCAGACGGGAGAGGCCTGGGCAGACTAGACGCTGGGGAAATCTTACCTCCACACACTAGCTTTACCCTCAGTGGCACATGTCGCCCTAGTGAAGATGCCTGTGCGCAGAGGCTGGAGTTAGGTTCTCTTCATAAATTTGGTCTAACGCCTTCTGATGTCCAAAGCTGGTTAGTCAGCCATGGGCTTTTTAAACTAGTCCACTCTAGGACCTGTCACATTAAATAAAGACATTTGAACTAAGCAGTGCTTTGGTCTGAGAAACCCTTTTCTCTTTCTCTTGAAAATTGTTACCTTGTGCCAAAGAGCACCCAAACCAAAGAAACCTTTTTTTAAATGGATTGAGCACGCCATCTTTTAAAAAATAAATAAAATAAATTGGTTGGTCAGTATTAGATTTGCACATTAAGGCCAACATTAAGGCTTGTATCTGTTAAAAATGTGAGTAATTGTACAGAATTTTGAGCATGTTTATTTGTGTCAAACATGTTGATAAATTCTTCAAAAGGTCCTGTCATTGCTGTGAAAAGCAAATGACAAGATTGCATTAAAAAAGAAAGAAACTAAAAACAAACAGCAACACCATCTGAAAGTTGCTATCTCCTCCCATCCACCTTTTTGTTTATCGTTTACTCTGTCTTTGCTTGCACTCTCTCTCTCTCCCTCTCTCTTGCTCTTTCTTTCTTTCTTTCTCTCGCCCTCGCTCTCTGTCTTTCTTTGTCTTTCTTATTCTATCTTGTTTTTTCTCTCTCTTATTGTTACCCACTGGTCTGCATATGGGAGCCACTGTTGGCCATCCTTCTCCCCTTTGGGTTGTCTTTTGTCTTAGCTGAAGATCAGTCTCTGCTCCCTGCCTGTGCATATCAATGGAGAGAGAGAAAGTCCTGTCCCCTTGTTTGTTTTTGCCAAAGGCACTGGCTTTGCCGTGTGGCTCCCAGGGAACCTACCCTACTCTTTTCCACCACTGCCCAATTCACTGTTGCCTTCTCTCTCTCTCTCTCTCTCTGTCTCTCTCTATCTCTGTCTCTCTCTCTCTCTCTCCATCTCTCTCTCTCTATCTCTCTCTCTCTCTCTCTCTCTTTTTCCCCCTCCTCTCTGTCTCCCTCACTGGGTATACCCATCTCTCTCTCTCTTTCATCCTCTCTCTCTCTTTCACTCTCTCTCTGTCTCTCTCTCCATCATTTGGTTTGTGTCTGATTGGCAGTGCTCAGTCGCGAATGCGGGGCAAGTTAAGCTGCAGAGTAAATGTTTGCCAGGAAAGTGGCGGCTAGAATAGGGGCCCGGCCGATAGGGCCCGCGGCGTCCGTGACCAGACCAGCCGTCCCGGGGATTTCTCTCCGCCGGGCCCCCGCGCTCTTTAAACTGCAGCTGGGGGGGATGAACGCCTCGGGGGGAGAGAAGAAGGGTGGGTGGGGGGGGGGCGGGCGAAAGAAAGAACACCGAAGCGGTGTACAGAGCAGTGTGAATAAAAGGCATCTGCTGCTGGAGCGCTTGAGACTGTTTAACAGCAACCTTTTTTTTTTTTCTGTCCCCTCATTCGCTTTGATTTCCCTCCAGCCAGGGATTACCAGTACTTGGCATTTAGAAAGATTGTGTGTGTGTGTGTGTGTGTGTGTGTGTGTGTGTGTGTGTGTTGGTGTGTGTTGGTGTGTGTTGGTGTGTGTTGGTGTGTGTTGGTGTGTGTTGGTGTGTGTTGGTGTGTGTTGGTGTGTTTGTGTGTTTGTGTGTGTTGGTGTTGTTGACGTCAATGTCAGTGTAATGGTATATCCTCACCAGTGTGTACATGTAAACTTTTTTGCTTTATTTTATGATTCATGGTGATCATGTTGGCCTTGGCCTGTGCAGCTTTAGCGATGAGGGCTGACCACATGTCACACAGCATTTTAATTTGTGTCCTAAGGAGACCATTTTATAATCGGTACACAGTTTTGCTGCTTTTCTCTGTCCTGGGGGCCATGCTATCTATCCTGAACTCAGTAACAGGTAGCTTTGTTTGCCTTTTCTGGTGGTTGTGGGTCACCTGACATCTGGATTGGATATTGGGTTAGTAGTAGTCCCAAACTATAATCGAGAGGCCATTTTTTTCCTTAGATGTGTAATTCTGTGGTCAGCGGTAAGGTGGCAGCACAAAACACACTTCTCAGTGTGTCTCTGCATCAATAGACGGCTTTAACCATAGCTGGCCTCCTTCGTGGCTGAAACTAAAGATATGAAGTGTCGCTTTCCAGCCCTGTTCTTAAGTAGTTTCTATCCCCATATTTACTCAACCTCCTTGTTGATGTATTTGTGCAGTACAGTGGTGGCTTGGATGTAGGACGTAGCATGCCTAAACCATGTCATTTTCCACACAGCTCCAAAGCAATTCATGTGTTGTAACTGGAAATATCAAACATAAACGCGAGTGTGTTCAAATAGAGAGGTAAAACAAACAAAAAAAGTCCCTCGGTGAAGTGCTGGCTTATGTGATGTCATTATCACACAGATTGCTGAATAGTTTAATAAATAATTTCTGTCAGGTATTACATTTCAGCAACTGAGGGTGGTCCATCCACTGGAGCTTGTCTCTATTGTGACATTTAAAATGAAATGCCAGAGGAACTGCAATTTACAAGAGATGAGGGTTTTTTTTTTTTTTTGTCCCTGGCTTCTCGCCGACAGGCAGAACAGAGGAAAATCAAATTGCATCACGTGTTTCAAGTAATCTTCCAGGACATGTTACAAATGTCATCCCTTCAAAATGTCTTGCTTATCTCGCAGTGCAAGGCCTTGCTATCCAGCATTAGCCTGGCTGTCGCACCAAGCTGGAGATGGAGCTTGGTCTGGCAAAGACCGTATAGACAGGACCTTCTCAGAGGCAGCCATCTATTGAATGCCTCTGTATACTTACTGGACACAGCTACAACCAGTCAGACAACTCGTTTTTTTATTGGTTTCCTATTTCAGGGGCAAAAGAACAGGCAGATATAGGCCGGTTGGCCAGAACACGAAATTCTATGCAGCGTATGGACAGTATGGACAGTATGGACAGGCCCAGGCTAATCCTATACTCCTATAACATTCCTGTGTCATGCAAAAAAAAAACTGTTTAGTCTACACTGAAAAGCTCAGTGATGACTGTCCCTTAGTAAAGATGAGATAGGATACCCCTAAATTAGTAAATGTTGGCAGAAGGGAAGTTGGTTAAATCCCAGACATAACCACGCTCAGTATTGATCGGTTACGATTCGAGTCTATTTATGTCGGGTTGTATTAAACACAATGGAATCTAAATTAATGGAATGTCGGAAGCACAGAGTGCTGCATTTTGTCAACACCAGTGTGCAGAGGCCTCTAAACCGTGGTGTTCTTTAGGACATTCATCTTTTAAACATTCCACTTATATGAGTGTGACGGTATATGCCTAATGATGAGAGGGGAGCAGACAAGCCTATCGGAGTAAGGCGGGGTAGCTGAGCAACAGTGGACGTAGATTTCAGTATGCAGAGTTAAACGCTATTTAGGAAGCTTGTAAATATCCATACTCCGTGACCATTTTACTCAAACTGTAGTTGATGTCAGAGCTGAATAGGCAACACATTCTACACAATCTGTTCCATTTTGGTGAATTAGTCAGAGAGAAACCTGTGAGATGTCGGTGCAGTTTTGTACAAAAAAAGGGGGAAAATCTGTGCCTGCGAATGAAAAAGGCCCTGTGCTGGATTGACTCAAGGGTGGCAGGCACTACCTCTCATAACTGCAGACGTTTAGGGAGGGAGTGGGCAGAGGGTTGAGCTGTTTGTGTGTGTGTGGGGGGGGGGGGGAGGGGGGGGTTCCCAGAGGAGTACCTGTCCACACTGTGCTGTAGCGGCTAAATGCTGCAGACAGGACCCCGGCATTGGCATTAGTTTCTTCTTCCTCCAGGGCTGCCGTGCCCTTTGACCCCTGCGCTTCATTACAGCCGGGCGCCGGTGTTTATGGCCGCCTGCCGGTCAGGGCTCTGTGGCAAAATCCCTGTAGCCCTCTGGTCAAACACAGATATTACACTCTGTAATAACACCGGCCACCCTGCCTGACCTCGCCCCACTTCATAAAGGCCGGCACAGCCTGTGTGAGTGTGTGTGTGTTTGTGTGTGTGGGCCCCTGGGTGTGTCAGGCCAGTGTCCTTTACCGAAAAAGCGAGGCTCAAAGAAACCAATATGCACACACACACACACACACACACACACAGATGGGGAAAGATCCAGATAGAGGAGAAGACGGACAGTTTAAGTCTCCGACACACTTCCATTAAATCTTTATATACTTTATATATATCTAGGGCTGGGCGATATGAGAAAAAATGATATTACGATTTTTTTTGTTCAAAATGTTCGATAACGATATATATCACGATATAAATAAAATCACTATTTTTAAATTCTTTTTTAATGTTCTCTTTGAAAAAGAACATTGCAAATGTACAGTGGAATATACTTAGTGTTCAAAGCCTTAAAATGAACAAAAATAGCTTGACAAGCTTTCAGGTTACCCAGAATAAAAACAAAATGGTTGTACAAACTGTAAAGCACTTGCCAAACTGTAAAGCACTTGCCAAACTGTAAAGCGCTTTGAGCTGCATCTTGCATGTATGAACTGTGCTATACAAGTAAAGGTTTATTATTATTATTATTATTATTATTATTATTATTATTACATTCCTTTGTCAATTGTGTGATGGCATGTGTGATGTCTTTGTGCCGTTTCGATGATTTTTCATATGCCATGGTGCTGGAAAGAGCGGACTGTATGGTTTGTTGATCAGCCTTTCTCTTATTGCTGGTCGAGGGGGCTTTAGCGACCTGGCAGCACTCTGCATGCTCTAATGGGTGATGTTTTAAATACTGAAATAAATTGCTGTCGTTTCCTGTTTTAGTAGGGACGTGACTTCTACACATTTTACACAGGACATTGCTCTGTTGTTTATCCGACTTCAAATAGCCAAAGTACCTCCAGGCAGCCGAGCTCTTCTGGCCCTTCTTCTCAACGATTTCCTCCTGGGCAGTACTGAGACTTACTTAAATGCTGTGCAGAACTCCACCTAGCCGAGTTTTCGCTCATTTTTATACCGTCTTATTTTGCCGGTTTGGTTGGATACACGCCGTGCTGCAAACTTGGCATGTTAGCTACTACACGCGGCGCGTGTGTCAAAGTGTGTGTGTGTGTGTGTACACACAACCTAACGTGAGTGACGTGGTGGCTCTCTTCAAACTGACTGGCTACGTGCGTCAATGTTTAGTTATGATTGGCTACTCGCGTGGCTGTGAAAACGTTGGTGATTTTTTGAAGGCGTGCGCTTGCAGGCTTATCGAATGTGTCTAGTTTCTAATCGTATTAATTTTATATCGCGCATAAAATCGAAATCGAAAAATCGCCCCAGCCTATATATATCTGAAACCAATGAATTTGTGCATCTCAACTTGCAGTGTATAGACAAAATACACACGTAGGGGATTTTAACAATTAATTTAATGGCAATTTAAGCCAGTGGTAAAAGTGTGAAATGTCGAGACCATCCAATCAATGTCCATAAAGCTTTCGCAGCATAGTGTGATCAGACAGTTAACGTGTTGCGTGTTGCGTAATTAAGATTACACGACTAAACCAATTCGTGAGAAGAGTGAACATCCTGAATGGCTCCCATCTCGTCCATTGTCCCCTCCATCGCTCGCCCCCTCTCCATTTTCCATTTCCTCTGTTTTCTCAGTCGCTCCCTGCCATGCCTCCTTTCTGCCCCCCTGGGCACGAGTCCCCGGCCTGGCCGAAGATGAGTCAGGCCCACCCTGCCCTGCTCTGGTCCATCCCGTCCCGTCCCGTCCCTTCCATGCAAGGTGGGATGAGCGAGGCGAGGATTATGGGCCTGTGTGTTGGAGCGGGGGGCTTTTCGGGGGACAATGGAGGCCGTTTGCTTTGCTTCTGTAACTGGCCCCGCGGCATGGAAAATATTCTCCGGGGGTAATTTGGCCAGGGCACCCCCCCCCACCCACCAGCACCTCCCAGCTCAGCCTCCGCACTCCCCAGCTTTGATCACCGCCGTCCCGCGCACATCAGCCTGGCGTTGGGCTTTAAACCAACAGGCGCTGGCAGGGGGCTGGCCGAGGAGAGGCGAGCGCTGGCCGCTAACTGTTTAAAAAGCGCCCAGTGTTATCAAGTGCAGATACAGGGGCTCTGAAAGGCCCAAGAGAAATACTGTCCATTTCAGAGCGTGGGCCTGTTGTCACTGGCCATTAGACACGGCATCTGCGGAATGCAAACAGCACGATGGGGATTGCGCTCGGTCTGCTTGGCCCGTCCGTCACGGCCCTGACGTGTGGATCACCATGACGGTGCTGATTTTGATCCAAAGGGGTGAGAGGGTAGATAGGAAGGGGGTTCAGACTGGTGATGGGGATCGGATACAAATAAAAGGTTTTCTAACCTGTGTTTAAAGTGTTAAGTGTCTTGGTAAAAATTACACACAAGCTTTGGCAATAAAAACACACTTGTTATCAGGATTGCATACAATTTTCCTCTCTGTGCTAATCTTGCTGTCATTCTCTCCCTTCGGTCTGTCTCTGCAGGTGAAAAGAAATATCTCAGACCTGACAAATATCCCCGTGCGACACCAACAGTGGGACGGATGGCCAGCCTCGGCGTCTGACGACTCGGTAAGGAACCCTTACAGGAGACCGCACCACGTGTTAGTTTTCACTTTGGAAAGTCAGGGGGGAAAAGTCTCTTCATTTTCCTGTCTCTGTGGAGGTTTTTGGTATAGGGATTCCTTGGCAGCATGCTAGGCTTTTCAGCAGTGAAAAGAGTGTGATGAGGCCATACTCTGCTCTGTAACTGTCATTCTTCTTGAGGGGCTGCTCTCATGGAGATGTTTCATATAAACAAAAACGTTTAGTATATCAACTGTGTATTCAGACATGTGGTTTGGAAGACTGAAGCTCCCATGAGAGCACAGGCATATGGCCATGTGAATTTCTTTCTCTGCTCTGTGTAAGGAAGTAGAAATTGGAAAAGATTAATTTCCTCACTTTGTTTATGAAGGTGTTTTGGTTACTGCTGAGGTTTCATGACAAAAATCAACCCCCATGTTGATGACGTGGCTTGTCTACGACTCAATAATGAACAATGAATAATTCAAATGTCTGCAGAAATAGCCTTGCTCACCACTGCTACTTATCCATATGGGAAGAAAGTATTAAGATCTCACCAATATTGAAACCATCTGTCAGAGGAAAGATGTTCAACCTAATTAAGATGTCGGAGCGGGTCCCCTCCCCTTGTCCTCCTTGTGTGGACACTAAAGATCACCCAGTGCCATGTCTCTGACCTCTCCCGCCCCGGTCGCAGTCCACCGCCTTTCAGGGAAACAAGTGTGACTATGATCAGAAGAGGTCCTCACACTGATCCCTGTGGAACTTCCCCCATCCCCCAACGCCCCCCTCCCCCCATTGCCCCTGTCCCTAATCTCTACACCCCAAGATGTTCCCAGACGGGTTGTGGGGTTACTTGACCTAACATCCAACATGTGGAGCACGGTGGGTTACTTTGGATATGTCCAAATACATGTTCTTGTTATTAATTATGTCTTTTGGGTTTGCATGTTTAATTTCTGATGTTTTGGTAACAATCAGGATTAAATCTATAGGGAAACCTACTCGGTAAAAAGGTATTTAAATGTTTGCAGCCAATTTGTTAGCTGTTTGTTCTGCGTCATGGAATAAAATACATGAAAGTGCACTTCTAACTGTTTGACAAACAGTAGTACACTATTATTCTGTTGCACTGCCAATTGTTTTTTTTTGTTATTCTTTGTGGCCTAATAGACCGCAGAGCTGAATCAGTCCTGGCCTGTTTTGTGTTTGATACAGTTCCTAATGTACTTCTGGCTCTTGATGCAGTTGTTCAGTTGTTGCTAAAACCACATCAGACAAAGCCTCAATTGTTCCACCCTCCTTTACCCACAAACTGCCCTCTCCTGTGTCCACAATAACGGCAGGCTAACCCGTAATCGTTGGGGGTGATGTTCATGAAAGCATTTTAAGGCATAGCAAAGCCAGTCCGGCCAGTCCACAGCTGCAGTCTCTCTGCTAGGTGTGTTGTTGATGCGGGACACAGGCTGGCCCTCCTAAGTCTCCCAGGCACTTCCTCCCTGAAGAAGAGATATTAAAAACATTGCCTTCAATAATGGCCCTGCTTTTCGTGCCGACATTTTCTTTTTTCTTATATTGAAATATTCCCCCAGCTAGCTTTAGATAGAAAAGCTCTTCACACAGCGAGGCAGACTGTTGAAGCGCATATCTCATTAACCTAGCCTGGTCCCCAGGTATTTGTACCAATAAACATGACAGGCAGGGCTTAGAATTACATTTTCCAGGAGTCAAAATCTGCGCCGCCTTCTCTCCGCCGTCATTTTTCCTCTCCTCCTCTCATACTGTGCACCCTCACGGCCGCCTAATACGCTGAGAGACGGATGAAAGAGAAAGAAAAAAGAAAAAAAAAACGCCCGCTTTGCCCTCTCATTTTGCATTCTAATGCTTGAACAGTTAGTCAATATGGGCAGCCATTTTATTCAAAGCAAACAGGTTTATGTATTGCTAGTGAGGTCATGAAAGTAAGGGGGGGGGGGGGGTATTGAATAATAAAACCTCTGAGAGCTTTGGCTGCATCCTGATGTTCGAGCTGAGCTGGCCCATGATGCATTAAAGCCCTCTATCTGTGCATGTGTGGGGATAGCAGACGCGCATTGAAAGATTTAGATGGGAGATTTTTATGGCACATCACAACAAGCTTGGGTCACTAACTAAAGCTGAAGCAATTTCTAAAGTGCAGGTGGTTGAGGGAGTTCTCAGGTCCGATCCCCTGATGTTCCAGAAATACTTTTTATTGATTATAGATGGACTCATTTATCCACTCCAGCAGTGTGAGTGCACTGTGAGTGGCAGTGTCAGTGTGAGTGTGGGAGGACTCTTGGATGTGGCAGTTTATCATCCACACTTTAGCTTTCTATTTGAGCTCTTCGTTCTGTCTCCAAGCAAATTTGTGAACACAGCTGCTGATGTATCCCTGCAGGGTGGCTGGTTCTACAGCTTGGCGATGGCTCTTAGCCATACAGTCACAACACAAACATAAAATATAAAATGCAAATCTAGATCATCATTCTCAGGAAATGGGTGACATTGGTTAATGTGATAAATATACCAAGATACTTATTTACTTATTTATTACAAACTAGAGGTTATCTGTGGTATTGTTATTGTGAAGTTAATCTATACACAACATATAGGAGTATAGCAGTGTAAATGTTGATGCCTTCTCTCCATACGTCAGAGTAGTTAAACAGGTGGCTCAAAGGCTGCTATGGCGTAAGCGGCATGCAAAGTAGCCCCCTTAAACTCCTCGCTTCATTTCAAAGGCTTCAGCTGCAGGCCTCACTGCCTCTCAGTTCCCCACTTTAGAGTACACACACATACACACGCACATGCGTGCGCGCACACACACACACACACACTAGTGTTAATTTAGTCATCTTTTAAAAAAAATTGTCCTAGTTTTGTGTCAAATGCCCTTACTAGTCTTTATCATTATAGTCATTCACATACCATGTTTGTTAGTCAAGTTTAAATCAACTAAATAGCATTAGTCAAAGTATCTAGCTTTAGTCGTAGTATTTTAGTCTACTTTTAGTCGAGACATTTCGTCTCGTCTTTTTTAGCCAATGGAAATTTTGTCTTAGTTAGTGTTCTAAAGCACTGTTTTAGTCTCGTCATCGCCTCGTCTTAGTCATGGAAAAAAACGGTCATTGGCCAACATTTTTCGTTTCGTCTCGTCTGACGAAATTAACACTAACACACACACACATACACACACACTCTCACACTCTCTCTTACGCACCTGGCAGACTCACTTGACGTTTGATGGACAGCTCTGGAAGCACCTGTGGGAGTGATTGACAGACTCTGGAACATCCTTATTAAACTCTCCTTTATTGTGGCGTAATTGCTGGCATTTATTCAGTGTTTCATGGTGTTTGCTAATGTATTAAAGGCGGTCCTCGCGGGGCCAGGGAGGCGGGGCCTCCGCGTCTCCTCGCCTGCTATGGATTGGTGCTGCCGGCGCACCCGTGCCGGCTTATTGGGGGCCCGTTGGTTGCCGTGGCGACCGGGCTCAGCGCTAAGCCCCAGCAGAGCCCCCAGAGTGATTGCAGTCGTCAGGTGACATTCAGTTGGGCGGGGTGGGGTGGGGGTGGGGGGGGTCTGTGGTTGTCGCTGCCCAACATCACCGGAGCAGGGCCCAGACTGCCAGTGCTGTGCTCCCAGCGTCTGCTTGCCGACCGCTATGAGCAATCAGGTTCTTACGGGTGACCACCGCCTCCAAAACATGCTGAAATTTAAACTATAGACTATTTCAATAGAGTTTGATTTTTAGTGTCATGGCTGTTCCCACAGGGTTCCTTAACCATGTGAAATGTAGCGGAAGTAGTTTGGAAATATTTTTTAATGTAAAAGGGTCTATATGAATGATTTTTTACGTTCTGGTATATATACATACAGTATTGGTATATTACATTTTATAGAGACATGAAGTTTGTGTGGTAATGTCAGTAGTGTGTTTGAGGTATGAAGATCATCGGTGTTGTGGAAAGACCTTGTGATCACAATGTGATCTACCTCCTTTGTGGTGTCTGAAAAAATGTCCAGGTGCAGTTCCAAGCTGTTGAATCAATGATGCGATTTAATCTTACTTTAGTTATGTTTTTTTTTTTCTTTTGGGATGGGAGCTGCGGCTATATTTTCTCATTGCCAAAATGTACATTCACGGTGACTTTCCACCCTGAAAGTTAATCACTTCAATCTTCCTACGGGTGTTTGCCTGTGTGAGCATACACACTTGTGCAGGGATCCGTGATGATAATCAGGAGTGACATATCTGCAGCGCAGAAGAAAGGAAAAAATGAAAGGAGGTCCAACAGGTGTTTTGAGTGGGACTTCTTCCTTTCTTTTCTTCAGTCCGTAAATCTGTCGGTCTGTCTTTTTTTCCCCTCATTTACTTGTTTAACCACCTATCTCTTTATGCCTTTCCCTGTTTTTTTGGGATCGGTTGTGCTTGCCGTGTGTGTATGTGTGAATGTGTGTGAGTGTGTGTGTGTGTGTGTGTGTGTGTGTGTGTGTGTGTGTATGTTTGTATGTATGTGTGTTGGGGTGTATGTTCGGACGCGCACCAAAGAGAGGAGGAACAAGGTGCTGGGGTCTGTTGTCCTTGCCTTGTGTGTGTGTGTGTTGGGGTGTGTGTGTGTGTTGGGGTGTGTGTGTGTGTTGGGGTGTGTGTGTGTTGGGATGTGTGTGTGTGTGCATCAAAGAGAGGAGGAACAAGGTGCTGCTGAGGCAGTGGCTGCTCTCCGTGCAGCTGTCAGCGGTAATTATCTCACCCACTCCCAGCCAGAGACCTAATCCAAACACAGCCAGCAACAAAAGAAAGAGAGAGAGGAGCAGAGAAGAAGAAGAAAAACGAAACAGAGAATGAGAGGGAGAGAGAGAAAGGCTGTGGGGGAGGTAGAGTCAAAGAGAAAAAGAAGAGATAGAATGCTTTTTTCCCCTTTTTTTTAACTAAGGCATCCAACGGTAGCTCTTCAATGCAAGTGTTAATTAAAAGAATCCAAAGGAGTGAGGGTCTGCTTGTTTTGTGAAATGATTGAGATAGGGGGTTGTGTGTGTGTGTGTGTGTGTGTGTGTGTGTGTGTTTGTGTGTGCATGTGTTTGTGTGTGCGTGTGTGTATGTTTGTGTGCGTGTTTGTGAGTGAGGGGCATAAGGGGATTGACATGTTCTCCTTCATACCCCAAGGCACTTCAGGACTCCGTAAAAAGGAGCCCTCCTATCTCATGTCCGTCAGAGTGAAGAGGAGGAGGAGGAGGAGGAGGAGGTGGAGATGGTGAACAAGTAGTAGAGGTAGAAGGTCAAAGCGTGACTGAGGCGCTGAACCTTTCCGTTCCTCGGGCTCCTTGTCTGTTCTAATCCCTGCCCCTGCACCCCCTTCCAATTCCCTTTGAGACTGGAAGTGATGAACTTTTATTTTCACACTTATTGGAGTGCTCACGAGAAAGCCCTGTATTGTGAGCGGGGAGGGTGGGGTTGGGTGTCGGGGGTTGGGGGTTTGGGGTTTGGGGGGGGATGGATGAAAAAGACGGAATGTGAAGATTCTCACGTTTGATTGCCACTCTGTTGGGGAAAAAAAAGGAGGGATCTGGGAGAAAAGCGCTGCTGAAATCCTTCACATGGCGGCAAACCTCTGCTCTCGCCTGCGGCTAAGTAAACTCCATCGGCCACTAGACTGATGAGGAGTGCTCCTCCTTAAGTGGCAATTAGGCCCGCATTGAAACGCTTCTCCCTTGTTGTCCAGGGTTCAATGCAAAGTATGCCATGCTTACCCCAGGCAAAATTAGCTGAAATTGTATAGTGTTTTTTTTTTTACTGTCTGAACAGCAAAAAAAATGAATTCTTGTCTGATGTCAGTTTTTTTTGTTTTAATGATACATATGACTAAATCACTGTTGCCTGCAGATATATGGGGTTGCTAATTGGCCAAACGTACTGGACAAAAAAAAAAGCCTTTCTCCGTCGAAGCTAAGAGCCTTTCGCCCCTGCCCGCAGAACACATGGGGATACATTAGCCTTATTTCGGGTCAATAGCTTTGGTAGATTTTTAGCGCCAAGGAACAATGTAAGCCAATTCGGCTAAGTGTTCTACCTAGGTGTTCCCATGTACTCTAGACGTCTGTCCACCCCACTGCACATGAAGGCTGTCCTCGCTTTCTCCCCACCAACGCAGCCTTGCTTTTCATTAGCACTGTCACCTAAAGAAGCACAATTTGCCATCTCTGTATGTGTGGGCCTGAAACAGCACAGGGACATGTGTAGTCAGACACATAGATATTAGCAAGTGGTGGAGTGGCTACAAGGAAGCTGGGTAAACTATTTGCACAGTGTAGGTTTTTTTTAAAGAAACCTGTATTCTACCAAATGGCCGTGTGGCTGTGACATGCTTAAAGGATAACCACTGCACTTTACAATGCCACCTTTAAGATATGACCTTGGCATTTCTCCATTTTTTTTTAAATGCTACTTTTGTGTGTCTTAGCCTCCACCATACCACAGGGTAGTGCTCTGACCTCACTGCTGTCCACCCCTATATCAATCAGTCAATTACACCACACTGTGGCCAAGGACCCTTGACTTCCTATCTTTTTAGCGCGCTATATAAAGACTGCTTGGTCAACTTTGATGTTCTGGATGTCATTGAGTGGGATTGTTTTCTTTTTTTTTTTTTTTTGTATGTCTGAGAAGCTGAAGGTGTCCTCGTCTTAAGGGCGTCTGTGTAACTCTTCACGGCCAAGTGATCCCCAAACGCTCCTCGGCCGTGTGAAGGGGACACTTAAGGAGATGTGGGAAAAACTGCTGTGGTCAATCTGGTCAATCTGCCTTTGAGACTCAGTCACCATGCCCTGTAATTGGCTCCTTATTCAACAATTACCAGCTGGCCTTTGTTTGGCCGCATTGTCACCCCCCTGACCACTGGGATGTCACAGCTTTATCCTCTCATTCACGCAGGTGTCAGTCATGCCTGTAGCTTTCTCGCCAGTGTGTGTGTGTGTGTGTGTGTGTATCTGTAGTTTTTTTTTTCTTTTTGGTCAGGAAACTGCAGTGCCTGATTATAGGCTATTATTACATTTTTAATTTCAGAACAAAAAAAAAAAATCATCATTGCCTTTTTGAACCTGTCTGACCAGTGTGTGTGCTTATGAAAGCAAAAAAAGAGAGAAAAGGCCTGGTGATTGCTCCTCATTTACAGGTCCAGAGTTGTACAGAGAGTGGCTGATATGGAGCTGTGCGCTGTTGTGTCCCCTTAGCGCCACTTCATTAGCACTAACCAGAGGGGTTCGATTTAATTGTCTGCTGAGCGCTAATATCAGCAGCCTCTCTCCAGCACTAACTGCTCTTTTGGGTGGACCTCTGTGTTGAGACTAAAGCGCTTTAAATATTTGTCCACTATCAGTACAGTGGTCGGCACAAAGCTACTTTGGCCAAGTTAGTTAAAGGTGCAGTGGTGAGCATGACGGTGCACTCCTCAAAGGTCTTAAAGCCCAGTGCTTACCCACAAAAGCTGTTTTTTTTTTTTTACACTAATTAACTATGAAGGTGCTGCGTTGGAATCAGCAAATACTGTTGACATGGCGAATACAGACAAGCAAACTATATAGTGCAATACAATATCAGTTCAGCAACTTTTATAATACAGAAGCGACCACTTAGTTGATATCCAGCTGTTAGGATGAGTACCTTACCAAGAGTAGCTGTCATGAGACCCTATCTATGACTGTCACTAATTGCCTAATAATCAGTATGCTAGAAATCTTTGCGGTGCCTGAGCCTGCATCACTTAAATTTCACATACATTTAATAGGGTGATATTTGTGACAAGATAATGAACCCTGCCATTACTGAGAGACTTTTGTTGGCTCTTGTGTCATTTCTGTAAAATGTATTTGTGAAATGAGCATTTTTTTAAAATCTGTTGTACTGCTCTAAATACCTTAAGATATTTTGTACCCAGATCCTTTTAAAGTGATTACAAATCTTAAAGTAAAACAAATCTTTTAAAATTATTTTTCATATTTAATTATATATTTATTTTATATTGTTATTTTTCTACAGGTTTATTGCTATGCAGTAGTAACATGAGCTGAAATGGCATTAATCAAAAATGATTTATCTACCAAAGGAACCTGCATTCTACCAAAGGGCCATGTGGATCTGACATGACTCTAAAACATAACCACTGCACTTTACAATGCCTCCTTTCAGATATGACCTTGGCATTTCTCTTCTCTCCTTTCTTTCTTGGCAAAGGACAAAACACATCATCACACACTCCACTCCTTCTGTCCTCACTCTCCTCTCGGCTAGCTTCTTCCTGTCCCCTGCTCTGCCCTGCCCTGCCCTGCCCGGAGGGAGGCCGAGTGGGGCAGTGAGGCTCTAATGAGTCCCTCCTGCGCTCCTACCTGCTGACATTTCCGCGCTCGGTGTGAGAGTTAATGAGAACGCTCGCCCTCCTCTCCCTTCTCCATCAGTGGAAGTGGGGCAGCCTTTTCTTGGGATGCCCCCTCACTTTGTACATTCCAGGCACCTGTGTACACACACGGACACACAGACACACACACACAGACACAGACACACACACACAGACACACACACACAGACACACACACACAGACACACACACACAGACACACACACACAGACACACACACACAGACACACACACACAGACACACACACACAGCTGTGCCTAGCTCTTTGTGATTTTATAGGTGGTTCTGTGTGTAGTGTCTAACTGAACACAATCATTCTCCCCTTGTTCTATTTACACAATAGATTGTTTAAAGTTTTATATGGTACAAAGTGGTGTACCAAGTGTATGTGTGTGAGAAAGAAAAAGAAGACCCCTAAGTCTAAAATGTTTGTTTTTTTTTTTTCCTCTCTCTATGTGTTCTGTTACATTTCCCTAGATGACGCTCGCTGCTTCAGGCATCAGTTACCCCTGCCACCACCTGAGTGTTTGTCGCCGGTCGTCCCCCGCCCCCTCCTCAGAGCAGGCTGAGGAAGTGCCCGGCCCCAGCCCCGCCACATTCCCGGTACCACACCCATGCCCACACCTCTATGTACCCATCACTAGGCACTCTCACTTTAGTCACACACTTGACTCTTGTATAGCCTTTTATTGTTTATAGTTTAGTTATTTATTTGTTATACAGAAATGCTGTTTTTTTTTTTGTTTTTTTTTTTACAATTTTCTATGGATCGGCAGGTTTTAGCACAAACGTGCAAAAAAACATAGTACTTTGAACAGTTTGAACTGTGTCCTATGTCTCACCTGTTTTGAATCTGAATGAAGGTAAAATAACTGGACTGTGGGCAGTAAATGTCCCCCTATGGTGTCCCCTTAGTGCACAGATATCCACATGGTCAGTGACAGTGAGGGGGACGACTTCGAGGATGCCCCAGAGTTTGGCGTCGACGAGTCCGAGATCTTTGGCATGCCGAGCTCAGGGTGTCGGAAGTCGCCGATGAGTGAGTGCCTACACACACACACACACACACACACCAAGCCATCAGCAAAAGGTGCTATATGTAACAAGAAGTACTGACTTTCACTAACGGTATATTCCAGAGCATTAACATATAAAAAGCGAACTTATCACATGCAAATTCTGTTAATGTTATGATTTCGTGGTTTGCGTCTTGCCTATGGAGGGCGAACAATGCCTTACAGTCTTTTGGCCGCAATCCTACATTTTGAGCCTTCAATCTGCAGTCACTACCCATAATTTAGCAATGTTTCATGAATTCTTTTGTAATTGTGAATTGTTCCAGGCCTTTGAGCTTATGACCAAATGAAAAGTGTTTGACTGGAGTGGCTTGTCTTTTTTTTGTCTTTCAGTGCCAGACAACAGTGAGAATGAGGGTGATGCCTTACTGCACTTTACTGCCGAGTTTTCCACAAGGTTAGCTCATTTTATCAAAGATATAGTCCCTGGGTTGGGCTCAGATCACTGTCTGCTTTGTAAAATAGGTACACATCCCAGAAAAAAAAATCTCTACAATCTCTTGGATGTAGTGTAGTATGTTATATGAAGTATAGTTGATATGTGACAAATTTAAGGTTATAATAACTCCACTCTATTATACATCAGCTTGTACATTTGGTTAGTTTTGGCCCTAAATGTATTCATGAATATAGCCAACAGAAGAAAACCTTGTGGCAACAAATGCTGGCCATTTCTATTCCTGCTGTAACCAAAATGTGTATGTGACCTTTCACCTGGGCCAAACATGCTAGCAAACATAAGGCGTAGTCTGTCTTTCATTTCATGGTCTTCAATTACAGTGAGACCATGTTCAAGCATATGTCATCTGTGTAGTCAACAGTCTAAGAACTTAGCCTTGACTATCATATCATGTCTGTTGCATGCATGTTGAGTAATTTTGACAGTTTTAACCCACAAACACGGTCTAGCCTTGAACTCAGTTACAGTAACCAAGTAGGCTTTTGGAGGAATAGGCAATCTCAACCGATTTACGCTTCTGACCTCTCCTGCTTGTCTTCTGTAGATACGGAGATTGCCATCCAGTCTTTTTCATTGGCTCTTTGGAAGCAGCTTCGCAAGAGGCCTTCTACGGGAAAGCCAGAGACGTACGTAACAGTTACCACACACGACACAAAGTGTCCTAGAAAAATGATCCATTTGAATACTTGCGAAACACAGCTGAGCCGCAGTGTTACTCTATCCAGTGTCATTTCTTTGCAAACGTCTTAAAAGTTTAGAAATGTGTACACGGCCGAGGATTTTGCCAGTTCCGCGTGAAAAGCCTGCACCGCGAAACCTTAAACCTTGTCAGATTTCCAGTCGCCTCGCTCAGGCAGCTGAAGCTTTATTTTTAGCGTCGTTCTGGTGATTTTCCCCCACGATTTGCTGTGTGTGGCATCCCTGCGCTCCCGAGCCTTGTATCAACTGACAGCTTGTGTGGATTAGTGTCTTATTAGAATGGGAAGATGCAGGCAAGATGTTTGGGGGGTTTCGGACCATGAGGCACAGCGGGGGCTGGCCCCTCGCCTGCCTCCCAGTCTCATCTCGCCTCTCTCCTCTAAGCCCCACGCAATATGGCCTCTCCTCCCCGCTCTCCGGGCTGCCACAGCCACACCATCCACGGAGAGGAGAGGAGAGGAGAGGAGAGGAGAGGGGAAACAACTGCATGACGGGGGGACAGGAGACTTGACCTTCATGTCTGTCTGTCTCTGTCTGTCTGTCTGTTTTTTTCCCCCTCTCTCACTCTCTCTTGTTCTCTTCTCTTTCTCTTCTCTCCCTCTCTCTTGTTCTCTTCTCTTTCTCTTCTCTCCCTCTCTCCTCTATCTCTCCCTGTATCCCTTTCTCTCCCCCTCTCTCTCTCCCTGCCTGCCTGTCATTCTGTATTCCTCCCCCTTCTGTGTTTTTTTCTTAAACTACAAACCTCTCTCTCTCTCTCTCTCTCTATTTCTATCTCTCTCTCTTCATTTGTGTTTCTTGTTTAATTACATTGTACCGTCACACTATATTCCCTCCTATTTCCTCCCTTATGCATATTTTGGTGTCTTGTCCTATCTTTGCTTTTTTGTGTGTCCTTTTTGTCCCTCTGTCATAGCATAACCTAACTGCAACCGACTGTACAATCAATCTGACGCTGTTTGTCCCCGATCGAAAAAATATGTTCAAAATGTTACACTGCATCACACTGTGATGTGTAGCAGGTTGTTTGGACATTATAACAGAAAGATACATCAATCCAGCAGATTTTGTCGTTGCCAGAGACTCATGTCGCATGCCGTTGGGTTGTCTTTCTCTCTCAGTCTCGCTCTCTCTTCCTTCGCCCCCCTCTTTCCCCTTTCTGTGGCTCCTCTTGGAGCTGGTGAATTAGGGACGGTCTCCTCATCCCTAACATGCTGAAGAGCCACTCAAGCTCCAGCCCTGTGCTTCTGCCCCTTGCACTCAGAAACGTCCCTAAATCCCAGCCTGTTGTCCTCACAACTGCCTACTGGAGAGTCTGGGTGTGTTGGATCTCATGTGTGTGTGTGCGCGTGTGTGTGTGTGAAGGGAGTTTTAGAGTCCCTCTCAAAGGCTAGCGGGGGCTAATCACTAAGTAAAACACTACATTTGATGAAGTGTTTCTGGAGTAGGCCTGCAGAGAGATTGGAGATGCTGCTGAATCCTGCCTTAATGAAACCTCTCTGGGCCCTTGACTTCATCCGTGGGGAGGGGAGGGGGGGTGGTGGGCGTGTGGGGATCAGCCGAAGTCCCTCACAGACAGGCCACCCAGTGCTGCCAGGGACCCCCCTCCGCGTCCACTTCGCCCCATCCCTCCAAATCCCCCCTAATGTGCGGTTAATCGCACTAACCCCGCGCGAGGATTCAGCGCCGACACCCATCAAAATTCATAGCTCTGTCCGCCCGTGGCCTTTTCATGTCGGGTGGGTCTGCTCACGGGAAGCTGCTGCTGCTGCCGCCACGGAGATGATACAGACCATGAGCGAGGGACTCAGTGCTCCAGAACAACACTGCCTTACAAAGCCAAAAGGCAGTAACTACATACTTTGTCAAATTAGGTTTAGACTGCAAATTGACTTCATAACACCTCATTTGTCTTCTGACTAAATCTCGTGCTTGTTGTTATAAGAAAGCATATAAAAGCATCATGACTACTATGCGTAAAAACATGTTTGACTGGGCAGTATGACGACATTAAAGGCATATTTCGCAGTTTCTATGGTCACGTTAGTTACTGCACTATACCTTTGTAGGGCAGAAAACCCCCATGCTTTCTTTGCAGCTGTAAGTACAACGGGGGTCATTTTCCTGTTTATGGCAAGAACAAAAACAACAAATAGCATGTATAGAGCAATTTCTAGACATCTTGATTTTATGATTATCAAAAACACATTTTATGTGGTATATAGTTCCTCTTTTTTTTTTTCTTGCAGAACATGGTTCACTGTTATCGCTTGATTCAGCCACCTAACCTAATAAACTTTAGTTAACGCCTTCATGCAAGCTTCCCCTTCTCCTCGCATTTCTCCTACACAACAATCTATTGAGGGGGATTTATTTTACTTAGAGAAGTGCCATCTGTTAAAGCATTGATCCGCGTGTGTATTCCCTGCGCTGATGTGGGGTGGGTGGGTGGGTGAGTGCAGGGAGGTGTGTGTGTGTGTGTGTGTGTGTGTGTGGTGGGTGGGTGGTTGGGGTGTTCAGGGCAAGAGACTGGAGTAATATGAGGACTTCATTTCCACGTGTTTGCTTTTCTACAGGACTCCAATGGGGAGATCACTTTCGCTGTGCTTTTCTGTCTCACCCACTCTCTTTCTCCCTCCCTCCCTCCCTCCCTCTCTCTCTCTCTCTCTCTCTCCCTTTCCTCGCTAGAGTCACTGTAATTAAAAATGTCCTCTCTGCAAACTCTGGTTGATTTTTGCAATTAAACAGATGCTTGTCAAACATGAATGACATGTGGGCTAATAGACTGGTATGACAGGTGTATGTCTGCTATGTCTACACAAGGTCTCGTTGTTTTCTTTTCTTTTCTTTTTTTTTTAAACTTATAAAAACACGGTGGGAAAACAAAAATAAATGTGCATTGTGGGTGTTTATTTCTCTGTATTTGCTGAAGTGGGGAGGTATGTAATTTGAGCAACCCAACTGAAAGCTGTGTCCAAGGCAGACAGGCTGGGATTGGACCCATGGGCGTTTTTCCACAGGTCTTTCTCTCTCTCTGTCTCTCTCTATCTCTCTCTCTCTCTCTCTCTCTCTCTCTCTCCCTCTCCCTCTCCCTCTCCTTCTACCTCCCTCTCTCCCTCCCCCTTCCCCTCCCTCTCCCTCTATTTCTCTCGATTTCTCTCTCTCACACACTCCAGTCTCTGTGATTTAGCTTAGCCACCTGTACCTGAGAATTGCCACTCGCATTTCACCTAATCATAAGTTGCAGGTCAGAACACAAAGCAATAAAGGAAAAAAAAAACGAGCGGATGTTTCTGGGAGAGCAGAGTCAGGGGTAGAGGGGTGTAGGGGTGGTGGGCGGTGGTAGGGTCGTCTTCCCACTGATTGCCACTCTCTAGCTAGCGAGACTCTTTCACAGGCCTTGTCCACACAGTGACTGCCTGAGAAGTGAGCACTTGTCAAACCTGGGCAGTGTGTGAAAAGCTGCTGTTTGAGGCTCACAGACCAGATCAGTTTTCCTGGGCGTCCCTGTTCCCATCCCTCTCTCTCTTTCTCTCTCTCTCTCTCTCTCTCTCTCTCTCTGTCTCTGTCTCTGTCTCTCCCTCTTTCCCTCCTTCAAATCTTTTTCTCTTCGATCGCCCTTATGCTTTCTCTCTATCTGTCTCTTTCTTTCTCTCTTCAGTCTCTCTCTCCAATCTCTCTCTCTCTCTCTTCCTCTCTCTTTTTCTCTGTCTCTTTCTTACACACACACACACACACAGACACACACACACACACACACACACACACACCAGCAGTGACAGGTGTGTTATCCTCCTACAACCTGTCCCCCTCCATGACAACACAGGACCTTTTGGGTCACTTTCTTCCCCCTCCAAGCAACCTGCCAATTTGGCTTAACACAACAACCCACCCTCTTTCTGTCTCTCCTTGTCCTGGTGCAGAGGAGGTCAGAAGAGTGAAAGTAGGGGACGTGAGAATGGAGAGTAGAGCAGACGGGGGGCCAAAAGGATGGAAGTAGAAGCCATGAAGAGTGAGTAGGGAAGGACACAAGGATGGAAGTAGAGGACATAAGAGTGAGTAGAAGGATGAAAGTAAGATATGAAGTGTAGTAAATATGGGGTGGGGGGGGGGTGGGGTAGGACAAGCATGAAAGTAGAAGCAATGAATAGTAAGTAAGGAAGGACATAACGATGGAGGAAGGGGACTTAAAGACAGAAGGATGGAAGTAAAGTAGGGGACGTGGACTAGTAGGGGATGTGAACGTGGACTAGTTCATGGGGTGGTAGAACAGAAGGCTGGAAGTAGAAGTGATGTGGAGTAAGTGGGGGTAGAAGAGAAGGCTGAAAGGAGAAGGGATGAGTGCGTGAGTGAGTGTGGGGGTGGGCAAAAAAAGTAAGTAGGGAGAGATGGGCACAGAGACAGACGAGAGCTGGTCACGAGATGGACCGACGTGCCAGTAGAATGTTATTCATCTTTCTTTCTTTCTTTCTTTCTTTCTTTCTTTCTTTGTTGTCCGTCTCTTTTGTCTTTCTTTCCTCTCAAGTCTGTTGTCACATGATTGCAGGAGGCTCACTGCTATTCTGAAAGCCGTAATATTCACCAGCACACACACTTTCCACATGAAGAATAGATGTGTTTTAGTTGGCTGTAAACAAGGTGACTGTGTGTGTGTGTGTGTGTGTGTGTGTGTGTGTGTGTGTGTGTGTGTGTGTGTGTGTGTGTTGTGGGTCTTTCCCTTCTCTTTAAAATCCCCTCTCCTCTCCGGACTGCATGTGCTTGTCTTCACAGCGTGAGTTGGTTAATCTTTTCAGGACGGCGAGTCGCTGCTGTGAATGAGGGCCCGAGCCTCCTCTCGCTAGGAAGCGCCGGGCTTATTCTAAAGCACTAATCGCTGAGCAAACACAGCAGCCTTCTCCCTCTTTCTCCCTCTTTCTCTCTCTCTCCCTCTCCCCCCTCGCGCCTTTCTCTTACACCCCATAGCAGCGCAAACTTCTTCTTTTCTTCTGTGGTACTTTTCTTTTTTCTTTTTTTTTTAGACTTTCTCCTCACTTTCTACTTTTTTTTTAGTTTTTTTTCTCCCCTGCTTTTTTTTTTTTTTTTTTTGCTCCTTTTCAGACATCCTGAGAAATCGCACCGGCACGCGGTTAAGGAATGAAGTGGTGGGGGGGTGGGGGGGCAGGATTGAAGGGGTCGGCAGATAGGAGGAAAGACTTGAGAGAGAGGCAGACAGAGAGAGAGTGGAAAAAGACGAAAAAAAAAAAATCTCAGCAAGCGCGTCGTGCAATTTAACCGGCTTTGCTTCCCAACAGCGTCCTGACAAACCTGGGGGTTGTTTGTTTTCTAATTAGTTTGTCAGTTTCCCTGGCGAGCCGGCACCTTCATACGATGGCCGCAGATAAGTGTGGATTTAGGGCAGCGTAAATATTGTCCGCCCCCGCGCTGCACTGCCAACCTGAGGCGGGCGGCGAGGACGGCCACTGGCGAGGAAGGCCACTGGCATTTGATGCAAAATAAATAGAGTGATTTGTTGAGTTTTGTTGTGCGTTTTGGCGACGGCCGGGAAAGTTTTGTTTGCCTCCTCCATGTTCGGCTGATTTGGTGGGCTTGTTTGCTCTCATGCCGGCCCCAGCCTCTGTCACTGCAGGGGGTCTCTGGTTCGTCTCTCTGCTCTTCTCTCGTTCTCTGGCTGTCTCTCTCTGGCTGACTCTCTCTCTCTCTCTGTTTGTCTCACCGAGATCGGTTTATCTCGTTCGTTCCATCTTTCCTTGTCTGTCTCTCAGTCGTTGTCCTGTCTTGATTTTTTTTTTTTTGTGCTTATTTTTTCCTCTCTATCTCTCTACCCTTCTCTCACATGCTCTCACTTTCTATTTCTCATCTTTCTCTTTTTTTCTCCTTTCTCTGCTTTGTTCTGTTAACTGTTTTTTTTTACACCAGGTCTCGTCTTTCTTTTTCTTTCTCTGTTCTATGTGTCTGTGGTCAGTCACTCATCTGACTATCCTAACTTCCAGTCCCACCCAGCATCCTGGCTATTGTTAAAGAATAAAACTGTTGTTCAAACTAGAGTGTGGCTCGGGCCATTTTTTTTCTGTCCGAGACCGGCCCGAATCCGACAGATTAGTTCCCGAATCCGACCCGAGCCCGGTATGAATTAAAATATTTGTCTCCGAGCCCGACCGAAGCCCGAGACAATTCAAATCACACTATTTTCTTAGGCCTGTTAATAACACACATATGATTTTGTTCGTGTGGAAGGTTTATGTGGTTTAATCTACCAACTAAACAGCATTCTGAACTTCAACACAGCGCATCAGCGCATAGGAAGCGCATGAGCCCATCAGCGCACGCAAGGAGCAAGTGCGCGTTCGCACAAGAGGCGGTAAACATAAACACAGTGTACATGCCCAGCAGGTTCACCGTCAACCATTTTGAAATGTTGCCAGACAGAGGATTTCCCTCTGTCATGTTCAATGGCTTTCATTTCTCCAGCAGCTAATTTCTTTTTTTATTTCCTCCATTGCGCTTCCATCAACTGCACTGATACCACATGTTTCGTTAGTGGCCTGCGGTAGACAAATCTCACGAGCGAATAGCCTTAACATTTTCACTTTAGGTCTATTCAATTACTTATTTTTTTTATCACAAAACTAATGTTTGCATAAAGTGAAACATGCCCTTTGGCTGTTTATAATTTTCACAATGTCTGGTTTGCACTGATATGTTCCGAGTCCGACCCGAGTTCGCACAGATATTATAAATATTTGTCCGAGTCCGACTGAGCCCGTCGGGTTCCGACTGGGCCCGTCGGGCTTCGATCGGGTTGCCATGCTCTAGTTCAAACCAGCTCCTGGTCAACTACCCTAGCTGATTATCAACTTTTCTTCTGGGGATCCCACCTCATCTTGCTCTCCCGCTTGCTTTCTGTCCGTTTTTTACTGTCCTATCCAAATACAAACAGAAATACATGATAAACAATTGTACAACAGTTAGGTCCGGTCAAACTATTTAGCAATTTCTGATTGGACGAGATGCATTCTGAACGTCACCAGGAGTGGAAATATCCCACGACATGGGTGACTCTTCACAGTTGATAATCCCTCCGCCAAAGATACAACGTAACCGTTAAAAGCAGGGGAATGTTCAAATCAATGTAGACACTTGTTGCATAACAACCACAGATGCCGTTAACTTTAACCAGAACTATTTTGTGGAGCGGAGACTAGAGCGAACCGAATTACAATTAAATAAAACTTTTTTAAAAAAATGTCTAGAAACAAATTGTGTTGGCAAAGGAACTGTTGTATAAAATCAATCGAACACTCTTGGTCGTGGGGTTGGTTAGAGGATATCACCTACGGCCGAGCCACAGTCGTGGCGATATCCGCTACCAACTCCTCTCCCACTTGTGTTATATTGCTTGAATAAACAAACATTTATGACAAGGAGTTTAATGCAAGGGTTCATCTGTCCTTACAGAGGAAACTGCTGGCCATCTATCTCCACCACGACGAGAGCGTCCTCAGCAATGTCTTCTGCTCCCAGATGATGTGCGCCGAGTCCATAGTCTCCTACCTGAGCCAGAACTTCATCACATGGGCCTGGGACGTCACTAAAGAGGCCACCAAAGCCAGGTAAGACTCCCCACCCCCTTACCACCCCCCCCCAATTCCACACTGGCACTACACACACACACACTTCTTACTCTCTTACTCACTCACTCAAACACGCACACACTTACTCACAGACGCACATTTCTCTTGATATGCGTAAGATATTCATAGGGCAAGGATATTCTGATCTCCCTGTCCACAAGCTACCCCCCCCCCCTTCCCCACCACACACACACACACACACACACACACACACACACACACACACACACACACACACACACACACGGCATCTCCAACCCCCTTGCTGACTCCTCAGTGCCTCATTCTGTGGACTGACAAAAGCGGTTGTGTTTGCTCTGTGAGGCCCCGATTGGACAATCTGCTCTAATCTGCTGCAATAATGCCCCAGTCAGGGATTGGTAGTTTACACTGAGAGGCTGCCCGCCACAATCTCTTCATTTCAGCTTCTCTCTTACTTTCCCTCACAGTCTCTCTCTTTTTCTCTGTCTCTTTCTCTGACACACACAAAACAAAAAACACTCATTTTGTTACTCTTTGTCCTATTCCTTCCTTTTTATTATATTTTTCTCATTGTCCTTTCTGTTCCATTTCTTTCCCCCCTCTCTCTGGTTACATAACTTACATCTTTACTCTGCTGTGGGGCTCCCCCCAGCTCTCTTGCTGTAATTGGTGTGACTTGCAAACAGCCAACAGGTTGGGAGCCATGGACCTCCAGGTCCCTTGACATAGGCCTGAGCGGTTTTGTATATACGACCTGGTTTAGCCTTATCCTCCCCTAATCAGGAGCCTCAGGTGTGCCTGTGTGTGTGCCTGTGTGTGAGAGAGATCGAGAGAGAGAGAAAAAGAGAGAGATGGTGTTAGATCTGGGGCCCGGGGGTCCAGGGGTCAGGTGAGCCCTTATTTAGGCCCAGCAGCAGGCCTTGTTGTTGCGGGCAGGCCACAGCTTTTCCCCTTCTTCCACTAGGCTTCACCTCAATAGCCCACCCCCTGGAAGGAGATGTTTGAGAAGGACCCGGAGCAGGAGAAGCGGAGGAGAAAGGGAGGGGTTTGGGGTTGGGGGGCGGCAGGCCCAGACACTGACCCTGCTCCTATTTGATTTCCTTTGGGGTGGGGTTGGTGGGGGGGCTGGCTATTTCTGCAGTTCATTCCACACCCCTTCTCCTTTTAGCTTTTTGCCCCAACTGAGCCTTTTATTACAGATTAAAGGCAGGCAACATCTGGAGCTTTTCATAGAGACCACTGCTACACATCCCCTCCGCACCCCCAACCTTGTTCTGCACACACACACACACACACACATATGCACATGCATGCACACACACACACACACTGGCACATCCATAAACACACATGCGTTTACACACATATGTTCATACAAATACATACACATACACACTGATGCAAAAACTTTATCTTGCACACAAACACACAACCACACACATGCACATACACACTGATACTCATACTTTCTCTTACTCCCTACACACACACACACACACACACACACACACACACACACACACACACACACACACACACCTCCTGCGCACGTTTCCCACGCTCCCAGGTTGAGCGGTCCAGGCCGCTGATTGGCGTTAGTCATAGTGGCCATTAAGCCGGAGCGCTGACTCCCGCGGCCTCGTCCCTTTGAGCTGGCCCCTGCGTGCACGGCCCAGGAATGCCCAGGCCCTTTCAGCTCAGCGATTAATTATGCATAAAAATCTTTAATCTCAGGACTTTGTGCCGAGCTAATTGTCACCTTTGGGAAATGCTTGTAAAATACCACAGTGACAGTTGTTAGCATACGTTACATTGTTAGCGGTGGAAGCCAGGCATTCCTCGCTAATGTCACACTGCTTTTCCCACACAATGAGCTCGTTTCTCGCTGCTGTGAGCGCGCAACGACTGATCGGGGTGCTTGGCAGAGGACTTAACACAGCGCTGAAATATTTGGTTCCTCTGAAGTCAATTATGAGAAAAAATAAGTAAACTTTGAAATGGCTCCCAAGTAAATCAAAGCTTATTAAAAAAAGAAAACCTTAGAACACTCTCAGGCAAAAAAAAAAAGAATGTTTGAAATTGCTAGCAGGACTTCTCCACTGCCCGTCTTTAACCTTGGGCATGTCGGTGCTAGAAATTGTATTTTTTTTTTTCTTTCCTCTTCCTCCTGGTGCTCCGGGTTCACATGCTGTGCGAAAGCTCACCTGAGGAGTGACGTAGACGGCATTGGTTCTCAGGTAGTGCTGAAATGTCTCTCTATCTCTCGGGGCCACGCCTTGACCGCCGTGAGCCTGATCGGAGTCGACAGCGTGGAGCAACATTAACATTCTAACGTCTCGCGATGGAACGGAGACCTTTTGTGAAGTTGTCAGTCTCATAACCAAAGCAAGCACCACTCATCCGAGGAGATGGGCCCAGAGCAGGTGTTAGAATGGGGAGGGCAGAAGGGGAAAAAAAACAATCTGCAATAGCATTCTTAGAAGTATTGACTGTGTTGTCTCTCCCAAGGACATAATAGTTATATTATACACATCTCTGGAAAGACTCATTGCTGCTAATCCACCCCAGTCCCTAACCTAGCTTTGTCTCGTGCCCCACCGCAGTTATTTGGTTAGTTGCCTGGCTTTGTGTTTGCTGCCCTGTTGAAACATTAGCTGGCCTGGTGTGTTTAGCCCAATTGCTGGGGCTGCTCAGCTGGTGGGTGGGGGTTTATCTAAATGCCCGTGTTCAACAGGGCTAGCGGAGGCTAGGGTTTCTCTCCGAGCCCCGCTGGTAATTGTTCTCTTGTCCTGTACGACTGGTTAGAATTACACTGTACTCTCTCTCTCCCACTGCCTCCAGCTGGTCTTGGCTAAGCCCTGCTTAGGTCCCTGCCTGGGGGAAGGAGAGAGAGAGAGTGTGTGTGTGTGTTAAGAAAAGAGGACATTAGTAAAGGGTTGACTTAAACACGGTGTCTTGGTAGAAGGGGGGATTGGAGAGAGTAAGCTGACCAGGTGACAGCAGTGGTGTGTACCCGGTCATGCTTCACTTCATCAGGGCACTGTCCTCACCCTCCACCCCCTCCGCTCATGGGTCTCCTTGAAGGTGTGATGGATGGGAGTGAGCCTAACTGCTTGTGTTCCGTGTTTACAGTGAGACTGTGCTGACGGCAGCCTCGGAAGGCAGGGCGTAGGCCCCTAATCTGATAATATGAACAAATTACACGCAGGCTGAAAAAATAAATTCATCTTAATTGGAAAATTGCCAGTTGTCAGTGTTTTCTGAGTTTTAATAAACAGTGGACTGCTTGTTGTAAAAAGACATTAAGTTTTTCTACAGCATTTTTTTCAGACATCCCTCAGAATATGCAGACTAGTTACAAGTTATTAATTTAGTGTGTGAATAGTTGCAACGTCTTTGCTCGTCTTTGTATCTATTAAGCTAGCCTTAGGCATAGGGTTGTTCGAATGATAATGTAGTAGTTTGTTACTTCATATCCAACAGTCAATGTGAAGTTAGACTGAAAAGGTGCTGAATGTCAAGCCATCAGTGAAATTACTTGCATAGTGTGTGGATTAGTATCGTCAAAACATACAGACTTGTCTCCCCTTACCTTTCCCAGTAAACCATCTCGAGAGGAGTATATTTCAATAATGTCTTCTTATGCAAATGCCGCCTGATTCATTCCTCTCCTTGCTTTGCTTTTGATTATCTTATTATACCTTCAGGGTACCGCTGCCTGCCATTTCCCTCTTTCCCATCTTCTGAAAGTTATGATTACTAATGAGTAACTCTCCTTACTCTTGACACGCACGCACACACACGCACACACGCACGCACGCTCACACACACACACGCTCACACACACACACTCCATCACCTTCCACTGTTCTGACTGACCTGCACACACACACTGCCACTCAGCTCCATGGCGGCTCCTTTTATTTCAGCGGTTGGTTATTAAAGCCCAGCTTATTAAAAGAGAGGTGGAGGAAACCTAATCTATATTTGCATTCAGTCTATGGCCAGTCATTAATATTATGACATTTACAGTGAGCCCGGAGGCTCTGGCTGCTACCCTTTTCCTTGCCTTGAAATGTTAATTTAAAAAGTTCTGTCTTTGTAATGGAATAAGAAATCCTGAGCTGCCCTATCAAATTCATGGCGTCTGGAGAGGAATACTAATCAGTGGTGGCTGTCGCGTCGCTGGGTGGAAGGAGGGCTGGGGTGGGGGGGTTGTGGGTAACTGCACGTGCGTTCCTCTGACAGAATTGATGGTTGGGTCCCTTACTGCACCTGGGCCTGTGAAGGCATTCTGTGTAGTGTTTTTAAGTCTAAAAATAACCTCTTTTCAACTGCTCCTTTTCTTCTCTACTTTCTATTGTCTGTTCTCCTTTCTCTTTTCTCATCTTTTTTTTTTTTTTTTTTAATTCTTCTCGGTTTCTCTTTTTTCTGTCTGTCTATGCCATCCCTTTTGATCTTTTTTTGATTGTTTCTCTTTTGTTTCTCTTTTGCTCCCTTGTCCCAGACTACTCACCATGTGCACGCGGCACTTTGGCAGTGTGGTAGCACAGACCATTCGGACGTACAAGACCGACCAGTTCCCACTCTTACTCATCGTCATGGGCAAGCGGACATCCAACGAAGTATTACACGTCATACAAGGTAATGTCACATCAAAGCCCTTGGTAAAATACCTGTTCTATTCCATAAGAGTTCCAGGCCATGTCTTTCTAATTGTGGAGAAGTGTTTAATACAGGTATCTCTATTCTTGCGCAATAACACGCCATAAAGTTCTGGGAAAGAGAAAAGAAGAGGTGACAGCTGGCACTAATGTCTAAACAGCTGAACAATGTTGAGATGAATCACAATCAAATTAAACTAAACTAAACAATGTGTGTGTGTTTAATTGTTGGTTGGTTTGTTTGTTTGTTGAAGGCAACACGACAGTAGACGAGCTGATGATGAGACTGATGGGAGCGATGGAGATCTTCACGGCCCAGCAGCAGGAGGACATCAAAGACGAGGTGAGGGACACCAAAGCCTGAAAAACTCAAACAAGGCCACACTTCCCACAATGCATAGCAGGCCAACGTTATTTTGCTCAAATTCCTCTCAAAGGTCTGTATGGGACCGCCTGTCAAAAAGCACATGCAGGATAGGGTGAGAGAAAGCAAACCCTGAAAAGTGAAACATGACATGCATATCCCAGTATAAACAAAATCCTTCTTGAAGCTATATTTTAAAACTTCTTCTTAAGTTCATGTAAATGTTATAATTAACATGAGCTTGTGAAACTTCACTGTATTTCCTGTACCAGACCTTAACCAGCCTGTCCTTCTGTTCTACCTGTGGACACCCTGAGAGCTAGGTCAAATAACAGCGCCGTCCCACCCCCTTTCCAGACAGTAAAGCGGAGAAGCACAATAGCCCACAACCAGAAAGAAAGTGTACAACTTGGAGTTGCCTTTTTCCTTTGCTGTGCGAAGTCCACAAAGCAAGCCCCAATCCAAACTCTACACACTAGTAGCCCTCGCCATCCCTGCCCTCTCAAATCCAGTCTAAACACCACAAAGAGAGCTGAAAGCACTCGGGCTGGAAAGACGGGGCCAACACAAAGGACTGTGTGCCTTTCATCCCTGTGACTAGCCAGCCCAGGCGCTATCGAGGGCCCCCTCTCTCTCTCTGTGTGATATGGAGAGGGCCCATTCTTGTGCCGCTGGGTCCCTTTGAAAAGCCCTCTCATTCTCTGGCCTTCTAAAGACATATGTTTGTCCTCTAAACAGGGCATATGTTTCGCGGATGGCATTGTAAGTCTTACATTCTTTTCCCGGCATACGGCATTTATTGTTGCCATGCCCATTGAACCGTTTCTGTCAATAGCGTGGACCGAAGTGCATCTGAAACAGGTGCATCTCCATTGATGCTAATGAACAGGGCCTCTGACGGGTGCCATTTTCAAATTGGTCCACTGGAACACTAATATGTTTGTTTAACAATAGACAAACCACTCATACTCATGTCAGTTAGTACCTTTCCTTTATGTGGTCAGTAGAGTGACGTCCATTAGATGTCATTTACTTTGGCTGGGTTTGTGTGTCCTCCTGGTCTTCATTGCACAGGAATTGAGAGAGAAATGTCATTCAGTTTTATTTGTGTAGAGTTTTAAGGCAATTAGTAGGAAAAATGTGTTGCTTCTTTCACAGGATGATGCTCTGAGAAGAACCTAAAGTCAAGGCTAAAGATGGGGGGTCATGGGGCGGAAACGGGCTGGTTCATTATCTTAAGTACAAGCTGTAGCATAGTGAAGTGGGGGCTCGTCAGGTCACTATTACTTGGGTAACGAGGACCATTAATGTAAAAATCAAAAGCAGAAACAGTGTCATTGACAAACAATGTTCCTGGTGGTGCCCATGACTGCAGGGCCTTTTTCCTGTCACTGTTCTTTACATACAGAGGACTATTGTCAGGCGGGCTGTATCTAGACTACGCAAACCCCTAGCCCCTGTGTGCTGTCCTAGTATCCTATCCTGTTCTCTGCTGTGGAGTGACGGCTGTATGCATGTCTCTTTTCAGAGCCTTTGTGAACCGAGGTAGGCCTGGCCGATTATGACCACTGCACATAATACTGCAACGATTAATTGACTTGAGCAAGTCAAGTTTATAATGATATATAGTGTTTCTATTGTCTGTTTTCATTGTTTTTTGATAACTCACCCAGCCCTACACCCAAGTCTTGCCCCGACCATGTGCTATACTGTTCTCTGGCCTGCTTGCTTGGGGCCCTCAGGAGCATCTCCTGCTGCCTCAGCTGGTGCTGTCTGTGGGCCTGCAGGGCCACTCGTCTGAGTGCAGGTCGTGGACATACGCTGGCATGGTGGGAACTGTTAAGGCATGAGGCACAGGCAGCCTGAGGGGGCAATATGCGCTATCTGCTGTGCGCCGAAGCATACATACGTCTCTGAGTGACGCACCAGTCTCATGTTTTGACAGCACAGAGGTTCTCACGGAATGCCTCACCTGTTTTTTAAGGCAGGAAAAAAAATCATTAGGCGCAAAAGGCTACAGAAAGAAAAACAACATTCCCCATAACGCAATGATACTTGTTCGGTACAGTGCAGGATCTTCTCTAGTGTGTCATGCATTGACATATCACTTGATCTGTTTCATCAGTGTACATGTAAGATGCATCATATTATGCTTTGATATTCATGGTGTCAGTGGTTCCAGTGGTTGGCCTCTTGTCCTACACTTGTGAAGGTCTGTTGAAGGGTCAGTTAGTGTAAGACTGTGAGGTAGCTTCCAGGTGTCATGTTGACTGGACGTCATGTCACCCAGGAGAGGTGGTGGCACACTAAGCCCCCATGGTGATCACAACGCACTAGTGGCTGGTACGGCGAGCCTTTCCCAGGTGAGGAAGAGCATAGCCAGAGGCCTCCCGTCTGCGTTGGCCCACGTCCTGTAAACGTTGTAGCTGTTGTTGTTGGCTCAGACTTCTCCCTGAGTGAGCAGAAAATGGGCTAAGAAGAGGAGAGCAACACAGCTAGGCCAGCCCAGCCCAGCCCAGCGGCCCAATGTAACTAATAAACCGCAGGAATGCCAGCGTACATTACATCCTGTGGCTGCCACGGCCTCTCGCTCGTCACGCAGCAGCTCACCTGTGAGACAGGTGGTGAGATCTCGGCTGCACCAATCACAGCGCAGGACCAGGAAGTTCCTGCAGCAGAGCTGTTGCAGTCCTTCTCACTCCTGTGTGTATCTGAGGCCAAAAAATCACTGCACTCCATGTTTCGTTGTTTTTTTCTGAGCAGTTTAAAGAGCATGTGTACTGTATGTGAACTACAGAGTTATGTTGAGTTATGTACGCAAATTGTGTGTGACTTGTCTGTTTGCCCTGAACTCTGATTGGACTGACCTGTGTGATCGCTCAATTCTGTACTGGGGCACAGTACACTAGTAGTACATTTGGAAGAGGAGGATTCAGGCACAGTACACATAAAGGGTTATTGCAAACATGTCTGAGCAAAGTTATGGGCTTCATTTAACAATTAAACAGATTGTAAAGAATTCTGTTATGTGGAGAAAAAAAAACATGGTCTTATGCAAGGATTCTATAGCACACAATTCAACCATGCCCAGGTACAGATCGATAGTATGAAGTGTAGAAGAAGAGTGCAAACCCAGGACCAGAGACAACTCCAGTATGATACAAGTGAAACGTACCTAGTGTGAGCCCTAAGATAGTTTGGCCCCTGTGTCACTGTCCTGGCTGCTTGGGAAGATGGCATGACTCAGAATGACTCCTTGCAGCCAGTATCTGTCAGAAGAAAATGTTTCCAGTCTGCTGTGTGTCAGTGGTTCAGCATGAGTATGTGTCTGTGTGAGTGTGCAAGCCTTCATAGGCCAATTCCAGGGTGAATGTGTGTCTCTGTGTCTGCATACCTGCCTATGTAAACTTGAATAACATAACCCCATCTGGTTGTGTGTTTGTTGTGGAGGGGTGTGTGTATGTAGGCCTAGACTAGCTGACCACAATATAGCCTCTGCAGTGTCATCATCCAGACACAGACAACACTTAACCCGCATTCCCATCTGCCACCCACTCCTCCTGGTCTGTCCAGTCCACTGGCTGTTTCCCCCTCTCTGACCAAAGGTGATGAGCTGGCCAGACCAGCTTTGGCACAAACAAAAGATGGGGAAGCCTTATAGGGAGGAATGTGCCATCTGTGTTGATGTGTCTACACAATTTGTTTTGTCAATGGTGTGCATGGACTGCAGAACTGATGTTCTTCAACTGTGTTTGGGATGTTACCATTAGAAAGTCTGGTTGAAAGCTTTTTCATAAGGCCTGGCTTAAGTCTGGAATCACGTCCTCAGTGTAAAGCTGTTATTTGGTGGGAGCTTCCTGAAGTCAAGAACCACAAGCCTCCTGGCTTCACTTCATTTCCTACCATGTGCTCAAAACATTAGGAAAACAAGCATTTCTAGGGTTTCTATTTTGAACTTCAACAAGCTCACCTGGTGGATGCAGGATGACAGATATGCCGTAACATGCAGTTATTAGGCTGTGCAGTGGGAGTTATTAGCCTGTCATGTGATGTGTGGCCCTCAGCTGTTTTAGCTGTCCATCTAGGGCCGAGAATGCTTTGATGTTAGCAGCACTTATATACACATGAACACATACTTATGCATTTGCACAGACACACACACACACACACACACACACACAGGGCCTGTTTGTGTGTGCAGCCCTCATTCACGTCACAAACCTTTGTGTTAAGGGGGGCACGCTGAATAAAGTCCCGTGTTCTCATTTATGCATCGGAGTGTGTGTGTGTGTGTGTGTGTGTGTGTGTGTGTGTGTGTGTGTGTGTCTTTGATCATCCTGCGTGTCACCAGTATTCCATTCTGTCACCATATCACCCCCCCCTCCGGGCCACCCCCCAACCCCCGCCGCAATTCACCATTCCACAGGAAGTCTGTGCACCATCGGTGCCGGCGCGGGGCTTTTGAGAGCGCCAAAAAACAAGCCGCGCTCCGCAGCGAGCTCCACTGCGGCCGCACAATGGAAACAGTAGTCTTTCCCCCGCCATTGATCAGGGGAAGAAAGGGGGCTTCCTCCACGCCCTCCTCTTTAAACACAGCAGGTAGAGCAGGGATGCCGCCTTTATCCCTGCACAAACAGGGGCCTGGATGGAGCCTGCTGTTTGTCCACAGAAAGAAGTACACCACCCACCACCACCACCAGTTTTGCCCCAGCATGGCATTCTCCTGTCAAGCCACCAACCCCCTACACCCCCTCACCTCCCCCACACACTTACTCACACACACACACACTTACTCAAACACACACACACACACATATAATGCTTTTTCCACGGAAACCTACATAGTTTTTGCTGCATTGAGTTGTGTGCAGAGGTGTGTGCTTGTGTCTATCTGTTATGGGTAGCCAGGTAGGCTCTGCTGCTGACTTTGACTCCCTTTTTGTTTCCCCTGACAGGATGAGAGGGAGGCCAGAGAAATGGTGAAGAGGGAACAGGACGAGGCCTACCGTCTCTCTCTAGAGGCTGACCGCAAGAAGGTGGGTGAAGCCGGCCGCACAAGTCTAACATTAACCTACACAGTTAACTTAACAGATCTATCTTCATGTAAAATACCTGCCTGAAGCTTCTGGAACACAATGATGAAATATCCCATTCCCAAAGCTGTATGACCACAAAGTTTAGCCTTGTTTTCTGTAAACCACGTGATCAGGATAATTTCTCTCGCTGGAGTTTTGAAGTGCATTTAATCAGTTAGGCCCAGCATGCTGTAATGTTTCACATCATTTATTGGGGAAAAAAAATGTCTGAAAGCTAAAGATATTTTGTAGTTCCATCCCCCACTGGACTATAAGCACAGTGTGATTTCACAACAGGATCATTACAAACGATTTCCTTGCCTGTTTGATCTTCAGTAGTTAGCTGTTCAGTAGATAGCAGAGTTTGGTGCCAGACTTGGCCTTGTGTCTGCTCACAGGACAGAGCATTCTATAACACTGTCTTCTTTGAGAATCACACACTTCCACTGCAGTGTAATAGACTAGACAGTAGTGGAGTAACACCAGCACCAGCACCAAACTGTCTGAAGTCTAAAGAGTGTGTGTGTGTGTGTGTGTGTTTCAGAGGGAAGCACAGGAGCGTGAAGAAGCTGAACAGGTGCGTCTGCAGCAGATCCTCAAGGAACAAGAAGAGGAGCGGGAGGTAAGATACACACACACACACACACACACACACACACACACACACACACACACACACACACACACTTTTACACATAGATGCTTCTACACACAAATCCACATATACACTCAGAGACAAACAAGCTGACATACATGTATGTGTTGTGGTAACCACGAAATACCGTACGAACAGAATTGTTAGCACCAGTACATAT
>CM059276.1:9384819-9424819 GCA_030347295.1 Setipinna tenuifilis | reverse complement strand
ACATACATACACAAATGTATGCGTACTCCCACATGTATGCACACACACAGCACTAACACCAATACACCTGGAGTTTTGCCAAGCAACACACCCTCTATTCCACCCAGTCTCACACACACACACGCACACACACATTCACACACGCTTAGCCCATATGACTGTTATCTGGTTTGGATATGTGTAGGAGGAATCCCTTTTCTTTCGTTTCTTGTGTGGAGTGGTGGATAAAAGAAGGTGGGGGGGGGGGGGGGTTGGGTTTGGGGTTTGGGGTGGTGATGTCATTATTCTGCCTTGTCAGGTGTTCCTGCTTAACCACACACCCCCCCACCCTGCTGTTTGTTGTCTCTCTCTCTCTCTCTCTCGCTCTCTCGCTCTCTTGCTCTCTCTCTCTCTCTGTCTTTTTGTCTTTTTTTCAAATTCAAAAGTATTTTATTGGCTGACAACTATGAACTTAAGTAGCAGTGATTTAATTGAGGCCATTATTTAACACACACAAAACAAAACAATGAAGCTCCATATTATTTCATGGATCAAAACCGGGCCTTATCGATTTTCCTCCTTACCTCCCTCCCTGTTCTCTCTTTCTTCCCTCTATCTCCCCTGTATCTCTCTTTTTTCCCTCCTGCCTTCCCTCTTTTATTGGAGTGTGTTCTCTCCTCTCTTCTTCTTTTTCCTCTTCCACTCACACTTCTCCCTCCCTCACTGTTTGTGTGGTGACACTGGGGAAGGGGGTGGGTGGGTGGGCGGGCGGGCGCTGGGGCTCTGAGTGATGCGTAGGGGCTCCCAGAGGGCCGTGCGTGTGCGTGGGGGCCCCCGGCTGCTCACCTGAGGGAGCGAGAGGCACGGCGCCCCCACGCAACAGAGCCTGCTGCCGCTAATGAGCTACTGTTGTCTCCTCTTATGAAATATAATTGCATTACGGTGGGTAAATAAAGGTGCCGCGTGTTGCCACAGCATATGCTACCCAGTGTCAAAACAGGAACAACAGACGAGGAGGCGAGGGGCCCACAGGGGATGCACAGCTAACCCCCCTCCCCTCACACACACACACATACTCACCACACTACCACCCCTTCACAAACACACACTCCCCACGCACAACACACACTCACCACACTACCACCCCTTCACAAACACACTCACCACACACACACACACACACACACTTACACACCACCACTGTCACCCTCAAACACACACACATACGCACATCTGACCCAGGAGAGCTCATTTCTGCTCAGTGTTCAAGTCTCTCTGCTCTCGCTGTCTCTCTCTATCTCTATCTCCATCTCTATCTCAGTATCTCTCTCTCTCTTCCTTTCTTTCATCCATTCTTTCTCCCTAGTTGCTTTCCTCCCTCTCAGTGTCTGTTTTTAATCTACAAAAAGTTTTTTTTCTTTGTTATTTTTTTACACAAAATCTACATGGTAGGTCTATGTGAGAATTTACAGCATCGTGGTACAATAAAGAAAAAGTGTGTGTGTGTGTGTGTGTCTATTAAAAGAAGTGTATGTGTGTATTTTTATAGAAATGGAGTTTGCAGAGAAAAAAAAAAAACAACTACATCCTCTCCACACCAAGGCTACTTTTAATCTTTTTTTCTTCTTCTTCCTCTGACTCTCTTCCCCCTCTCCTCTTCTCTCCTCTTCTCTCGTCCAGGCCATCCGGCTGTCCCTGGAGCAGGCCCTGCCTCCCGAGCCCAGCGAAGAGAGCGGCGAGCCGGTCAGCAAGCTCCGCATCCGCACGCCCAGCGGCGAGTTCCTGGAGCGGAGATTTCTGGGCAGCTGCAAGCTCCAGGTGCTCTTCGACTTCGTGGCCTCCAAAGGCTACCCCTGGGATGAGTTCAAGGTTCTCACCACCTTCCCACGCAGAAATGTAAGTTCCCCCTCGTACACATGCGTGCGTGCGTGCGTGCGTGCGTGCGTGCGTGCGTGCGTACGTACGTACGTACGTACGTACACACACACAAACACACACATATACAGACACACATATACACATATACATAACATTTAACATAATGCAGATCCAAAATGTATTGGAATAGTTAGGTCTGGTCAGTCACAAAATGTCTTGTCCTATTAAGGGTAGACATGGCATTTCAAAATTGATATACTGCCTACTATAGTAGAAATTGAGCCATTTTTGACAAGTGCCCACGCGCGCGCGCACACACACTGTGTGTAGACATATATAGAGTAACTGACAGATTAGGTAATTTTCTACTTTTTGCATATATTGTATAAAGACATATAAATAAATCCACATACACAAAGTCACCAAAGTTGGAGGTTGTATAGAGACTGTTGCTGTGTTAGCATCTGACTGATGACCCAAACTGACCCTGAAGTGGTACTGGAATGTTTTAAAGTCATCTGGTCTCTCATCCCGAGTATTCCGAGTCTCGTTAAGCCCTGTTCCACAAGGATTGGTGTGTGTACAGTACACTCGTGAACTGTTATTGTCCTGGGCACGTTCAACATGGCTGGTCAAGGTGTGTCGACCCAGAATCAAAACCATCCCCGTTAATCCTGTCGGTATGGCTGATCATAGTCGTTCCACTCAGTTTAATCTCACACTCTCAGAGCTCTGGATTAATTAAAAGTCACACAGGACTAATGAGCAGCCTGTTTTTTTTCTCTCTCTCTCCTTCTCTTTCTGTAAGTGTGTGTGTTTTTTTTTTCTCTCTCTCTCTTTTTTTTTCCCCCCTCTTCCCGCTCTCGCTCCAAATCCACAAGTGCATTTGTAATTTGGTGAATATTAATTAGGATGCTTTGGATGCAGTAAAGAAGACTGGCTACTTAGGGATACAGTCAGCAGTATTCTCCTCGGCCCTGCCCTGCTCCGCTGCCGCCCCGCGCCTCTGTCGCTAGCTGCAGCTAGCCGCGTAATTAGCAGGCAGGGCCGGGTTAGCAGGTAGCTAATGAGGAGCGGGCGAGCTACCTGCTTAATTAGCGGCATGGAAACAAAAATGAGCTTTTCGCTAATCAACCAGGGGGAGGTGTACAGGCCTGCCCAGGCTGCCTGCCAGCACGTCCGTTGGGAGGGCACTGCCTCATATGCTCACGCAAACACACACACACACACACACACACACACACACACACACACACACACACACACACATACACATAGGCAGGCAGGCAGGCACACTTAAGGCAAACACACTTGTGAACACCGCCCTCCACTCACACACACACACTTAGGCACACAGGGACTCAGGCAGGCAGGCACACTTAAGGTAAAAACAAGACACTTCCACTCATACACACACATGCTCAAGCACACAGGAGTACTCAAGGCGTGCTATTATAAATTTGTCCATCCACACAAAGGAACACTAACAAACACTTAACATCAAAACACATTTAACAACACACTCCCTGCATGTCATACACACCTACACACCAGGGATGGAAATTTCTAAAGGTTCACATTTTGCAAAGTTAATTTTCACGCCGCTACACACCCACTTGCGTGCACACACACACACACAGATGCACACATTTTAAACATACATATAAAACACTATCCTATGCTTCTGAACACACTCTGTTTGCTTTTTCACACTCTGTAATGAACAGGCACAAAAACACACACATGTTACATGTTAATGTACACAAACAATTTCAGGTACACAAAACTCTTGCAGTGTTCTTCTTTAAAGTCAGCGATTAATTTACAGTGAATATTGTTTCGTGTCACCCGCTGAGTGTGTTGCGTCCACCGCAAAGATAGAAATGCATTCTGTCATGGGGAGGCCTGTTTGTGGCTTTAGTGTGTGTGTGTGTGTGTGTGTGTGTGTGTGTGTGTGTGTGTGTGTGTGTGTGTGTGTGTGTGTGTGTGTATTAGGGGGTGCTGTGTGTGTGTGTGTCTGTATGTGTGTAAGGGGGTGTTGATTGGGGTGGGGGGGTTGTGTGTGTGTATGTGTGTGTGTGAGTGAGAGAGAGAGAAAAAGAGAGTGTGTGTGTGCTGGAAAGGCTTGCCAGTGTTTGTGCATCTGAACACAGTGCCCAGTCTAATCCCAGCGCTCTCCCTCTCCCTCTCTAATTAAAAACACCTCCTCCGCTGGCTCCCTCTCTCCTGCGCTCCTCTGAAGGGGATTAAGGGGATGTACGACTATTGCATTTGTAATTCTCCACAAATGTTTAAACTGCCTCTCACCATCGCTCCTGCATCAAACACCCAGATCATCGCTGGCAATAAGAGAGTGATCAAATGAAGGGTAATTAATAAGAGATGGAAGAGAGAGGAGAGGAGCGAGCGAGGGAGGGAGGGGGGGTGAATGAGAGGTGGAGGGGATAAGGGACTGAATACTTTAGTTTCACTCGCTGCCTTTGACACTCAGGGACATGTTTGTCAGCGATTGTTAATTTCTCTCTTTTTATTTATTCTTTCATTCTTTCTCTCACTCACTCTCATTCCTCTTGTGCTCTCTCTCGTTTTGTTTTTGTTTTAGCGTGCATCTGCCATAGCTACGTGGTGTAAGTGTGTGTGTGTGTCTGTGTGTGTGTATGTATGTGTGGACAGCTGTGAATGTGGGCTCAAAGCAGGCCCCATCTCTGATTGCCCAGCATAAACAAATGATTGCTTGGGCACAGGCTTTTCACTTGTGTGGCTATACTGCCGCGCTTTCATTCGGGCAAAACTGTCGGCATTGCATATTAAATACCTTATACTGACATTGCGTTTTAATTTTTCAGCGACATGCCAACCTAAGTAAATAAGTGTGAAGCAGAATTATAGAGCTTTGTGTAGTCAGTCTGGCTATTTCCTCTTCATCAAAAATTCACTTAACGTGAGTGTTGTTTTGTATAGCCATTTTTAAAGTTAAAATGTGTGTGGTGACCCTAAATGGTTTATTGGATTTAGTAAATCCCAAAACCTAAAACCGCACTCTCCAGTCCCCCAGGTTTGCTGTTTGTTTTCATAGTGTTGCCACCCAGGATGCCGCTGGTCATATCCGCCCTTTGAAGCAGGGCAGGCCTGGCTGGGTGTACTACAACAACAAACTAACCAGAGCTCCCTTAACGTGTTACCTGGTTAGCTAGCACCCACAACTAATTCACTTTAATTATGTGGTCAGGTAACGTGAACGCAGACTGGTGATGTTAGGGGTCATGTTTGTGTTAGTACTCGATAAACCTTCATATTAGCCATACTAATTTGGGTTATTTCACTCACATTAATATTATGCTGTTCGTGAGCCCTTTCTGTGGCACACACATTTTCCGGAGTACAGAAACGTCCGCACAGTCTGTATGGTGAAATATACGTCATTCCCACCATTCGTCCTCCGTCCGCAGGCAGTTTGCACAGAAGTGTACCTGGCTCTTTACCAGCCTTAGCTACCTATGACAACAGAACATATCTATTATACCATATTAGTGTTTGGAACAGGGAACAGGAGAGCCTTTTAATATGCCTCAGACAACCATGTATCTCGGTGATAATCATTTACATAGTCTGAACCAAATCTGTTTGTACGATTCAAATAAATTGTATGCCAGTTAATGTATAATTTAAGTTAATTTCAGAAACACCTTTTTTATTATCACCTTCACTTCACTTTTCCGTGTGTACGTTTTGATTTATAAATACTTAAAGCTTGATTTTACTGTGTATCTGTCACAATTATTCCCACATATTCAAAAAGCATTGTGTTAGCCTTGTATTAGTGCTGCTGTGTGTTTCCTCTAAACATTTGTTTTGCTCTAAGCACACAGAGATGTGTCAACATTATTTTCTTTGCGATCAAACAGTTCCCCATCAAGACAGCAGATGGAGATTAAAATAGTAAGCACCAACTTTGTACTTGAAATAGCAGGTTCTAATTGACATGGATGGCTTGCCCACAGCAATGAGCTGTGTAGCATGGACTAGGTGCAGCCACCAGATAAAAATGGAATGGCCCTTCTCAGACGTCTTATAATAGTATTTTTATTATTATTATTATTATTATTATTATTATATATATATATTTTCCTTACTCTGTCTGGAATGGTTTCTCCACTCACCAGCATAAAGATGACGTTCAGACGCAGACTATATGTTAAATTTAGACTATCCCCAGTACAAACCATATAATGTGTGGTCACATTTTGTAATATTATAAGCAATATTATGTAGCAGTAAATATGCAAAAAGTTGTTCTTGGTGCAGGGCTGTCTCTGAGAGTTTGGGAACCATCTATTAAACTGTGTCCACCTGCCATGTTCCGTCGTATGGGCCGCGGTGTGTCCAGTCCAGAGCCTGTTGTACCCTTTGCTTCATTCTCCTCTTCTTCTTCCTCCTCCTCCTTTCTCCTCTCCTTCCTCCTCCACCTCCTCTCTCTCCCCCTCTCACTCCCTGAGCTGAGCCTTTGAAGTGAGCCACCTTCACGCCCCCTCTGCTCTGATGGGCTCTGCTCCGCATGCTGTCATTCTTCCTGGAGCCAGATAATGACCTCCCACCGCTTTCCATAATTGGGCCAAATAAACACTCAACCTCAGCACCAAAAAAAAAAAACGAAAGAAAGAGAAAGAAAAAAAACACGTTCACTCAAGCTTTAATTAACATCGAGTCTCTAAATGGCTTCATTAAAAATGCGTTTTGTCGGCGGCACATTTCATCATGTTTTCAAATGAACGTCTTCGCAGCTTGTGTATTTGTTATGAGACGTCCCCCTCATTCACACTCAACACACACCAAACACTCCGGCGGAATGAACCTGTTTCTGTGCGTCGTAATGAAGTGATTTGTAATATTTCTCCGGGTGTTGTTTGAGGTGTTAAACTATCCGATATGAGTCAGGATGTCAGCTGGCCTCTGTAAGAGATGATCCGACATGCCTTCATTCCTCCAAAACAATGGAGCTGTTTGTTTTAATAAATTGACGGCTAAAAGCATTGGCCCAACCCCGAGCCTGAAGTTTCACAGCAATAAATCAGCTACCTGTCAGGGCAGAGATGTGAGATATGGTGCCAAATATGAAGCACAATAAGAATATTAAGTTTTTTTTTTCTCCATGTAGAAAAATATATTCTCTTTGTAGTAATCCATCAGCTGCCACTTTCTGTATATTATTAAACTGTTTTCTACTTCAGGTCAAATGATAACTGCATTTCATTAGTTTGGAGAATGACAACCTGGTTTTCTATAGTCTGTGAGTAGATCTAAATATCTTGTGTGAAGACCTCACCAAAACATTTAAAAACTTCAGCTCTCTGCCCCGTATGGTTGCCCCATGGCTGGCCACCAAAAGCCTTACAGTCTAATATAATCTAATCCGGTCAGTTTATCCAGTTTATTTGTGCACTGAAATGAATCTGTCAGGTCAGTGTGCTTTACTGTGGCGGCCTATTGAGTGTAGCAGCTTAAGATGCTGTGTGGTAACTGAGAGAGGTGGCCTCTATCAGGCCTCTCAGATGAGCAGTCAGATAAAGCCAGACGCTCTGTGTCAAGCATGCAGGAGAGTACTCAAGGGCTTTAGGAGCTTAGGAGACCGCAGGGGCTGAGAATATCACACCATTACTTTCTCTCTTTCTCTTTCTCTTTCTCTTGCCTTCTCTCTCTCTCTCTCTCTCTCCCTCCCTCTTTCTCTCTGTCCCCTCTTCTGTCCTTCTATCTCTGACCCCCCCCCTCTCTCCCTCTCTTCTTTAATGTCTCTGTCCATCTCTTGTGTTATGTCTTTGTCTTGGTCTCATTGAAATCAATGCAGTAGATTTTATTTGTATTTACAGTTGTATATGCAATGACTCCTGAAGCACCATTGATATGCATATTACACAACAGTATTTATTTCTGTGTGTGTGTGTGTGTGTGTGTGTGTGTGTGTGTGTGTGTGTGTGTGTGTGTGTGTGTGTGTGTGTGTGTGTGTGTGTGTGTGTGTGTGTGTGTGTGTGTGTGTGTGTGTGTGTGTGTGTGTGTGTCTGCCACTGGTGTGGCATGTTTATGAGGCTCTTGAGTGTATTTGGTCTCTGTGTGAGGCCGAAGAGGATGAGTGTGTCGGGGGGATTACCTGCCATCAGTGTGTCGGTGTGTGTGTGGAGAGCACCATCAGAGAGGGCTTAGTCAGTGTGTCGGTGTGTGTGGAGAGCGCTATCAGAGAGGGCTTATTCAGCCTCTTCTCCTCGCTCAGCTCGACTAATAACCTCTTCAGGAGCTTAGGACCAACCACAACACACACACACACACACACACACACACACACACACACACAATCTTGCTTTCTCTCCCCTGTACACTTATAAACACATTTACACACTGTCACAAACACACACACAAACAAACACACACGCAAGATGCAAGACACAAGGCACAATGCCAACCAGATTACCTGCACTCTGACACTCAATTTACTCACATTTGGTGTTTTTTTTGCGCCTGAGAGTAAGACGAAGCACCACACAAGGATCCACTTGTTTTATTTTGGCCAGACGTTAATGCCATTACTGAGAACAGATTTCACTGGTGTTTTAGTACAAATACACAAACTCTTTCATACACACACAAACTTCACAAACTCACGCACACATCCACTCTTTCTCTGTCTCGCCCTCTCTCTCTCTCTCTCTCTCTCTCTCTCTCTCACACACACACACACACACACACACACACCCTCGTATACTAAGCTTATAGTTGCTCTGTGTTGTTTTTTTTTCCCCCTTGCGTGCACCTGTGAGATGTGAAGTTGATGGAAATAGTTTGTCCTGGAGCTGGAGCCGTGGTCCCCTGTGTGAGTGAGGGGGTGTTGGAGGCTGCCACGCTTCTGCACATTCATCACTATCACACAGATTAGGCCTCTTTTAATTGGGGAGGCCCAGAACAGAAGGTAATGGCACAGGAGCTGGAGGAGGGAGGAAGGAGGGAGGGGGTGGATTGGAAGGTTATCAGGAGTGAGACAGAGGGGAAGAGAGAGAGAGAGAGAGAGAAGGAGAGGGAGAGGGAGGAGAGAAGGAGGAGAAGAGTACAAACAACAGCTTTGTTTGTTGACAGATGCCTCCGTGCTTATGGTCTGTTAATTGGATGACAATGTAAATAATCACCAATGGCGCCGCGGCCCTTCTGACAGTGTGGCGCCTCGTGCCTCCCTGGTCCTCGCTCTAGGAACGGGCACCCCTCACACCCCTACCCTCCCCTACCCCACCCCGTTAACACACATGCACACACACACACAAACACATACACAATCTCATTTGTCCTTACCTGATGTTGTAGTGTTGCCACAGCCTGTCAGGTTCATTTGCATGGCTGCCATTTGTGCAGCACTTCTCTGAAGGTGAGAGAAAAAAAAAAAAGGGCGGAACAGCCTTTTCATAGAAGGGCGTACGTGTGTGTTTAGGGTGCTAGCGTGTGTTTTAGCACACCATCTTGCGCTTCTTTTGAAAAGCCGGTCCCGTGTCTTAGGGTCCTGCTGGGAAGTCAGAGACACCCTGCTGGGACTGTCGATGAGTGTGGGGCAACAGCAGCAACGAGTCAGCCCCGTGATGCCCCCCCCCCCCGACACACACACACACACACACACCCACCATCCCACCCCCGACCCTGAGGGAGTCGGAACATCGCTCCTCAGATGGGGCCCCCATGTTATAGATGTTGCCACGTACAAAAGGGGGAATTGCACAAGAACTTGTGAGTGGTGACAAATCGGTTCAACTGATCTGTTTTCCAAGAATATCACCAACATGCTGCTAAGCCCCAGAAGGTCAGTGTGCCAGAGCAGAAGCCACTTTAGCTCTGTTCGGGCTCCAGTTTCAGGTGCACTACGGTCCGAAAATAAAATAAATAAAAAAGGTCATCTTCACCTCTTTAATTAGCCACTCCATCTCAGTCTCCATCTCCGCCACCACACCCAACACTCCAATCTCGTCCTGACAGCTCAGGGCTGTGAACTACACTGAACGATGGCGATGAACTGTGACCTAAGCGACAGGCTTTGGGAGACAGGTAGCTGTTAATTACTGTGGCCCACGCTTATAATAGAAGCGCTAATCGGGTGGCCTGTCGGGTTGGGCGTCCGCTAAGGGTGTCCCCGATCCCCTGCCTGCCTTCTCTCACCATGGTGTTAGAGCGCGAGCAAAGCCACCAGACCAGGTGTGGCCGATGTCCACGGCCTATGTAACAGGAGCCTGTCCAATCATTAGGCACCTTGCTCTCTTTAACCGCCATCCCACCCGCCCCCACCCTTCACATCCACCCCACCCACCCACCCACCTAGTCCAGAAGTTACAGAAATGGGTTGATGACAAACAAGCTTGGCATCGGTTAGTTAAGAGGGTAAAAAGGTCTCCGATGATTGCTACAACCTGCTTGGGTCCCTTGATGTTCCCGTGGGCTTGAGTGTGTCATGTGTTAATGCTGCGTCATGCAGAAGTTGAGACTATTTTTCACTAGTGGGAGGGATTGGAGTGAAATGGCTCCGCTGGGAGTGTTGCTGTTTTCCTCTCTGAGGAGGTGATGCCATTGTGACACAAGATTGAACGGTCTGGCCAACGTAACTAACACAGGGGATCACTGTGTCCAGTGTCCACTCAGCATAGACCCTGTCCTCTTTGGCATGTCCACAGGATGCCAAGAGACGGATTAGCCCCAACAAAACAGTTCTGGCTCTGGGCAAGTGGTCTGGAGAACCAAACAGCTTTGTTCTGGCCAAGGAGAGTGGAGAAACACACAAACAGTTTCTGATGAGACTGAGAATGGGCCTGCTCAGATTTCGGCCCTCTCTCTCCCCCTCTCAGCTCTGTCCAGGATGTTGTCAGTGCTGCAGAGCCCCCCGCACAGTCTAAATGTGCATGCATAAGGGGCAGTGAGATCCCTCAGCCCCCTGTGGGGAAGGTTAGGGGGGTAAAGTTTAACCCGTGTAATCAGATGTTCCAACTTGATCTTCTGGTCCTGAATTGTGCTACTCTCCCAGTATCCTGTTCAGATAGTTTTTGGGGTTACTAACCTGACTCATAGTTCTTACATAGTTCTTGCCTAGTACTTTTTCAGTCCTCAATCCATGTACTGCTTCTGGTTTGATGCTTTGTAGGATTTGACAGCGTTAGATTTACCCTCGTAGGTTAGTAATCTACAGCAGTCTGAGACAAATATTATAGATGAACAGGATATATCTATGGCAAGTTAAAAGAAAGACAGCCCACTGAATTTGGGTTTTCTAAGTCTATCATTAAAGTTTTAGAATATATCTGACTGACTCTAACTGAGAATTGCTGTTAACCACTTAACGTTGACTTATTTTCCCACCTGCTAAGGTATAATAGTCCAGGCAGTATCATAAGGAATTAAATTCATGCGTCCTGTAAGAGTTTTCATTAACGTGTGTGTAAGGATTCTCAAACTTTTTAACATGCCCAAAATAGTTTTTTGTGTAATAATCGTCAGTACATGTAAAGAAACCGTGCAAGGACAATGGGAAAAATCCAACTTGAATACGTCTCCTTGCTGTAGGAGCATGTATTTATTTATGCTTTCATTTTATCACAAAATCATCAACGTACAGATTTTCCTCAGTGTTATCCAATATTTAGCTATATACAGCTGTTTTTAGACTTGGTCCACTTAAGGTCTATTGAGTGTTCATATATAAAATACATCATGTAAATGTCATTAGTCTGCATAACTCTTTGCAGGTGTGCAAAGCCCAACTACGTACATGATGCGTACGTAATTTGTCTCTTGTGTTGGCAAGTTCTGATCCGCTGCCTCATCTGTCTGCCTGTTCTCTGCTCCTCTTCCTCAGATTACGCAATTGGACCCGGGTTCCACCCTGCTGGAGGCCAAGCTCTTCCCTCAGGAGACGCTGTTTCTGGAGGCTCGGGAGTAGCAGCACTGCCCCCCCAATACCCCACCACCCCCTTCTGCTGACGGGGACTGGAACGGGCGGACACCCCAAGCATGGTCCCACTGCGTCCAGAGACCACCCTCAGACTCTCAGTCGCTCACACACACACACACACACACAAGTACACACACATGTACACACACACTTTTAAACATGGACGGACACTGATGCGCGCGCACATACACATACACACATACACAGATTTAAACTCGCCAGTGGGTTGTACATGAATGCCTAGTGTACAAGTCTGCACAGAGAAGCTACTCACAAGCACACAGTAACTACAGAACACACACACACACACAGACACACTCTCCGTACACGATTTTGCCGTGTTTTCTTTTTCTTCTTTTTGTCAGCCCACATTTTTGAAATGTAAAAAAAAAATAATAATAAAAAAGAAAAACCTACAAACAATAACTAAAAACAACGGTGCAGAGTTGATAGATCAGCATCCTGTGCAAGTATTTCCCACTAAAGGCTGCTTCAAGGACTTCACACTGTCCCCCCCCCCCCCCCCCCCCCCCCCAAACACCTATGTTTTAGCTGGAGAACGCCGGACACTCTCCGTCCTCCATCAGACCCTCTCCCCCCACACCTCATCTCCATTATCCCCCCCCACTCTCTTTTCTCACTTTTTTTTCTGCCGTGTTTCTTTTTAAGTTTGATGCTGTATTAGTTTTAGTTTGATAAACATTCTATAAAAATATATATGAACGTGCACCCATCTGAATCAACACTCTATTGTCCAAGATGCCGAGCCAAGGGGGTATTCTCCATACTCAAACCAAACTTTTAATTTAATGAAATGATGGGTGCCCCTCGGACTCCCGTATGTTCTCTGCCCAATCAGTTGGGGTTCGTGTCACCACTGCAACAGTCACTGCCTCACTTTATGTGCTTATATAGTGGTACAGGAAAGGTTCAGGAATACCAGACATCAAAATACATTAAATCTTCAGACTTTGTTTTCGGTTTTGAACATTCAAATAGTGCCACAGCGTTTATTATTCAGCAGGAAACAGGAGTAGGCAGTGTATCATCAGACGCCTACACTTTACAATGTTTACGAGCATTGTAAAGAGTTTACAGCATCCTTATAGCCATGATGTAAAGCATCTCTCTCACCATCTTGTGACATCAAACTGGGTGTTCAGTGTGCCAGTGAGGGATGGTATGCTGTATGTGTCCACAGAAGAAAAAGAATGGCTTGGGAAATTTGATTCATTGTTCTTTTTTTCCAGCTCTGTTCTCCAGACATTTTGGCATTAATTGCCTCAAAGGCTAATTTTCCCAGTTCAGCATTGAGATTAACGGCTCACATCGCCATCTGCACTGCCGTTTATTTGAAAACGTGGTTTGAGTAGGCATGGGCCAAGAACAAGGTGGTTGGTGCGTATGCGGTGGGGGGGAAGTGTTCATTTTAGGCTATGAAAATTACAGAAAAGGTGTGTGTATCCACATGCTTGCCCTCCGCGAATGACCTTTTCCCCTCCAGTGGCTTGCAGGAAAACACATGCACACCTACCCAACCTGCAGGCAAGGCTGTGACATGCAGTTTCTTCACTGCTCTCCAAATTCTCACGCAATCTGCTCAATTTTAATGCGTTCACTGAGTCGGACTTCCACTGGTATGTCTCCGGCATGTGCTGCTGTTACTGTTCCTTCCACACCTTATGGATCAGTGGGCTGACACAGGGATGACACTCGCCGCTCCAAGCCTTCCAAATCCGTCGGTCATTCGTCTGTTGGCCTGGTCTGCTCAGTCTGTTGTGAAAAATAGTTTTTTCATGAAGTCCTTCAAAGGTGGTTTTCAGAATGCATAAATCAATTCTGCCCTGCTGTATACGGTAGGTATGTCCACCCCTGCAAAATGACTTGCATTAAGTAATTAAAAGAAATTAAGATCTTGAAATTAAGCTTATATCAAACAAAATAGCCTATACATGTTTCTGATAATATGCAATGAAGTTTACCTTGACAGTAGAATGGTTTAATAAGCCATGCAAAGCAAAAAAATTGAGAGAAATTTGCCACATAGTTTTCTCCCAAAAACCTCTCACATAAACCGAAATTGATTTTTCTGTTGTGTACAATAAATACTTAAATGATAAAAGCTGAGTGTGAGACGGTCAGGAGAAGGTTATGCGTAATTTGGCAGATGAACGGCTCGCCTTCATGCTCGCCCATGTGAAACACACTGCTAATTCCGTCCTCAGGGGGGAAACGGCGCTTGCTCAACAATCCCTGCAATGCGCAATATTACAGTTTCAGTCACTGTATGGCTTGACTAATGCACATAGGCATCTTGGCGATGAACATGTCGGAAATGCCCATTAGACGTAATGGCAGGGCTTTCTACTTGATCCAACCTGTCTCATGCTCATCCATCGTCTTTAGGCTTGCAGCTGTTGGCAGTTTGGCGCGTGCTCGAAGAGGCCAGTGTTTGCAGTTTGTGGGAATGACCGCGCGGATGCCAGTCGTTTGCAGTCAGCCCGCGTGCAGGCCCACTGTGGAACAGACTCGAGAACGAGTTGAGCACGAAGCCTCAGAGATATTTGTCTACTTTTCTGATATCAGATCGGATCCTCTGCTCTCTACCGAATCAAGATAATTCATCAAAATGCGATTTAGTTGTCACAATTTGCCAAAATATTTAATTAGCCTATTTTAAAACAAAAAAAACAATCTGTGGGGAATATTACTGAATATAAGCCGAAATGACTTAATTTTATCGAGTATTATTTGATTGAAATTAAAATTGACACAAAAGTGTGTTTAGCCCACTACTTACTGATTTTATTATGAAAGGTTTCAAACGTTTTTAAGCACTAGGTTTTGTAAGCATTAGGTTAAATGAAACAACGTGTTTGACTTCTCAACATAAACAATTATTAGGACACACTTCAACAGCATATGATGACTTGCTATTCACATGGGGCCTAATCACGTTACAAGAGTGGTGTATTTGATGGGAACTATAGGCCATATAGACTCAAGATATGGTGCTGTTCGGTTAGATAATTTGCCAACATTGCTAATGCTATTTTCGCTGACCTTCCTTTCACTTTGCTTATCCCAGCAGGGGTTTTGGTTTTGGGCTCAGTGGTCAAGCGGGTAGTGGACATCTCAATCAGCAGAATAGGCTGTCATTCAAAACTGTTGTCAAAGTGCGGCCATAGGGGCCTGCGGGATGACAATGGAGATATTCTCTGGCTTCCTCTGACACATATTCTGTGCGACCAACATCAGGTGGTGACTTGATCCTTCGGCAACAATGGGGAAACGTTCAATAATGTTTAACCAGCTCTCTGAGGGTCAAGAATGTCGGCCCCTGGTGAGGGAACAGCATTCCTGGCCCTGGTGATTTAGCCTTTGATGGTGGCTCGGGTCCCACTGCATTGGGGCCTTTATAAATGCGCTCGCTCTCAGCCATGCTAGAATCCCAGACCAAACTAACCTGGAGGGTCACTCAAAGTTTACTTTCTCAGCGATGCTCACCACTCAAAGACGGCCAAAGAAACAGAATCTATGCGGCTTAAACAGTCGGGCACAAAAGGAGGCTCGCCGCGTTTCTTCCTGAGATGCTTGTTGAAGATGTGTGTGAATGGGCGGGAGGAGAGGGGAGGGGGTGCAGAGGGGTGGGTTTTAAAAGAAAACTTTTATTTAGGGGAGAGAAGCGGGGAATGATTTTGAAGCTCAAATGCTAAATGTGTGATGGGTACTACGCCGGAGGATAGGCCGAGCACTGGTGAGGTTTAAAGTGCCTGGTTGTCCAGACTCCCATGGTTAACCCGTCCTTTGCAGTCAGTGGCCCTTGTTTGCCGTGTCAACATTCAGTGCAGGAGGTTTCACTCATTAACACATGCCGGACTTGACTCAGTTGGTATGCAGCTGAAACATAAATTATATATGTGATTGCTCAGTAGAAATCAGTTACTTCTAATGAGAGCATTTAACATGACCACAAAAGCTAAAATGTATTCGATTTGAAAAATGTCCTGCATTGTCCCCAATTATCTACGAATAGTCATCAAAATATGTTTTGTTAGGGTTAATTAACTTGATTTCGACTACTTTATTGTTATCTAAATTCTAATGACGATTATTTTTGCAACAAGTCGGTGGCTACATTTCAAAGAAATCTTTTTGATTTTTTTCCTCCTCGATACCCCAGTACACGGCTGCTGTATTTTTTTATTACTGCAAGTTTGTTGCAACTTATATAACTAATGCACATTAATATACTTCCCAAAACATATCAGAAATTCTTTTTAAAGAAAAGTTTCGGTAGGCTATGATTATGATCCATTAACATCCTTGTGCATAACAGCCTAGTTGCCATAAGATTTAATTACATAAAGCTTGTAGCGTCAGAAATCGGCAATGCCAACTGATATGCACAAAATTATATAGAAGTGTTTTATTACTTGCTTAAATACTCTTTTGTCTTTAAAACAACAACTTTAAATTGCAACAACAAGAACGTTATTATTATTATTATTTATTATTATTATTATTATTATTACTACTAGTTACAACCTTATTCGGATATCACACTATTTAACATGTCCTCTCGCTCAAATTGGTGGCTGTGAAATAGGGATTCGTCTTGGATTTTATTTGTTTTTAGTTTGGCTATGTATAACTTCTTCCCATAGGAAGATTTTCAGTGTCATCAAGTATCAGAGCAATTGTGCAGGGCAGATGTTTGCAGAGGAAGTTGAATTTATTATTATTATTATATTATTATTATTGTTGTTGTTGTTATTAACTTATAATAATAATAATAATAATAATAAGAGGAAGAAGAAAAACAATACGAATAACTCAATACTAAATTAACCCAATACTACTATTACTATTATTATTATTATTAATAATAATAATAATAATAATAATAACTATTATTATTATTATTATTATTATTATTATTATTATTATTATTATTATTACAATAATTAAGCATTAAGCAGTAGCCTCATGCTCCTTGCGCAAAACCATACCGTTCGGGACCCAATGCAAATCAAGCATTGAAATAATAATTATAAAAGCGGAACAGACCGTGCAAATAAAACCACACTTTATTTTATTCATTCCTCTCCGTGCCCTCCAGCGCTAATTTATATATAAAAGTGCTGGGAAAGGGGAAAAAACTCCAGCGGTATTCGGATTATCGTGGCCAAGGAATAAAGCTCTAAATGGGGCTAAAGGCGAGTGAATGGGCGCAGTGGCGTGCGAACTGAAGCAGAGTAATAATTGCTTCATAATTGTGTTCTTTTCCCTTTTGCACAGCACCGTCTTGCTGCTGAGCCGCACGCTCGGACTCGGCTCGGTTGTGACATTTAGGAGGCCGGTCTTTGTGCCGAACACTTCAAGTTTAAAAAACAAGGCCAATTGAGGCGGCAGGGCTCAAAGCCGGAGCCATTGTGGGGGAACACATTGAGTTTGGATTGGGGACAATGGTGTTTCTCAAATTTCCAGCGAAAAAAAAACTATAGTCCATCTGTGATCCCAATGAACGCGCTTTCACCGGGTACCCTCCTTTCTCTAGCTCGCACTCGTTTGCAAAGGGAGGCAGATGTGGAGGGAACGAGCGCGCATTTTAATTGGCCGCTACCTGCAAAATACACAGCACACTTACACACACACACACAAACACACACACATTCTGAGATGGATAAGTCCGTCATGACAAGGCTCTTCATTAGAAACTGTCTGATTGACTGATGTCGGTCAACATCATCTCATCTTTGTGAAGGTGTCATTGTTTTTTTTTCTTTTAGACAAATGTTGATCCTTCGATATGTGGTGGATAACTATCCATCATGGGACTTGTGTATTCCTATATTTAAATTTTCATAGTTATTGGGTTGCCTGTTTTTTTTCACAATCTTGAACATTGGTATAAAAGTTTACTAATTTTAATACGAAGTGACAGGCGTCAGTTTCCCCATTAATCAAATAACCCCCAGGCCCAGTTTAACACTCTGAACTTGTAAACCCTCATCCTGATGATCTCTGATAAAGGCTTATTTTGTGCAGTTATTCCAAGGCTTTGTGCCCTGCCTTGAGAGGATACCTCTATTCACCCAGGTCCTCTGCGCTGCGCGGGTCTTTTCATGTGCGCAAGAGGTTAACAACCTAATGAGCACTTGGTGAAGAGATGAAGCGTATAAATACGCACTGTTTTCCCCCCTGACGCGCACAACGCCCACTCGGCCCATGTTCCTCTGGCTGCTGCCTGCAGCGCGCTTTTGCACAGCCGCGGCCGTGTCAGTGGGAGCCCCCGGGGAAGGAGTAGGGTCCTGCCGCGACCGGACAGGGCAGCAGCGGTGAGGGAGAGGGCTCTCCAGAATAGGCTATGCCGCGCCAGGGTGCGCGGGAGGAGCAGCTACATGCTGCTACATATGTTGGGTCAAGCGTCCCCTTTTGTACGCAGCCACAGAGGTGTGCAAACCCAGTCGTCTGTAGCGCCTCTTTCAGAATGAAAGCTTTGCATGGTTTTCATTATGCACAGGTCGGCTGAACTGTTCAAAGATGCTGAATGGCATCAAGTGCCTGCAGTCACTATTAATTGCCCAGGGGCATTTAATTGGAAACTGGAGGGCTATCCATTCGAAGAAAATATTTCTGAAATGTTAATGCCTCGCCATTATAACTTTATGAATGTACCTTTGTTGGTAGGCTATTCCAAGTCATAAAACGTATGGATTGACTATTTGAAAATAAACAGCCCATGAGCTTAACTGTTTCTCATCGTGGCTGATTCCTTGTAATTATGGACAGTTATCGAGAATAATACGTTTCCAAAAACAAGCTACAAGTTACAGCAGGCAAGTGTTTGCCAAAGTTGAAATCAATCTCGCCTAGTTTGGCATGGTATCATCAATCCAGCTTCAACATAGCCACCACCTAAGTGCGGTTTCATAATGCTGGCTGAATTAAACCCTCACTCACTTGGGCAATTTTCATTCAAGTGAGATCGCAACCGAGATAATTACTCTGAATGTCAAAAAGATTTAGTTTAATATCATCTCTATTAGTCTGTTGGTTAGATAATTAAAGGTGCGGGTGAAAGCAGCGGGAGAAACAGATGGCATTTGCTTACAGTGATTGAGTGTGTAAACAATGGGCGGCTATAGCGACAGGAGGACGTGGAGATTCAGAGGCGCGGCGGAGGAGGCAGGAGCCCTTACCATGTCCAGCTTCTTCATTTAGACAGGAGCCAGAAAAATATGGAGCAGGGACGAGGCCCTTGTGTCAGCAGAGACAGGGTTTCAGCGTGGTGGTGTAAATAAGTTAATAGCCGACCTGACAACCTAACCTGTTAAGCGTTCATTTAGGGTGTGATACTACAACTGCACCTGACTCTTTCCTAAAACCTATTTGCAAAACCGTTGTATCAGAGCATACACATGGTCGTTGTCTTATGAAGTTAAAAACAAGTTTTATAGACTATGAACGGTTCATACATTTGCCTAATTTATAGACCTATATAGGCCTACTGTGTACAGCCTAGTAGCCTATACCGAGTCAAAAATGATAGAAATGTATTTGTATATCGGTAATAATTAAAAACAGAAATACCTAAATTTGAAGTAGGCCTACATTTACTAAATTTCACCATTCATGAATTGCCTTGACGTAAAATGAATTATAAAGTGGTGCACACATTTGCCTTTACCTTTCTGGGAATATTAAAGTTGACAAATTCTGAATAAGTCTTTATATAGCCTACAAGCCAATGCCTATAAGTTTATTCTATTTTCCCACGTTGTAATTTCGGAGGAAATACAAATAACAAATAATTAATCCTCTATAGCTCAAATTTAAAAAAACTGGGGGCGAAAAGTCTGACATGGATAGAGCGAATGGATCAGGAATAGGAACTTGCACACAACATCTGATAAATCAAGATAAATAAAGACAATCAGCATCTGATCATTCAAGATAAATTATTGAGCACTTGTTAAATGATTCAGATAAGTAGACATGGTGTCAACACCTTAATTACTCCTTTTCTTAATAACAGCAACAATAATAACAAAAATAATAATCGTCTAATGAAAATAACAACAAAAACATTGTCAAAAAAGAAAACTAAAATTAACACATAAAACACTAGCAAAACTGTTTTTAAATTCAATATTAAATGATCAAACTGATTAGTGATGTAATAGCCTAACCTGAAAAAGCCTACATATTATTGTTGTTACAATTTTAGCTCATAGTACTGCAGTATAATAATAATAATAATAATAATAATAATAATAATAATAATAATAATAACAATAACAATAACAATAACAATAATAATGCATACAGAAAGTCGCCTTCGCTTTCTGACATTAATTTATTCTATGTTACGCATTGTTTGCTGAATTTTGTGTTTTTTTTCTAACAACATTTATCGAATATTGTCAGACACATTCTTCTATCAGTGACCAATTTCTGCCTAAAAATTCTGACAATCCAGGTGCATCACACACACATATGCACACATACCACTTACAGCTCTTCAGTCCCTCTGTGCGCGTTAAACAGGAGATAAACAAGCATGGCAGAGTGACAACCGAGCTCATGGCTTGCCTAAGGCACACTTCAGGTGTTTCATTTAATCAGTTATTGGTTATGCATGCGTATTTCTAATGCAGTTCCTCCTTTGCAAATTTGGAATGTATAAGAACGAATGTAGACCAAATATTAATCGGTTGTTTTAAGCCACTTACCTTGTCAAGTTACGACGTTCACACCATGCCACTGACGTCATCTGGACATATAGAAGAACACTGCTGGTCTAAAACTAACCTGAAAAAGGCACAGTGTTTTAGGTTCGATTATCCTTAAATCGCATTTATGTCATAGGGCCTACAAGCATACAAAACTCAAAATAATTAACAAAACTTCGTTAAGGAACATGGAGCCAAAAAACGCGTGCAACGTGCAATTGTTGGTATTCTGAAAACAGTATTATGTTTTATTACCGACAAAAGGATCTGGAAACAAAAAATACTTCAGTTTTGTTCGATGTTTTGAGCAATATGTTTTACCGCTGCTGGATCTTCTTAGATTCTAAACAATTGTTAGTTGAAAAAGAACTCACAGGTGGACACAGTTGAAAAAAGGACAAGCCAATCAGATTGCACCTTCCCTTTTTGGCCAATGACGGGCACCACATTGTTGTCAAATTTGTCTAATGAATACGTAGGCGCAACAATAGAGAGAGAGGGGGGATCTGTATCCAGTGGCAATCTCTCCACTAAGTTAGTGTGTCACGCCACGTCGAGTTGCAAGCTCGTCTCGTCTTGGCACAGCACTGTGAAGGCGAACACTTTGGACTTTCTGAATTGAGCAGCTTAAACACAGCTTTTTTTTTTCGTTGGGACAGCCTGCAAATACTGTCAAGAGTTTTTGTCTTAAGCTCCTGTCAAAGACTGTTTTTGTGTCATTTTGGACAGAGCGCCGTGAAAGAACCAGGAAAGACTTTCCAAGAAATTGCAGCAATCTTTATTGGGCTCGGTAACTTTGAAAGATTGCTTTGCCAGTCTGTAGGAATGGTGTTAACGACTCTTCAACTATTGCGACTTATTTGTCACTTCATTTGATCGATTATCAAGCTATCTTGTGCTACTGACGCTGTACATTCTTGATGGTGACAAATACTTTTTTTGAGAACATTTTCCTTGGCAGACACATCAGTTAAGACAGTAGAGAGTCAGTGACTTACTGCTTGAATATTGTCTAAAGGAAGAGAATGGATCTTAGATCAGATATTTCATCGGCCCCTACTGGGTCTCAGGTCCACCACAGTGCTGCGGCGGCAGCTGCAGCCTCAATCCCAGTCTCCATGGCCAGCAACTTGCTTCGAGCACCGTCTCTCTTGCTGCGCGCCACGGAGAAGTACCCACGCACACCCAAGTGCGCCAGGTGCCGGAATCACGGCGTGGTGTCCGCACTGAAGGGCCACAAGCGCTACTGCCGCTGGAAGGACTGCATGTGCGCCAAGTGCACTTTAATTGCAGAGAGGCAGCGCGTTATGGCCGCCCAGGTCGCTCTCCGCAGACAGCAAGCCCAGGAGGAGAACGAGGCCAGAGAATTACAGCTCCTCTACGGCACAGCAGAAGGTCTCGCCCTGGCCGCCGCCAACGGCATCATACCTCCTCGACAAAACTACGAGGTTTTTGGATCTGTCAATAGCGAGAGTAGCCAAGGTAAGCGGTTAAGATGCTGTTATAAAATGTGTTTCTGCAAATAGCCTTGCCAAATAACTGTTAGGGATTGATGAAAAAAAAATGTATTAATACCATTTGTGCTTGTAATGTGTAACATTGTTAATTGTACCAATTAAGCCTAATGTGCTTTCTTAAATGACCTTCAAGCCATGTACAAGCCTAATATTTTAGGGGGATATGTTACAGACTCGACTATAAATATTCAAATATAATAACAGGATATACATGAATTTAAGTTGTTTGTGGTAAAAATTCCGAAACGTTTGTAAAATAGCATTTTCTCTTATTTTACAGATTCAAACATGCAAAAGTTTGATCTCTTTCCGAAGACCCAAATTTCGGGGCCTATGACTTCACAGCAAACCGTGGGGAAATCCGTCTCCACAGATTCAGAGTCGGTGCCTGGTATGTCTTCCCCAGACGTGCGTCACGGTTCTGGTTCCGAGAATGGAGACGGTGAGTCTTTCGTCAGTTCTCCCGTGTCAAAACCTCTGAAAGACGGCGAGGATACTCCAGGATCCATCAGTCCACTGGGGACTGACTCCGGCTCAGAGACCGACAAAGATGACCAAGACCCGTCGTCCACCTCCGCAGCCTCCAGGCAAATGAACGCCATAGACATTCTCACCAGAATATTCCCCAGTCACAAGCGCAGTGTTCTGGAACTGGTGCTGCAGGGCTGCGGTAAGGATGTGGTGCAGGCCATAGAGCAAATCCTCAACAACAGCGGGCAGGCCAAAGCCCCAGAGGAGACGTGGAGCGCAGAAAGGGTTCTGCAGAACACACAGTCACCCATGTCATCCACCCCAAGGCCTATGCTACCCGGAGCCATGACGCTCAGCAACCGCTCGGCCTTCTCCCCACTCCAGCCAAATGCATCTCACTTCGGAGCCGACCCCAGCACCTACCCCCTGGGCACCCACCTGGGCCTGAACCCACTTCGCCTGGCCTACTCCGCACACAGCCGAGGTCTGGCCTTCATGACCCCTTACTCCACCACTGGGTTGATGCCCACTCTCGGATTCAGACCGCCAATGGACTATGCTTTCAGCGACCTCATTAGGGACAGGACAATTTTGCACAAAGATCAAAGTTACAGTAACGGACTATATGGCCCACTGGTAAACAACACCCCGGACAAACAATAAATAGACAATCATAGACAACTAGGGTCTCTCCAAAAGACATGTTCTGTATATAACAGTGTTCCATGGGGGGCCGAGTACCCTCATTTTAAACACTTACTGTAAATAATGTAATATCTGTGTATTTGTTATGGTTGCCTAAAGCTATATGTGAAAGCTAAGACCTATGTAGACAAGTTTCGATCTGTAATTGATAAAATCTGTTATGTTCATGTCGGAATAATTTGCGACTGAACTTTCTTTTTGTGGGTCAGCGAAAACGAACGCGTTCCATCAGAGAAGGACTCTTGTGCATCTTTGGAGAGCTTATGATGGAAAGTGGTCCTATGAAAAAGAAAACATTCCGATATTTTACAGTTTTGAATCAAGTTTTTATGTTTGTTACAATCTTCGTAGATTGTTATGAATGGAGGGGCTCTGTGTGTGGTTATCGTGCAATTGTCTGTTCATGACGAGATCCTTTTTCAGAAAATATGACTAACATCATTGTTGTGTGAGATTTAATAGCTGGTATGTCAACGGACACACCCTTGCTCTGTAAAAAAAGTAAACACATATCTTAACAATGAATTTATTTTATGTTTGTTGAAATATTGTAACATAGCCTAAAATGTATGGCCTCAAATAAAACTAATGCTGTTTTGGCACTCTGTTGCTCTGCTGTTTAGTTTCTCAATGATATTTTTCTTTTAGTAGAATAATCTATTGGTAAACCTGACATTTTACCCACAATATATTTTCATACACAAGCAGTGTTGACACCAGGTTATGAGAAATATATTTCCTATTTGCCAGTTATTCTGTCCAATAATGCGTCGCTCCCTCTAAGGGAGTACAGTGTGATATAAGAAAAATGGCCATCTGCACCAGCCACGTACCCTATACACAAGGAATGAAAATATTAGCCATTACTGTCAGCATTTCATACAGTAGGCTAAGGATTATGCCAAGACTAGCTGAAATTGCTGAAAATAATCCAAGCATAATGCCCCTTGTAAGCACCAGCTTTTTTCAAGCGGCTGCCAGATAAATGGCTACCTTCATGCTCATTTACAAATTCGATTTATTTTCACCACGGGTTGCCTATATACCAACATCGGTTTTTGTTTGTAACAGTTTAACGTTGATAGACTTTTGGATGGCATTTAACCCCAAAGAGTGAATAAGTTGAAGTGGTGAAACGCAGCATTGCCACGCAGGACCACTGTAGCCTGTCAAATGTGCCTGTTGGTTGGTGGTTAGGAGACCGAGAAGATAACAAAAGAGGAGTTCACTGTATATTTCAAATTAGATTGCAAGCCCTGAACTGAAGTTCGATACCATGGAAACATAATCCCGCCAGTCTCTTGCTTGCCAAGGTTGAAGTGTTTACTTTCCCTCGGCGGATCTAACAGTGTAAACACTGAGCCCGGCTGACAGCGCGCCTTCGCTTAATAGCGAACGGGAAAATAAATCTAGCCCTCAAATGTTCTTCAGTGGGCCCCTTAATGCACATTTGATAAAGTGTATTTGTAGTAATAACGCCAAATCCACCCTTCCTGTGTAATATTTGCTTGATGGCCCTCACAGATAGTATCATCATTTCTGAAAGTAAATATTTCACGACCAACTGCAAAACTATTGGAACAAGCGCAATATAAATCTGTGCCAACAGGTCTGCTGATGGCGATGGTTTAGCTTTTAACTGTGGGGATCGAATGAATGAAAAACAGTGTTCAACAGCTTTTTATTCTATACAGGTAAGTGAGGGTTTGGCATAAGGAAACCTAAACTATTCTATCGAAGCAAAATTACATTTTAAACAAATCGCCATTCGCCTCTAGCTTCAAGCTTGTTTCAAGGACATTTAGGCTACAATTCAATTTTTACATTAATTTTCAAATAGGCCTATAAAGACTATTTAGGCTACCATAACATCTTCGTTATTATGTGGCTGAATGAAAAAAGTAAAATAAAAAAACTTAATGCTGCTTTTAGAAAGTCCAGCTAAAACACAACTTTTGACCACTTTTGACAGACTTTTATGAATCTAATCAGAACAACAATTAGCCTATCTAGGTGAATAACAGCACTGTATAAATTAATTACAACATATTTTTATTAAAGCCTACAGAATGAAAATGTTACGACGAGGGCATAGTTCGTTGGAGATTTATTAAAAACAAGTAAGAGGTCCATCGAAATAAAGTAGCCTGCTTTATTTGTAATAGATATGGACGAAGAAATTGCGTAGTCTCCTTGCCCGAGAAGGAGCTATCTCCCTACAAGATGTAGACTAAATCGCTGGCCACACTACACTAACTCAGCCAAAGCATTGAATAGTTCACAAAACGAAGACCTGGGACTAAAATTTCCACAGTGTAAACAGTGTAGCATTGTTATGAGTAGCCTCACTATAATGACTTAATTATCAAATTACATTTCACTTTGCCCTAAAGGCTCACCACATACCACTTGGCCACCCCAGACAGTTACCTCACATGCAAGATTATAACTGTTTTATTTAATTGCTTATCGATGCTTAACGACACACAGGCACTGCAGACCGTGTTGATTATGAAAAGATTTTAGAGGGCATACAACATAAACTGTCAATTTGTTATGTAGGCCTAAAAGTAATCTCTTCGAATGATGAACACGTTTTTTGTCCAATAATAATATTCCGTTACTTTTGTTATCAATAAATGTTAAGCTTTTAAGTAAAAAAAAATAAAAACTGAAATGTATGATTTGTGTATGTCACAACTCTTCCTGCTATTTCTTTTTTATATAAGGAAGGATATGCAAGATCCCCCTGGACGCACCAGTCTTGTTTTTTTTCTCCATTACTTTCACCGTGGGGTTCGCCGTCAAATCCGGATGGACTTCAAGAGCTCTGGGAGTGACAGGTGTGTTTCAAAACAGCTACAATGGATTATTTTAATGTTCACTGACAACATGCGCCCTTTCTTGTGTAAACTCACAAAGGACTGAGAGACTGCCAATCGACTGGTGATAGTGCGCCACCTCGAGTTCCAAATGGCTACTGCAATCTTGTTTGTATTGGCGGTATAGCTGGACTCCCTATTCTTTGACAACAGTGCCATCTTGTGGGGAAATCGCGTTTAAATGCACAGGTGGCGTTGCCCTGTGATTTTGTAGATCATTGTAGGAAGAGTAGATTGCCCTGATTAACAGGAACATATCAGGGCGAAATGGGAAGGGGGCATGGTGTAGGGGACTTTAACCTCCCTATCAACATATTTCATAAAATATAGCTACCCAAGTGTTAACATACACTGTAGGCTACGTACATAATGCTTCTGAAGTCAACGTTATAAGGTCTTATTTTTTCTTTTATCACAGTGGAAATTAGAAGGGAGGTCAGAGTTAAGAACATTTTCCCACCAAGATGGTTGCTAAAATGTAGGCTACAGTAAACAAAACGCAATATATGGTTGAAACACATTGTCATTTATATCCAAAATGTCGACCATACATCGTCACAATGCTCATTCTATCATAAAAGTATAACAAATCACAATATCATATGGTGGCCCAAATACTGTGATAGTGTCATATCTTACACAAAAAACGGAGTATGAGGATGACCACTCAAAAGACTGCATTGTACAAAAACTGAACAGACACATGCATTTATTTCTCCTATCAGTTGTAGTTAAAAGGGTCCTTCCATCAAAAACCACTTTTAGTAGCTCTATTTACAATGTGGTGGGTCACAACAAGCAGTATATGCATGCAGCATTCCAAGACGTGAAATGTGACCCTCATGGTTTTACTGGTCATTGAAGGGTCGAGCTAACCAAAACGAGCGGATCAGAGCATGCTAAACCTATCTACGTCACTAGGTCATAAGCCCTGCCCAGAGTCATGTATGGCAAGCCCACATCCCAAAGGATTGGTGGACAGAAGCTAGGTGAGCGAAAGACAGCGAATTTGCCCAATAAGAGGTGCCTTATTGACACGTCATGGATATTCACGAGGGACACCGGAAAAACCAGTCGTTCAACCACTAGACCTGTTATAGCTTACAGAAAACAGCGTCAAACAAGAGATCTAGGACATAATTTTTCACAGAAATGACGCACAATGCATTCAACCATAGTGGCGACACAGAAATATGAATAAAAATAACGATGGAAGTTCCCCTTTAAGGTTGAGTCTATAGGTAAGTCCACAGCCCCACCTGGTGGTACATCCCTTTAGTAGCTCATTATAAGTAAAGATGTTCTTGAATTTGTGCCAGGGATACAAGGGCTGCAGTCAGATGGCTTTCCTCGCCAAGGAAACGTCCTAACTCAGCTTCTGCACATGTTGATGTAGGTGTACTAAATAGATGTACTGCTATGTGACCTTCCCAGCAGATTTGGCCACCCAAAGCATTGCCTTTCTGTCAGCAGCAGAGCGATGCCCATAGCACAGTATTAAACAGGATGTGAGGTCACTCTCCTCATACATCTGTAGAAGGCTGTCTTGTGAGGACCTGAAGGCTGAGGCCAGTACACTCTGTCGGTACACGATATGTACCGCCTACCCTATCTGTTCTGCACATGTGCGGAACTTATATGCTATTTGGAATACAGCAGTTTTCAACAGGATCGAATATTTAATATATATTTTTACATTTCTGAAGCCAGGTTACCTGCTTTTGCAAGTAGAAACAGTTCCCTTGAATCAGATATAGCCCTCAAATCGTAACCTGTTATTTGCCTATATTTTGTCCAGTAAAATCACTAAAGTCCAAAACTAATAAGGGTGCCTATTTACACATTCACCAAAGCATGACTTTATAATAAGGTTCATTTTTTTGGTTGACGTTCCTCTTTTCCCAAACCTAATATCTTAGCCCAAGCTATAGACCTCCAAGGCCCTTTTTGCAAGACTGTCCCAGTGGGTGCTACAGTGATATATTGTCTTAGTTTTAGTCTGTATATTTCCTGCAGAGCCTTATGAGCGCTCCATTAATAATTCAGTGGAATCTGGAACTCCTGCCAGAGATCCCTGTGGGAAAATACCAAATAAACAGTCAGGTCTGACTAAAGACAGGCTGAGGGAAAACAAATGTGCTGCTCCAGAGCTGAAGAGTGGATGGGCCGATCTACTGCTCTGCAAAAAAAAAAAAAAAAACACCCTCATACTTTTTACCTGAATGGCACACACTTACCAGGGTTGCTGAAGAGCTACCATGTTCCACACATTACATTACATTACATTATAATCCATGGTATTTAGCTGACGCTCTTATCTAGAGCACAAAGAAGCAGCTTTACACATAGACACCTGCACGTGTCAACTCACCCTCTCTAAGTGTGTTGATGCCTGTTTTATTAATAATCATGTATTATGTGTAATTCTGTCTGTGGGCATTGTGTCATATCGTGCATCTACAATAAAGTGTTCAGCAATTTTGAGACTGCACTACTACTACTACTACTACTAATACTACTACTACTACTAATAATAATAATATAAAAATAATAACCGCACTGAAGATGGAATGTTACTGTCAGTCATGCCCTATCCTTACCATGGTGCGACTCAAGTGTCTGACAGGGGGTAATTGGTGGAGGTAATAGGGTGGCCTATGCTAAGGTCTGGTTTATTTCAGGGTAGGAAAGAGAGTACCAGTGCCAGAGAGTGTCAGAGAGCCTAGAAGCTCTTCTTGGGCAAAGGCTGTGTTCAGATAATCTTTTTTTCTCAGGAAAGTTTCTAACTGAGAGTAGAGACTCAGGGATATCTTGGTTACATTCAGGACGAGACCTGTTTGGATTCTGTAAATAGGAGAGGTACCTCAATACTTCCGTTTATATTTCCCATAGTGTATGGAAAAACCAACCACCCTCTTCAAGCAGGTGATAGCAATGCCCCATGAAATCTTACAGTAGATGTGTCAATCCTGGGTTCAGAAAGTAAAAAGCCTGCCACAAATTTGCTCCAACCAGCTCTGAATCAGCTGATCGTAATGAGCACTCAAGACAGGTAGATCAGTTACTCAGTGAAGTCCTCTGTGTTAGAAGGAAAACATAGCAGGATTTTTACTTTCTGAACCCGGGGTTGACGCCACTGCCTTAGTTACAGTAGCAACAAATACAACCAAATAACGTGATATGTGTCATTAACACAAGCCTTGTAATAACTGTGTATTAAGGAGTAATAAGATCATCTCCAGCAATGTGTTTGTCTTTCCTCAGTCCTAAATAATAGATTCTTATTTACACCTTTTCTTTTGTCCTGTTGAGCTGATTATTATTTATATACAAAACTATAATTTCCTGTTCATTTCTCTCATCGTCACCACCTCATCCAGTTGTGCTCCCTTGCACTCCTGCCAGTTGGTCCAAATGTCAGCTGTTGGTTCAGATGATGGCTGAAGTTTACCCCAAACCCTCTCTGAAGGTTGGATTCTAAAAAGTTGAATAGGCGCCTATGCGCCTCTGGTAGTTAATACCATATTGACTCTTGTGTCCTCTCCCAGCCTTATCTGTCTGCAGCAGTTGGTGTCCTGGCTGGAGGAGAGGGGGAGAGAGAAAAAGAGAGAGAGCTAGAACTTGGGGCTTGGCTGATATCAGCTGGAAGTGCAAAGGCTAGCCAAGTTAGCGAGAAAAAAAATGTTTGGAAGAAGTTGGCAGAGGAATTAAAGCACACAATATCATATGAATATAAAACTTATATATAAATATATTTATATAATTAAAAATATATATTTAAATATATATTAAACATAAAAATAATTCACTTGCCTTATTATAGCCTACCTACACAGTTCAATGGAACTGCATTCTGGTAAGTGCAAATGTCAAAGAGTATACATTGCAAGAATGTGCTACTAGAAGGTATGTCATTGGAGAAAAAGGGCTGTTGGAAAGTTGGGTCGACATATCTTATCAGCAAGAGAGTTTGGAGAGTTTTGCTAAATATGGCAAAAAAATAATGAAGAAAAATGAAATCCTATAGCAGTTGTATTGTTAACCACCTGGTGGTACATTCCTGGCACTGACTGAGTGTAATATGCTCTGTGTGCTCTTTGTGGCAGGGACACAAGGGCTGCAGTCAGATGATCTTCTTTGCCAAGGAAGCTTTCTAACTCTGTGTCTGCATTTGTAATGTAAGTGTCCTGAACAGATGGAACAAACAAACAAACATATTATACATTTTTCTCACATACATCTCAACATGTTAAGGTCTTTTTTCCATTTCTGCCACCGTTTTTTGTACCAAGATCAGTCAGTGTAATACATCATCATTTTCAGTTAGCCATTTTGTAAATGATATGTGACAACAGATTTCACATAAAAAGTACACAAACAAAACCAAGTGATACATGTTTTGATTCAATAAGATCTATGAACACAAAATGGAGCTAGCTCTAGACAGTTACCCAATTAAACATGTTGAGCTTAAAACTCATCAAATAATGGAAAAATTATGTGTGTTAGTGTGTCTTTGTGTGTGTGTGCGCGCATGTGTGCATATCTTTTAAATACTGAACCCCTTTTGTCCTTACCCTGTCTTGTGTGCGTGTACTTTCCAAGCTTTGAGCATGTTATTGAGAAGTTTCGGTCGATTAAGCTGACTGATACGCTTGGCTCCTTCTTGGATGATAGCACAGTAAGACCTCTGATTCACTCTTATAATGCCACCACCACTGTCATCCCTGTGCATTACCCGGGGATTAGTGGTCAAGACTTACACCCTTACTGCTACTGCAGAGCATACAACATCCTTTTACTACCTAGACACTCCATATCCATGAGCCATCTTGAACTACAATAGAAGGTCAGGAGGGTCAAGGCTCCAAATTTTGTTTTTTTTTGGTGTGACATAATAAACTCACAACAGCTAATAGGTACTGTATCGTTGCTTCTCGGCCCCAGCAAGTTTAAAGAAGAAAACATGGAGGACCACACATATGCAAAACCCAAATTTCAGAAGCAGGAGTCTTCTTCGCAAAGGCAAAAAAAGGATATTGAAAAGAGCAAGAAAACCGGTGTCATCAGAAAAAAGAGTGATCATTGGAGTTCAAATGAGCTAAGTTGTAAGCAACTGAACTTCTTTAGAAGCTTAAAGACTTAAAGAAGTCCAGTTGCTTACACCTTTGCTCATAACTAACATGACCTGGATGAATAAGAATCTTCACTCACAGAAACATTGAAGTTGCCTTCCACATATGGAAAGATTTGATGAAGGAAAAGAATAGATGCGTAAAACCAAGGGGTAGGGGTAAGACCATAGACAGTAGGAGAAATGGACTGAGGGATAGTGACGTTTTCACTGGGAGGCGATGAAACCAAATTTTCAATTCTCGTCTTGGTCATGTGTCTACTGCGGTCAACCGCGCATCTAGTGATGTTGGCCAACAAACCTAAATACGATACACTGACGAGTAGATGCTCAAATGCAAATCAGACAGCATATGATCATTTTTGTAATGAATATTTTTCTACTGTTATAGCTGCAATCACACGGTCAAGGCCGCTAGCTAGTTAGCATGTCCATACTGAGCTACAGTGTGTAGCTTAACTTAGCCATCTTTCTTTGGGCTTCACTTGCATCGAACAGTAAAATCCACAAAGGTAACGATTCTTCTTACAAACAAATACCAATTCTAATGCTTATTTTGCAGGAAATACAGCTGAAAATCCCTGACATGAACAGAAAAGTAAACGAGTGTGATTATGGGTATGGCTTGTTATTCAAACAGTACGGTAAATTTCCTCCTGTGCAACAGAAACTCACTAGCTGTCGCATAATTTTGTGACGTCATTTTTAGCACAATTTCAGATAAACGTTTCTTACAAGGCAATGACATGACAGATTTCTGATCAAAGCAAATATTTTTTGCTGTGGTTTATCCGGTGTCCAACAATGTCAACACCAAGGTATGACATGTTTCCTATGTAAAGTTATTTTATGTCAAAGTGACACTAAAATGAATGGAAGTCTATGGAATGTTAAAGGCTACTGGGCCCTTTCTGGGTGGGCCCTTTTGCCCATGAGGTTTCAACGTCCGTCTATTCCTGCCCCCTTGGCTAAGACGAAGGGGTAAGACAGAGTAATGGGACGCAGTCTTACTTGCTCCTGCTTGGAATAAGTAACAGTAACAGAAGTGTTATTTATATATTTATGTATTTTTTGCTTCGTGTAGGCTACATAACATAGCCTAATTTTGTTTCAAAGCCCCACAGTAGAGCATGATCTAAATGACATCTTAGCTTTTTGAAGCGTGAAGGCAACCGTAGCTGTAATACGTGCCCTGAACTGTGTGGTGCGAGAGAGTCGGCCAAATGGAAGAAATTATACACATTAGACCTTTAAGTGACCTGGAGTAGATAAATCTCATTCTTTCAACAGTGTTCAGTGAGTAATAATATATGATTACAAATTATGTTGTTTTTTTTTTCTTAAATTCACACCTAGCTAACACTTTCAACAAATGCAAGGCAAGTTTGAGGCTTTAATAAAAATTTAGTAAGCTACAATTGGTTAAAATCAAAAGCAGTACAACCAGGTACAGCTGGCTGAGTCCCTCATTACAGCAACACACAAAAGTCAGTAGTCGGATGGTTCACAACATAAGGAAACAGTTGTTGGCTTAGTAATGTTGTCTAATGAAGATCACTTACTACAGTTTGTAAATATACTTATTGTGTATATGCATTTCACTGGTATTCATGACGACTGGTTACTGTAACAGTCAAACTTCACCATTGCTGTTTAAAGGCGCTATATGTGATAACGGCAAGTAAGCATAAAATGCTTCTGACATGTCAGCAGACTACAGATTAAGACAACATGTTAAACTGAAATACCAATTCCACAACATACAATAGTACAGCCAGAATGTTCACATTTTAAAACTTAACTTACAGCCTGTAAATTCTGTTTATGTTTTGCCTCTGCCCTCTAGAGGGGGAACATTTCCATTTTAAATTTAATTGCAGGACCAGTTTTTACCTGCGACTGTATAATGAAGCTGACCACCAGACAGCATCAAAGTACCCACATTATCATTACAAGTATTGACAGGCGTACTGTTTTTTGCTCTTATGTTTAGAATGCTGTAGTGCATACAATTTAAGGGGGTAGCCTACTTCTTAAGAAGCCTAACCCACTGTGGGACACAAAGTTTTCAGATTACATTACACTACACTTATATCTTTTGTCCACGCTTTTATCCAAAGTGACGTACCATAGAGGACATAAACAAGCTACAAATATGCAGAGGAAAATAGAGTAAGCAAAGGTGTAACAAAGTTAGTACAGCCAGGGTACAGTGCAGTGTTGGTGAGTGGAGGTTAGTTTTGTTAGGAAGGGAAGTGCTCTTTGAAAAGAATACTCTTTACAAGCCTCTTAAAGGTAGAGAGGGATGACCGTACTGGATACCACAGTACATGAAATTGTACGTGATTGAAGCTATTTTGTTAGCATCCAAGTAACTTGCCATTTTTTTTTATCTCAACTGGCCTGCAGGTAGAGTTCTTTTAAAAACTTTCTTCATGCCTTCCTTGAAATCATGATTAATTGAACACATTTAATAATATGGCAGTTTCAAAGCTGTAGTCTAATTACTGGCCTAGCCATAGAACCACAAGCATCCTGGGGCAACTTCCCAGCTTCAGACAAAGGGAGGTTTAGTGGTGACTGATGAAGCCTCTTACCCAGTCCATTGTGCTAAAAATGTGTATAAATGGTCTATCTCTCCTCATCTGTTTTGTCTTTTTATTATTTTGTTCTCAGTGTCATTACTCAGCCTTAATACAACACTGGTTGCTAATTCATTAGAATTTCTTTTCGCCATTTCTAATCTAGTCAAACAATCAGTGTGAAATGGTGTTTGGGTCGTTTTCAAAGAAAACAGATTGTTTGTTATTAAATGATAATTTAGACTATTTTAGAAAACATTAGAGCCTGATAAATAAACTATTTTGTCAAAACACAGTGGTATAAATTCAGTGCCCATTAAATGCTGATCAACTTTATCTTGTTATGGTAACACCATCCGCATGCTAACTAAAGACCTCATCAGGATTAGCTCTACAGCCCCACCTAAAGGCAGAAGGAAGAACGACTGATATCCAAACTAACCAACTGAAATTAATTGCCATTCAGTTGAGACAGAGGTATCACTTGTATAAGATGTGCCTGGAAATTAGATCTCCCTGCTTCCTCTCTTGTTGTCCCCAAGCGTATCGAGAGGACAGGGTCAGGACAAGGGTCACACTGACATAATTAAAAATACTTAGGACAAACTCATGATTTTAACATTTTTATTGCATCTCTGATTGTAAGTCGTACATACAATATTACCCCCATCTATGTATAAACCAAGTTGTGTGTGCGTGTGTGTCCATAAAATTAACACTGACACCTGTTGACATTACCTAAAACATGCCAAAACAGTACTCCTTCAAACAATGTCAAACCTCTGAATTAAGATAGATATAAAATGGTTTAACCATGTTGAAGGGACAGCTAACGATCTTTACACTGTAGATTCCCCCCTCCTGTGCGATGAAAGGAATTGACAGACAGAGATCAAGAATGTGTGTGTCTGAGTAAGTAAGTGAGAGGGAGAGAAAGGGAGAAATAGAAGAAGACACCTACTGAGACAGCTGGGCAACTTCTATTCTTTCAATTTTGAGTTTGGAAAGTTAAGGAATTGTGACATCTTCAGCCTTTGCCAAAGAGTGGAGCCACAAAGCTGTACAAAACACAAAAAATTGACACATTTTGAAGGGGCTCTGCAGTAGTACATTGGGTTCACATTGTTTTTTCTCAGGAATACAACCTGTCTATTTGGTTTGGTTCTTTCACTTTTATAACAGAGAAAGCTACCTGGAATTGGCAAAGTTAAAAAAGAACATTTGCTATAATTAGACTGTCTTTCTGCAACTCCCTTCCTGATCACTGGATGGCAGCTCTTCCACACACTTGGCAGTCTTGGCCGGGGACTGCAGACTGGATGGATGCGTTTGCTATTTTCGAATATGAGCAAGGTCAGAGGTAGTCTCGCTGATGCTTGCTGATATTCTCTCATTACTGAGAATTGCGTAATAATGAAGGAGAGCCACATGGGACCAGAATTAACAATCATTTCCAGTCATTATTGTGTGAATGCAAGGGGATATTCTGTTTATCATATTAAAACCCACTTAGCAGCCTTTTTAATGAATAAAATATAGGAAAAATAACAGATGCAAACACAATATGCAAATCTACATTTCATTGCAAGTCTATTCTGGAATCAATGCAGCCAAAGCTAAGAGTGGATATTCTGCAGCACTACATATCTGGTAGTGTCTGGATTGTCTTGTAATAAAGGATTTCCCAGTCACTCTTAGTGTGGGGCTTAGGAGGGATCTACCCAGGCCTGAGCCCAATCCGCACCAGCTCCGCTCCAGTCAGCTGTGCTCTCGGGGCTCCTCCTTTACTGTGTGAAATCCCGGTCCTCCTCTCCTCCAGGATCCGGGCCAGCTGCTCCTCAAAGCGCCGCTTTTCTACAGCATCTACTTAGCCGAGCAGGGGCCCAGCGGCCGGCCTGTCGCCCTGACAACGTGCTCTGGCTGCTGCGGTGGCGGCTGATTTAGCATGTTGGGGCATGCCTGCCCGTTCGCTCGCCCGCCTGCCCGCCCGCGCACTGAGGAGGAGGGGTTACTGCGGGGACAGACGGGGGTGTGACTTGGATGGAGAGCGAGGGCAGCAGCAGCAGCAAAAGACTGGTGGAGTTCAAGGTTAATTGTGGAGTGGTGTGTGTGTGTGGATACAGTGAAAATGGTCTCCATTTGAAAGAACAAGAAGACAAGGAGCACCATCTACTGGCTGAAAGCTGGCAAGGAACTGCAAACCTGCACACAGACACGACTAGCGAAGCTAATCCCTCTTTTTTGTACTATCACAATCAGATTCATTCATGTTCATTCATATTATCGAGATGTTATATTCACTATCAATCCTTCCCAAAATGGAGAATATCCCCACTACACTGCTGCGGCGAATAGACACTTACAGATGATTATGAATGGGCTTTGATGTGCCTATTCATCGGATCAGAGCACAGCTGCCATTTCCAAACACTGAACGAGAGAGGGGAAAAGAGTTTGGCATTGGCCCCCTTTGTATGACAAGTATTTTTCTCCCTAAAATGGAAGCCATGTGTCCACAGCCCCGCACCCACCCCAAAAAAAGTGTAAAATCTTCGACCGCCAAAAGCGGAGAAGTAATTTTGGAAGTGTTATCTGACTGTGTGTTTTCCATGTTTCTCCACACCTCACTGTAATGAATGATTAGCCAGAGGAAGATAAATAGCCACAGGGTTTCCCATTGCCAAGGAAATCCATTTAGGTTATTATTCCTTACATAAAACTCATTTTCATTTTAAGAGCCCCGGCCCAGAGTCTTCGCACTGAATAACAAACAGATAACAAACAAGCAGACAATGGGAAAAAGGCTGCATTTATAAAAAAAAAAATGCTAGGAGAATGCAAAAACTTACCAGCATGACCACATTTGCCCTGGCTTCAGAAAAAGAAAGTAAGAGGAGAGAGAGAGAGAGATATAGAGAGAGGGAAAAAGGAGAAAGACTGACAGAAAGTAAGTAAGGGAGAAAAGAAAGAAGGAATAAAATAGATATGAAGATAGAACGAGAGAGAGGTGGTTTTGGGGGTGTTAAACACTGTCTGAGTTTGATAGAGCAATTGCATGAGTGGATGAGTAAGGGAGGGAGGGAGGGAGGGAGAGCAAGTGAGCGAGGGAATGATGGTTTATGGGATGTTAAACAGGGCTGGAGAGGTCTGCGTTCTGGCTCTTCTGCAGCTTTGGGGGATGGGGTTCAGTCAGTCATTATGGCCATTTCCTTATGCAAGGTCAAGGTAAGGTGTCTCCAGTGCCTGAGCAAGATAGAAACTGTGCTCCAGATTTAACATAGGTCAACCCTGGACGCATTTAGAGCGGGGGACCTTGAGATGTATTGATTTAGGAGTGTAATCTTATGCATCCTCTGGGAACGGTCCTCTTTAGTCTTTGCCTTCTGCCGCATAGTGTCCACCCCTCACGCTGACCTGCAATGGAGACGGCCTGCTCACAGACACAAGCCACACTGGGGTGTGGTCTCTCTTGGTGTAATGCTCAAGGAGATTGTATTTCCTTTAATATTTCAAATTTGAGTTGGTTCCTTTGAACATTTCAAAATGTTATTGTAAAAAAAAGTCCTGTCCATATTAACCAAGATCTTTTTCCTCAGACTTGATTGTGTGTACAAATGTCTACAGTGAACTCAAATCAAACAAAAGCAGAGTTTTTAAATCATTTGGGCCTGATCAACTGAAGCACTTTTATTTTAGGGCTCCAATGCTGTTCTGTGCTCTCCTTCTGCAGTCAGAACAGAAGAGTCTATCCACCCGTTTCACTGGAGACTTATGCACTCTCGGACACACACACAGAAAAAGTGCAACACCACATAACAGCTAATGGATGGCTGTCACCTGGTCCATTTTTGTCTCTTATCTGGCCTGGATCTATCCCAGAACATCCCCTCTACTGCTGTCCTTCTTACCCTTGAAGGAAAAAGAAATCCAAGAAAGCATCCTTTGCCTGTATGGGTCTTTCATTATATGTGCTAGTCAACATGTTTAGCACATCATTCTCACATCCCCTAAGCACCTGTAAGACTGTGACCAAAAATAATGAACTTCACAGTGGTCGCTACCTGTGAGGTGCATAAAATCCACATTCTTTTTGACAATATCAGTCAAGAGAGCAGCCAACTTCTGTAATCACACCAAGCTCATGGAAGACACAGGCTGAAAGGGCTAAGGAACTGAGAGGTCAGAGGTCAAGGCTATGAAAAAGTGCTGATCTGAAGGGACCTTTGGCTCTGGATCAAAGCTCAGATTTGGACTGTTCACATGCCATCTGACAGGGACTACGACAGAACTTTTTGCCTGTTTTAGCTGTGCATGAGACATGGATGCACACACACACACACACACACACACACACACACACACACACACACACACACACACACAGACACGTACAAACAGAAACACATAGACACATACAAACACACATGCAAACACAAATACAGAAATATTTTACCAAACACGCACACACACACACTCACTCACACACACACACACACACACACAGGGGTGGGTGGGTTCGGAGGGGAGGTGAACCGTATCGAGCGTGCTTCCCTGCGGGCCGTGCTGGTTTTAGAGGCAGGGGTGGGGATGAAAGGCGTGGCGTCCTGTCAGATGTCTGATGTAAGATCAGAGGGATGGCGGAGTCAGGCAGATGGTTGGTAAATACCGTCTGCTTTTCACTTCTCCTCCATTTTGGCTTGCCTCCCTTTTGTTGGGGAGTTTTTCTCATCATGCCCCATGCTGTTCACAGTGGATGTTGACATTTTCATTTCGGCACACCAGCCTACACATCTCCACAGCTTATGGGCTGGTGGTGTTGCTAACACTTGCAGCAACATGGGCTGTGAATCAGAAACATATTTCTACATGCTGTTGCATTGCACCACAGAGGTGTAATAGACTGGTGTACTGATACTTTTTCATTTTTGATGTGAGTCGTGCACTACTCACTACATTTCAGCAGACTTTTGGGAATAAGTAGTGAGGGGAAAAAAAGACATAGAAGCATTTTTGAATGTGTGTACGCTGTTGGAATTGTCTAAATCTGTTAAATGAGATATCACATAGCTGAAAAGCTGTAACAGTTTGAACTTTCCTATGATTGTTCACCTCCTATGAGGAACATGATTCAACCCCCTCTCATGTTTGCAGGTTTATGTCAATAGCTCCTTACAGCAGGGACGTAGGCAGAAATGTGTAATACTGTGGACTTTTGGGAAATAAAGTGGACCCCATTGTAAGCGGGGGGTCTGCCCCCCCCCACCCCCAGAAAAAAATGTATTTCTTAGGTGCAATTTCCTGCATTCTAACCAATTTTAGGGTGAATATGTGAGCAAATCCCATCTGATTCACAGCCCTCTTATTAATAGCAAGATTAAGAATTGTGTCAAGTTTCAGCTCAGAGCAGATCTTTTCTTTCAAAATACGGGAAGATACCGCATCTTTACAAATACTGTACTCTAGAAAACGAAATTCTTTGTACCATTTTGCCGAAAAAGACCTGGCCTTTCCGTTTATCACAGACCGTGGGAACTCTTTCAGATCGGGGGCTGCTGGGCTGAGAGGCAGGAGTCGTGGGGAGAGTGGAGCTGGTTGCATCTGGTGTAGCGGAGGTCGAACTTGATACCGGGTTTATGATAATGACGGCATTATCATTGTCCACATCTGTGTCTTCTAATTTCGATCTCTTTGGCTTATTGAAGAAAGAGGACAGCGATGTCTGTTTAGACATTTTCTATAGCCTATTAGCGCAGCTAAACTAGCATTCTCTGTCAGGTCAACGATAACTTCCGATTGTTGGCATAGCTACGTTGGCTTCTTGCCGCTTATCAAAAACGCGGGCATTACCCAATCAAAATGATATAGAGAAAATAACACTGACAAAAATATAATTTCTGGAAATAGGTGTAACATTATATTTAATTCAAAGTGTTTAGTTTTGTGTTACATTTTTAGCCAGCTGTTCATTGAATTTCACGTTAAAAATACACCTCCAGCGAGCCAGCTGTCAATGAAGTTGGACACCTCCGATAGGGTGGGCCAGCCGTCAATCATAGTGGACCCGGTCCCTCATCAAATATAATGCAAAATGTTGTCATTGTGGGGGCGTCTATCAATTTCCATAGGGCTCAACATTTCTGGCAGTGCTACTAT
>CM059276.1:9374819-9379819 GCA_030347295.1 Setipinna tenuifilis | reverse complement strand
AATTAGGGCTTAGTTTTTACTGAATTGAAACTGTGACTGCAAGGTAACAAATCTATTTAAGTTTGTAGGACAACCCTACTTACTCTTTCGTTCTTAAAGGAAGCAAAAAGGTCACACTAAGTTTTCAGGACTATTTCTTTTCTTTGCATTCTTTCTTTTTCTCCGTTCTTTCTTTTTTTCTTATATAAGGCAGCAAAAAAGATTGTCCCAGTAAAGTAACAAATCTATTAAGTTTCCAAGATTTTTCTTTCTCCGCCACCTCCTCCCTTCTCCACTTCTAATAGTGTGAATAGATTGTGATTTGACTCAGATGGAATGGGTGGGGTGGGGTGGGGTGGTGTGGCGTGGTGTGGTGCGGTGCGGTGTGGTGCGCTGCAGTGCAGTTTGCTGGTCTCTGTGATGGCTCTAATGACATCCCCTCTCCTGACCTGCAATTCCAGGGGCCTAAATTATGATCTATACTGGCAGAGTGGGCCGGCCCGGCCAATGGAGATGGATGGAGAGGGCCAGGGACAGTGGCGATTGATTATTGATTGGGAGGACAGTGATGGATTGGGAGTTAAGGGCAGGGCTGTTAGGGGCTGGAGTGTGTGGGTTGAGATGTGGCCGAGTTTTAAGGAATGTAGTTTTGGCCGAGTGAGTGGTGATGGGAGATGGTTTGTGTGTGTGTGTGTGTGTGTGTGTGTGTGTGTGTGTGTGTGTGTGTGTGTGTGTGTGTGTGTGTGTGTGTGTGTGGAGGGTGGGGTGAGTGTGAGGGGAGGTTGTTACGTTAGCTTTACTTTTCTAAACCCTCAGAGGGAGCTGTTCATTCACCAGAGGAGGGAAAACTCAAACATGTTCACCTACAGAAGAGATAGAGAGAAGACAGGAAGACAAAGAGAGAGTAAAAGTTTTTTTCCCCCAGTTTAACTCATTGCTAATATTTATAAAATATTTTAATCAATCATTTTCTAGTTACCTTTTTTATTAATCTTATGTTCTATTTTTACACCTTTTCCTGGGAACACTATACAGGAAAAGTCTTACCTGTGTGTGTGTGTGTGTGCGTGTGCGTGTGCGTGTGTGTGTGTGTGTGTGTGTGTGTGTGTGTGTGTGTCTGTAGGAAGGGGGGGTGCCAGGGGGTATGTGGCGAGCAACATTTTCTGATTAACTTGTTGAATTGTTGACATGGTTATTAATTGCAGCAGTGATGTGGCTCTTGAATCTTTGCCTGATCATAAAAGTGATTCTCCTCAGTTGGTTCCTGGTTGGTTCTGATTTTGAACCAGGTCTGGGCCAACGTGGGGCCAGAACCCACCACCCCAAGGTCTGGTCTGTCAACCAGCAGTATGCCAGGGCTCTACAACACAACACTAGGTCGTCCTCATTACTTGTGCTGCCTGTGCTCCTTATCCTCACTGTCTGACAGCACACAAGTTATGTTTCCCTAAAACTGGCTCCCGTGAAGCATGCCATAAATTTCACACATGAAATGTTCCAGAACAGTGCTGTACACTAAAGCAGCTTGTTTGTTGATTGTATCTTGCAGATGTCAAAGAAGAAGAAGGGAATGCACCGTTGCTGCTTGTAATTCCGGCTGCCGCTCTGTAAATCCATTCTTTGAAGTCATTTGGTCTGTGCGTTGCATACTGAAGGTTTGTTTTTCCAGCCCAGCTAAAGCATGGAGATGAGGCGTCAGAGAAGAGGGGGCGTTTAATCGGAACTGTTAAGCACACTGTGCATCTGTGTGTGTGTGTGTGTGTGTGTGTGTGTGTGTGTGTGTGTGTAAGAGAGAGCAGTGGAGGTGTAGGAAGGGCCCTTCTTTCATTCAGTGCCAGCGAGACAAGTGTGTGTGTGTGTGTGTGTGTGTGTGTGTGTGTGTGTGTGTGTGTGTGTGTGTGTGTGTGTGTGTGTGTGTGTGTGTGTGTGTGTGAAGGGCCTTTTCATCAGACCTCAGGTCACTCCATCTCTCCACGGACTCCTCTGTTCTTCCTTTGATGTCCAAGCACCGCGTGTGAGAGGAGGATTTTGCCATTGCTGTTTGTTGTAATTGCTGGATTCGAGGAATTAAGGGGAAAGGATGAAGGAATACTAGGTAGCTTTTCAAACAGCTTCAAATGACTTCAAATGTCTCTTTTTTGTGTTTAGTTCTGTTCAAAGACTTGATTGGGGACGACCATTGCATAGTAGTGCTTCATATTTAAGGGTAGCTGAACTAGAAAGACGATTACCTCAGTGCCAATTATTGATGCTGTCCTAAAGGCTTTTGCTAAGCTAACTTACTAGCTAAAAACACTAGTGGTTGTGGTCTTTCCACACAAACACAAAAATACTTTGAATTTCAGACTCTTCTGGAGTATGAAATGCTAATTGTGACATATGAGGTGAATGTAAGTAATCATGGGTATCAGCCTTAAAAATCTTTTATTTTGATTTTCGGTCAAAAGTTCAGGGACAGGAGTGAAGCATGATAAAAGATGTGTGGACTGTGGTGGATTCTAACGTCAATTGAATTCCAATTCCAGTTCTAATTGTAATTTATTTGCTAGATGTTCCATGAAGAATGTAGGGAGCTGGCTCTGCTCTGTAGAACACAATGTCATTTCTTGTGCTCTCTCTCTCTCTCTCTCTCTCTCTCTCTCTCTCTCTCCCTCTCTCTCTCTCTCCCTCCCTCTGTGTGTTTGCTGTGGACACTGAGGCAGCAACTGGAAAAGTGAGCAAATATTTGGTCCACTCTTAGCCCTAATGTTCTACAGCCTCCCTGATGGAGTGCAAACAGGGAAATGAAGGTAAATGCAATATGGATTTACCTCCAAAAACCACTGCTATCACATGCAGAGCAGCAGCAGCAACACACCAGCACCCTGCCATAGACAAAATTATATCCTGTATACTGTATATTTAGTATATTTTTTTGTCAAAAGCATCCATTCCGCATATTGGTTGTTTACAGTGCTGTTTATCCTAGCTATATTTATTCCCTGCATTTCTTTCCTTGCACTTTTTTTTTTTTCATTTTTTCATGCATTCATTCAGTTTAGCATCTGGTTGGATTTTGTGGAGCTTTTTAGACCCATGCAGTTTAGCTCCAGCCAGGCTTATTGTCATTCCCCAGCGTGATAGCATCACTTATTCAATAGTGTGCACCTTCTCACAGGCCTAATCCTCCTCTTTAACTGCAGCAACATTCACCGCTGCATTCTGGGGATGATATCAGGATCTTGGTTTTTTGCGGAGCCACAAAGTTAGCTGTCTCACCCCCGTGCCTGAAATATGATGGCGCGATGTCCCAGAAAAATGGGCGATGAAAAATGGACCAATTTTGAAAACATCATTAGAATATATATTTTTTGAAAAGCATGCTAGCAACCCCTTCCCCCCGTTTTAGATTAATCACTTGCAAAAGAGTGATGAGGGCTAAATTAATGCCCATAATGAAGCTATTAGTGTAATTATAACCGTGGCAATCAGCCCATGTTTTGACCTATTTTTTATTTTTTATTTTTTTTCCCTTGCATCGGGTAGATGGCAAAAAAAAAACCTTGAAGGAGCAAAGAAGTGCTCTTGAATCTTCCATCCACCCATCCACCCACCACTCCTCCACTGCACCTCTCCAGCTGATGCATCTGCACGTACTGATATACACACTTCGGTAGCACTTTAACAATTTTACAGTTCCTTTTTAGTGTATCTGCATATAACAGCATGCAATATTATATACTTACACTTGCATACCCAACACTAACCCTAACCCTAAGGTACAGTGTAAGTACACAATGTTTACACATTGTTACACACTTTGTTACACTGTACCTAATTGATGTAACAGGGACAGAAAAATAAAGTGTAACCCACACTTTTACATTTACATTCACTCAGCATTCAAAGCAACTCACAATTACAGGACTGATATACATATATTTATTGCCCTGGGTATTTTAGCGGCACCAAGCCCATAGTTTTTGTAGCTCACTGCACTATAGGTTCAGCCACAGAAACAGCTCCCCCCACCCCCAATTGTCAAACCCTTTCTTGAAAATCTTGGGAGGCCCAACAACCTTGACAAAGCCATGGGCCGAAACGTTGGAATTAAAGCAAATTAAAAAGAAGCACAGAGTGTGTGTGTGGCTACATTCTTCTTAAAGGCCCAACGACCTCCCAACCTGTTCAGTTCACTCATGCGGCCCTTAAGTGACACACTACATTCAGCAGTACGTTGCCTGATGATGATGATGATTTCTCAAGCCTGGCTTATGTGAGTACGTATGAGGAGTAATTATGTCCAAACAAGACTATACGACTACGTCTCCAGGAGAGAGAGCTACTGGTGTGTGCGCTTCACGCGGTCCAGCCAATTAGAAAGCCTTTATCAGCTTTAAAGCGTTCCTTTCAGCCACATTAAACACGCACATTTCAGGAAGCGCCTCCGTGGCTGGGAGGTTAATGAAGTTTCTGTCCACCAAAATGCAGCAAATTTACGAGTGGATCTTTTAAATGGCTGCCCACTTGAGACCAGGATTTTGCTTGTAAACAAACACAATCAGTATCTATTGTGCGCACACACACATACACACACAGGGTGTGCACGCACACACACACACACACACACACACACACACACACACACACACATACACACTCTTTTTCTGTCTCTGTCTTTCTCTGTCTCTCTCTCTCTTTCTCTTGCTCACACACACACACACACACACACACACACACACACACACACACACACACACACAAACACACACACACACACTTACGCAAACCAACTCCATAATAAGCTTGATTATGGTAAAAGTTTGGCTTCCTCAGATCCCAGCTGGGCGCCCCCCTCTCGTCTCCGCACTAAAATCAATGCTTGCGGCCGGGGGGGGGGGGACACCTGGGCTGGACTGGGTAAACACTTTAATGAACTGTGTGAAAATGTACTCAGGAGTGTGGTGTTTATCGCAGCATATTTCCCATTCCTGCCGGCCGGCCGGCTGTGTGTGTGTGTGTGTTTTTTTTTCCTCCCTCCC
>CM059276.1:9342319-9372319 GCA_030347295.1 Setipinna tenuifilis | reverse complement strand
GCCTGCCTCTGGAGCTTCCCTGACAGAGCTGTGAGCTTGGCACGTGCCTGCACACACACACACACACACACACACACACACACACACACACACACACACACACACACACACACACACACACACACACACACACACACGCCACCAGAATCTTAATGGCAGGAGCAATATCATGCATTCGATTTACACACATGAACACACATGCAAACACACACATACAAACATTCATCTTTATGCACTTTTGATGGTAACTTATGCAGACACTCTCTCACACACATGCTCTCTCTCTCTCTTTCTCTCTCTGTCTCTCTGTATCTCTCTCTCTCACACACACACACACATAAACAAACACACATGCAAACACATACACACACCTGCCGACAAATATATAGTCCCAAAGATACATAGACAAACAACCTACTGCATTTTTTTTACTGTAATCGGGTAAAGGCTATGGATGAGGAGTGTATTCTGAAAAATCTAAACAGAATTCACTAAATTCGAGAGGACACAAGCAGACAGATGAGCAAAATAACAATAACAACACTGAGAAATTGGTGAAGGATTGACTGTGTCTCGAGTGATTTATCTGTGCTTCCTACAACTGGAGGCTTCCTGACACAAACCTTCCCCAAATCCAGGCCTGTCCATCCTCCTTAGTTTGCATGGCAGAGCTCCAAAGAGCCGTGTGTGTTTTGCCTGGTGTGCCTCTGTGGTGGCCTGGGGCGTCCCCCACCCCTCGCTCTGCAAACAATCTCTGGGAGACAGGTGATATGGCAAACCCTGGGAGCTCAAGCTGTTGACAAAAAAAATAGTTATCCTTCCCGCAGCAATGAAAATTATGCAAACACACACACATGCACACACACACACACACACACACACACACACACACACACACACACACACACACACACACACACACACACACACACACAGACATCCAGGAGGTGCACAACAGACTTTCTCTCAATGTCTCTCTCTCTGTTTGTCTCTCTCTGGATTGCTGTATTTTATTTCTTGAAGGAGATTTCAGCTTTTTGTGTTTTTCTTCTTTTTGAGCTTCTCTGTGGTGCTTTACATTTCTCTGTCACTGTTTCCACCCCTTTGTTGTATTCAACTGTTTTATTCTTTAAAGTATCTGTATTTCTTACTGTTTTCAGCTGTCATCCTCTTTAGAAAAGGGTGACATGGTCTCTGAGATATGGTTTCCTGACAAAAAATGGCATATTCGGTTTTGCAGTCAATATAATCGAAGTAAGTAATGTTTGGGCTCCAAAACTCGAGTGGGTTTCACATGTTTTACGACAAAGCCAAAACCGAGATCATGAAAAACAGGAAATGTTCCCGGAAAATGGGGACATCTGGTTAGTCATGCCAGACCAAGTATGAGTACTTACTTTTGCCTACACTCTGAGCACAGATGACTACACTTAAATACAGGGCAGGCTATGACAGAACAGGTAGTAAGAATAGCATAGTTAAAAAACTTTTCCTTCCTTCCTTCCTTCCTTCAGAGGTGAGAATGTGCATTTGGAATCAGACAGGCAGGTAGGCCACCTAGCTTTATTTGGTCTGAATGTAAAGATAGGACAAAGTTTTACAGCCCTTTGGCTGTCACAGTAGATGTCCTTTTTGTTGTTGCTGTTAGATGAGAAACCCCTGACTGACTGGTTTCACTGCAGACTCTCTTTGCCTGTCAGTTTTTCACTAAACTCTTACTCCCACTCACATACCCGCACACATATTTTTCCCCTTTCTTAATCTATCTCTCCCACACGCGCGCACACACACACACACACACTTGCACACACTTTTTTTCTCATACTAGTATAATGACTAGTAACAAGGCAGTTATTGTTACCATAAAAAATAACAATTAATTTAAAATGCAAAGAATCTGAAGCTGGCTTTGATTTTTTTGTGAGATGCACTGTGGTTGTCAAATAAAATATAATATAAATAATGACATAAATGTAACTGGAGGCTATTTTCAGACAGATCCTCCTGACCGCAGCCTTGAGTGCGATGTCATGATACCATGCAGTGGTTTCAGCGCTATTGTGGAATTATAATGAGCATGAGGGTAGAGGCACAGTAATGGCCCAATTCACTATTTCATTCTTTCCCTCTCTCTCTCTTCCTCTATCTTTTCTCTCTTTCATGTTCCCTCTTACTCTTTCTCAATCCAAGTTCTGTATTTCTTCTTTATAGAAATTTCAAGTTTTTGCACATTCAAGTGCCTCTGTTGCTCTCTCTCTCTCTCTCTCTCTCTTCCCCACCCCCTCCTCCTGTTCACTCTTACCCTCGATCTGACTGCACATGCTTGTGAGACACCAGTGAACACAGTAATTACAAATGGCTCCATTTTACCCACCCAACACAGCCTCAGCTGGGACTGCCACAGCCCCTCGCCTCGCTCTCATCAGCAGATGCCATAATTTATTGGCAAAGGCTTGGCAGAAATTAGCCTGACATGAACGCAAAACATGTTGATGACTTTTAATCCTTTTCACTCAATACCGAGGTGTTTATTAACTTTTAGCTGTCGACGCCAGGAAAATTCTTGATAGGATTAAGAAGTCCTCAGCTAGCAAAAAAGCACAGAGAAAGAGAGAGAGAGAGCGAGAAGGCGAGAGAGAGAGAGAGAGAGACAGGGAGTCAAAAAAAATAGAGAGAAACACCAATCCATCATACTGGAAAGAAGGCTGTTGAGGTCTGATAGGCCTGATGCCAAAAGTGCCTACCCTGATTGCAGCCGAGTGTGGCCCAGACTTGGGCCAAGTTTGGTGTGGCGCCTGCCTTTATCTGCTTTGGCACGTCACTCATCAGCTCACCTCTTCAGCAGAGCGCTAGCAGCAGCCATGCTAACATGGCTTGGGTTGCTGTGCTATCAGTGTACAGCGTGTTGCTGTTAGCCGCGCCTGGCTCCTTTCCAACATCTGTCAAGGCTTTATCACTGGCCTCCTGAACACCGATCTGATTGGTGGAGAGGATCGGAAACATTTGGTGTTTAATTCCTCTCTCTCTCTCTCTCTCTCTCTCTCTCTCTCTCTCTCTCTCTCTCCCTTCTCTCTCTCTCTCTCACACACACACACACACACACACACACACACACACACTCTGACCAGATCCAAAATCCTTAACACAGAGCTTCAGATGCCTCCCTCCCTCCCTCTCTTGAGTCAGTGAGTTTCTCCCACTCATGATGTGTGATGTGAGAGGCATTAGTAGCTGTGTTTGAGGGTGGTGCAGTGTTGGGGGTGGGGGGGGGGTTGGGGTTGGTTTTGGAGGATTGGAGCCTGGGAAGGAGAGGAGAAGAGTGGTTGGGGGGGCAGCAGTTGGGATGGTTGTGTAGGATCGAGGAGGGGGTGATGAAGTTGAGTTAAATAACGGCTAAATCTTCTGAGCTGTCCTCCTTCTTGTTGGGTGAGTGGCATCAGAGAGAGAAAGAGAGAGGGAGAGAGAGTTTGAGGGCAAGGGGAAGCGAGGGGAGGGGGAAGCCTGGGAATGCTTCTATTGAAAGAGAGGTGGAAAGTCTTGTGCTAAATCTTTTGCACCACTCCTAAACCTACCCCCTCCTGCACCCTGCATTTCTCACCCTCTCCTCTTCTGTGAGAGCACCAACCCCATGTGAGGCTCTGCAAAAAGGCTGAGGAGAGGAGAGGAGAGGAGAGGAGAGACGGACAGAGAATAGAAGAGAGGAGAGGAGAAAAGGGAGAGTGGGGAGCTGGGAGAGGGAAAAACTGGGGCATCTGGGATGGGATTAGGCATTGACATTCTGACGCTCTCATCTCCCGGCCCCCAGAACTGTGGAGAAGGACGGCACTCCTTCAGGGGAAAGCTGCTGGTTCTGGCATCTGGCACACACGGCCCCGCGTCTCCTCCGCGTCCTCCTCCGGGCCGGAAGAGGATTTGCTTCTAAGTCATCCAGCTTTGTGCTGCACCGTCCTGCGCAAGGCGGGTTCTTGAAAAGAGCATCTGTGTGTGTGTGTCAGTGTGTGTGTGTGTGTGTGTGTGTGTGTGTGTGTGTGTCAGTGTGCATGTGAGTATGTATGAGGGTGTATGTGTATGGTGGTGGTGGGGGGTGGAGGGGCGTAGCAGTCGCTACAGCTGGTTTTGCGTGGGAATGCCAGCACTGTAAATGTCAGGGAAAGGTCTCACTCCCGGGATGGGCACAACCGCTGCTGGGCTGGAGGAAGGCCCCTCCGATGCCCAGGACTTAGCCTGGCACACACTGGCACTGCATCCATGCCAGGCTAACACCAGACCAGGGCCATGGCTGAGCTGAAGTTAGCAATGGACTTAGCCCTACTCTGGTTCAGCTGCTCAGCAGTAGGCTTTTCTGGCCTTAAGGCAGCCCAGTTACCCCTGACCTTGCTTAGCCCTCTACACTCTGCTCATAGCCTGTGAGTCCGCGTAAAGCTTGTTAACTAGCCCTAAATCTGGACATGGAGGCTCAACTACCCCTGTGTCTGTTGATAGCCTCAAAAACTAAAACGGAGTCTGTTTGTAGCCTCTAAACTACCCCTGTGTCTGCCTAAAACCTCTACAGTACTCCTGACTGTGCATAGTCTCTGAACTACCCCCATGTCTGGATATAAACTGCATAGCTAGCCCTCTGTCTGGGTATGATAGCCTAGCTACCCCTAGGCTGCAATGTAAAAAACTACTAGCACAAAAAACCTAAGCTGGTTTAGTCCTCTTGTTCCAGAGTTGATTTATGTCAACACTTGGTGTTTAGTACCTGTAATGTTTGTATCACACATGAAATCCATGACCACATTCAGAGGCCATGCTATCTCAGAGGCTATGACGGTGGTGCTGATCCAATAAGCCCAGAACCCACTACCATGTGAGACCTCAGCATTTTGCATAATGAATTGCACTAACACACACACACACCGTGTGCACAGCTGATACCACGAGTTAGTCACACCCAGCATGAAAGGAGAAGCAAAATAGATGGGATACACAGTGTATGAGAATCTTTTTTTCTTTTTCTTTCTTTCTTTCTTTCTTATAACGTATTGACTTTTTGGCTACTTATGATGTAAATGTTTAGCCACCTTTGAATTGCTCGTAACCCCATTATTGGATTCATATAAATCACATCACTGAGCTATCTATCAACATCAAACGCTACTGACTGCATGGCTGCGTTCATTCATCATAATGCTGTTACGTCTGTGGATATGGTACATCACCCCATTGATGTGTCCAGTGTGCGAGCACTGAGCAACCCTACCCTTTATGAAACAGGCTACTGAGTTAGAAGTTATTTTTAAAGGAAGAGTACCGGTAGAACTCTTTTGAGTTGTCTCGATAACAACACTGTCTATTTTACACTTATACTCACATTACCATGTTAGTCTGTAAAGATACCACTGCAGACATGGTGGATGCATTTCAACACTGGTTTATTTATCCAAGAATGGCTCGATACCTTTGTAGATAGGACAGCATCCCCTACTGGCCTGGTGTCATAAACAGAGAATAGCCAATACATCACAAAGAACCACAAACAGAACAGCAGCCTGGGAATCTACCTGCGTTCTGTTCCATTCCATCCGGCATGGTTTGAGATAATGCACTAAGACTGTGCTGACACTGCAGGTACTTAGCTGAGTGTTTCCGGGGCTCGACAAAGACTCTGGGTCTTTAAGTGCTTCATTAGGATGCAGAGTTTGTGTTTTGGCAGAGTGCAGCTCAGTGAGTCATGGGGTGTTTGCCTGCGCAGAGGAAGAAGCCAAGAAGCACAGAGTGGCAATCTTCCTCTAGCAGTCAGTACCACTGAGCATACCTCAGAGAGAGAGAGAAAGAGAGAGAGAGAGAGAGAGAGAGGGAGACGAGGGGGGAGGGGGGGGGGAGAAAGAGAGAATCATTAGAGAAAGATGGAAAGAAAGACAGGTAAAGGGAGGTAGGGACACTCTAAAGTCACCAAGGCAGAACCACAAGGGAAGAGGCCAGAGAAGACAAAGAGGAAATAATGGAAGCAGAGTGAGAGAAAAAAAGCAATAAAGGAATAGAGAGTTAAACATATCGGTGCAGAGAGGAAGGAAGAGAAGTGATAGGGATGCAAAAAGGGGGAAAGAGTTTGTACAGGTCTCTTGTACAGACTGGTAAGACAAAGTCTTCTGGCATACCTCCTATAAGGATGCCGTGACTGATCTAGCATCAGTTTGATGGATCCGCCTCTATCGACAATCTTCCATAACTCCATCTCATCAGCATAAACAGTTGAGATTGAGAGAGAGAGCGGGGGAGAGACAGAAAGATGGAGAGAGAGAGAGCAAGAGAGAGAGATTGAGAGAAAATAATATACATCAGACTTTATTGCGCACATATGGCCGTTAAGTCTCCCAGTCCTGTTAATGGATGTCTTTCCTCATACGTCAGAAAATCAATCGCTGCACGTCGTTGCCAAGTTTTGGACCTAAGCCCTCCATCATATTTACCGACTGGCTGGCCAGACAGGGAGTGGGCCTGGGACCAATCTGATTTCGGATCTGAAAATGGCCTTTGCTCGAGTTTGTGCATATTTAACCCACTCCACAGTCTGTATATTTCCAATCCGTACCACACTTTAGACATATCCAATCCATAACAAAGTTTGTACATATCCAATCCATACCACAGTTTGTACATATCTTATCCGTGCCTCATACCGTATGTCTTCCTCAGCCAGTTGGACAGCCTCTGCATTTTGCAGCTCAGTCATTGGACTTGTGGCCACAGTCACCAAGACGGATGATTGGTAAATGCACAGTGATTTATTGTTGTAAACTGTGCACCCTTGCAGTTTTTCCATGTACTGTAGTGAATAAATCTGCATTTAGATGCATCATCTATCACAGGGCATCACAAAAGATCAGGTTTGTGTTTGCAGAAAATATAGTCACAGTGTGGACTACTACATGAGGAAGGGGCATAAGCCGAAGAAACGTTTGCTCACATGGAAACGATAGAGAGAAATTGTACAATTTTGTACGTCTTATCTAAACTTGTAAGTTAAACCCATTGAAGATACTTTGTGTTATATGGAACACAATTTATGTACCTTATATGAAACATACATACAATATATGGATAAGTCATTTCTTTCTGTGGCATGGGAAAAATATGATAGTGGCCATGATTTATGAATCTATAATGTAGGAGGGCAGCAGAAAATGTAATTTTTCAAAAACATTTATTTTTTCCATACTGTACATTGTAGCATATGGATTGATAATATTTACGGCGTTTCGGACTAAACATACTCAGCCTGTGAGTTGTAACCACACTAACAACTGGTTACAACCAAATGTTCATGGGCAGACTGAAAACCTGATCAGTAAATTAGATTATTTCACTTGGCTGATTAAACAAGTAGCTGCAGCAAATGAATCAAGACACATATTATAGGCCTTTACCAACATGACAATGGTTAGACAGTCTTAGCAGGAAGCCTAGTTGTTTTTTGATGATTATGTAGCCTCTTGGTCTACTTTCGCCTCAACCTGAAATATTACTGTTGTACTTACCATGAAAATAACTCAGGAAAAACTGTGGAAAATGCCAGACCACAAGTGCCATCACATGTTTCCAATAGACTGATTTCACAATTTAACAGTGACAGAGTGACAATCAATGACTAGCAGTAATTCCCTTGGCAGGGTTAATGCTGCTACTGACAGGTTAGTCTACAGATTAGCAGTATCCTTGTGCCATTTGGTGTTTAAGTCACATTTGTTCTGTAGTCGTTAGCAAATAGGTACACTGTTATTTGAGAATGCAATACACTCTATGCAAATGACGTGAAGAGACCGGCTATTGAGCGAGTGACTCAATGCGGCAGGTTATTAACTTACCTCATGCAATCATGTAGCTCCTGCTCCTCGCCTGCCGAAAGCATTTGTGTGGTTCTCAGCAGGTCTGAGTCAGATAGGTTTGGTAATCAAACGATCTCATAAGCCATTTCGATATTTTAGTGCACACAGAAGACTTTAATTGTTACCAGCTGCTGCCTGCAAATTATAGGTAGATTAAGGATAAATGTCATTTTCTGTGTCATTTTCGATACAGATAGGCTATTATTTGCAAAACTGGAAAAATCCTGGCTCCAGAAAGTGAAAACCTTGCCATAATACTAAAAACAAGTCATCACACTAATTACCTCTTCTACCAGGCTAAAGAGGTGCACTAACTGAAATCAGCTTTAGTAAATGACTGTAAAACAGATATGTGGGATGAACTTGCACTCTGTGGAGCTGGTTTCCCACCTCTAATTATTTATTGATAAATTGTGCTACATTTGTGCCACAAGTAATGTCACAGGAGGAGACTCATCCTTAATATCAGGCAATTCACTAACTAAAGGTAATGGTGTGGCAGTCAGATATATATAGACAAACATTAACTGATGCCATAATCCGTTGAAATATTTTGGAACAATACAATAGACAAGTGGCACACTAGTGGGGCTCAGTTGCTCAGTGCTCTCTTGCTGAATGCAGTGTTGTGATTCTTGGCAGGTTTGTCAGACAAACTCGGACCATAAAATCAATTGATCTCATAAGCCATGCAGTGTGGAAGTGCACAGTGAAATGAATAGCGGCCCAGTGCTCAAACAAGCCCCCGCCCCACCCTCCCACACACACACACACACACACACACACACACACACACACACACACTCACACACACACACACACCAGCTCCCACCCCCCCAAGGAGTCAATGGCCAACTCTGTTGACTTGGTTCTTAAGGCTTAGACTGACCGCATTGTCTGGTTTGCCAGACGGAACCAGAAATTCCATTACTGACTTGTTAGATCCCTGCATCATGCACCTGCTCAGTTTCCTGGGGACACGCTCGCTGTGTATGTTTGTTTGCATGAGGACAGGCGAAAAAAGGAAAGGAGCCATAGGGGGTGGAGAAAAAAATCTTTATCACCATGGAAACTTCCCATATCTGGCAATATGCTTGCTCCTGCCTTGGCATGGGCAGCACTTAAACCACCAGGTATTCTAGTGCTTGCCATCTGTAAGCTCCATAAGTGTGTGTGCAGGGATCTTCCAGCACATGCCGTCTGCCTGACAGAGAAGGCGAGAGTGTCAAACTGACACCAGATCAGTCAGAACTCCAGAGCAGGGCTGCTTCCAAGGCCCTCTGAGCTCCCAGCTAAAGCCACGGTGAGACTGCGATTATCTGTGTTCAGGTGGAATGAAGTAAGTCCATAATACTTGTTAGCGAGGCAGGATAGAGCGAGACCTAATTTGACAGAACACGTTTAATGAAAAGAGGGGAAAAAAGGCATTTAAATGAAGTCATTGAAAGGGATTTGCCGGGGAACGTGCAAAAATACCTGTGGAAGAGGAACAGGATAGAGGAGGGCAGTGAGACAGCAGCATCCGTTATATGTGGGGATTATTAAGGTCCCCCCCTCCCCTACCCAACGAGTGTAAGAGACTGATAAATTTGGCATTAGGACATGTAGCTGCACTGAAATTTGTCACTTTCGATTCAGGTTGACAAAGCTTCCCAAGCAAAAACCATTAAAAAATAGTGGCCAATTTATTTGTCTGCTTGGGAGCAAGAGTAGGTTTCCTTCTTTCTTTCTCTCTTCCTCTCTCTTTATGTCCTTCTTTCTTCTTTCTTTCTTTTTTTCTTTCTTTCTTTTTTCTCCTTTAACTCCCCATCAGAGGGACATGCCCTATTAGAGAGACGCTGAGCGTTATTTGCCTATGAAGTAGGGCTGCAACCAGCAGAGCAGCAGTATTTAAGGCCCCTTCGCCTCCTCCATTAGACTGAGTAATGACCTCCATCAGAATACTGGTCAGCCTCACTGCCCCTCGCCCCCCCTCCACCAAAACACCCCCGTACCCCACCCACACCTTCACATGCACTGAGTGTTTTGAGATGACTGCCATAAAACACCTGTCCCTTAAATTGGTGTGAGTTGAAAAATCCCATCCAGCCCAGCGTTTCTGCAACAGCTCAGTGTGCGCCAAGCGTACCGTGGCAGAAGGAGGCCTTTCAGCGACTCATTACGGCCAAATGCACACCAATGCGACAGGAGATCCAGTTATTAGGGCGCCTATGCCATAAACTCAATCTACCATGGGCTTTATTGAGAAGGTGCCTGGATGCTTCTGTCTGAAATGGTCTGCCCCTTTTCTCTTAACGTTTTCTAGTCATGTTTCAGTAGTTTCCAGTAGTTTCACATTGCTGTCCTCAACAACGTGGCAGTGTTTGCACAAAATCCAGTCTCGAAATGAACTCTTTGTGTTTGAAAGGAAAAAGTTCACTTGTGTGTTTTGATGTGTGTCACAGCCATTGGCCATAAGCTAGTTTTATCCCTGAGAGCAGATTCAGATACTACTAACACAGTAAGCAGGTTAAAATACACTGTTGAGCAGTCACACTTGGAATGCTAATTCAGTTTTGTAATGACCAGGTTCATAGTGTCAGAAACATCAAAAGAGGCTACAGAATATCTGACTGTGCACTTTAATAGCCGAACATTGACAATACATCAAACAATATCAAAAGTTTATTAAACCCCAAAAGATCAAAGAAACTAAGCCTAATCCTGGAAATCCAGAAGAAGTCTATCTTTAGTCAATGATAAGGCTTTACAATGAGAAATCCATCATGTAATAGACAATCCACGATCCTTGAATAATAGATGCAGATAATGTAATTGGTGATCAAAAGGCAGTTGTAGATTTTTTTTAACATGGCTTGCAATAGCAATCCATGAACCAAATACAGTCTAAGACTGCTTAACAAGACAGGCACACAATTGAAATATGTCTTTGAACATAGACCACAGTTACAAGATTGTGACATTAAAACTAGACAGTGTTATACTAAAAGGCAGAACAATGCCATGGAGGCTGGCCCATTAAGCAAGGTATATATTTTCCAAGTTCTTCTGAATTGTGTATTCAGCCACAGGTGCACTGACAACGGAATATAACAGAAAGCCAGTCAGTGGACATAGTAAGGCATTTACTACTATATTAAGGCCCACATACAGTGTAGAGCAACAGGTTGCAGTTGGCCTGAATTGTGACAATGTATCTTAACTGCAGTGTTAAATGGTACAGTCCACAGTGTAATTGTACTCTACAGACTGGACGAAATATAGAAATAGTTATAACCTCTGCTAGCAGCACTACACCCCTCACCACCATATGCAGTTATTTTCCAACTGAGACAGGGAAACAGGTACCTTGGCAGGGGAACTGATACAGTACAGTAAGATGTACAGCAGAAGAGCTGGGCTGAACTGGGACTATGGGTCTTAACCACTATACTAAACGGTAATATCCATAGTGTAATTGCAGGCTAGGTTGAGATACAAAAATAGTATTACTGTACCCTTCTGCAGCAGTACCTACCCCTGCGTCACCATATATAACTGTCTGAATGAGTGTGAGAGCAATGCACTGCGGTCATCTCCATTGCTTCTTCCTGTTATTTCAGATTTAACCTGGGTGGCTGCTTTGTCGCAGACGCAACGCAAGCAGATGAAAATGAAAGGTCCTTGTAGGCAAAAGGGAAATTAAAAAACTTGCCAAGATCACAGAAAACACTGACAGAATAGTTACGAAATGTGTGGAAAACATTGGTTTTCTTTTTCACTGTTCTTGCAACAAAGCAGTATTACACACACTGTGAGCCCATATCTTAAGTGCTGACGGAGAAGCGGGGCCTGTTGTGTCTTTTTGCATTATAAAGGCTTATGGCGATGTCAGGGTGGCGGCTGACTCAACTCCTCCTGGGAGCTGGCTGTGCTTGGTGTCAGTCCAGACAGCGCCCAGCTACACTTCCAGTCGCCTTTATGTTAATGCCGTCAGGGGAGAAAAGCGATTGTCCTTAAAGGAACGGCGCGAATAAAACGGGCCGTAAATGCCAAGCCGTGAGAGATTGGAGGAGATTGTGTGGAAGGCAGTGGGAGGGTGACGGTGCTTTGTGAGGCGACACACTGGCTGTCTCCGACGCCCAGCGCCAAGGGAGAAAGACTAGAACTGTAATATCACCCCTGCTCAGTCTTCCGCCTACCCTGGGTGGGCATGAAGGGCAGTTCTACACTCATCTGTGGGGGCGGGCGCTTGATATAAAAAAAAACGTCCATGAATCTGAGCAGGTGGGTGCTCTCTCTCTCTCTTTCTCTCTCTCTCACACACTCTCGGTCCCTCCGTGCAGTGCTACTCCTTTAATTAAACAACAAGAGGAGGACACAGGAAATGGCAGGAGGTGGAAAAATGGTGCACACATATTCCCTGTCTCCTTCTCTTTCTCTTTCTCTCTCTCTCTCTCTCTCTCTACCAGGCTGTAATGGCTTCCTAGCAAGCCATTTTATGTTCCCGCAATGACATGTGCCACTGACTTTACTGCAGGCTAATAAAGAAGAAGTCCCCGGCTCCCTGTTGCCCTTCTGCGGGAGAAAAGGAGGGGTGGGGGAGGGAGGGGGTTGCAGTGCTCCACAGGGACTTGGATTTCAGTAATTATTAGACACTGGTTGGTTTGCCCACCCAACAGAGGGTGCTAAACATTTTTCTGTGTGACATTTCGGCTTATTTGGAGGGCAGTAGTCATAGTGGCCTCGTTTGAGAGCAGAAGTGGCTTGCGACGATTTCTTGAGACCGCACTCAGAGGCGCATGGAGTATCTGTTGTTTTATTCAACATTCAACCCAACCATAGTATCCCTGATTAAGAATAATGGTGCAATCTTGCTGCCGTATGCTGCCCATACCTGTCCACAGGGTGTTTTAACAGGGGGAAAAACAGAGTGATATAAATTACACGCCAGGCAATACAAACTAATTGTCTATTCCAGGACTGCAGCTAGGTGTAACATTTCAGACTCCAGTAGCCCTTTCCCCAACACAGTAAAAGATAAAAGGTAATTTCTTTATTTAGCTTTACTGCTTATACAGTCTGCTGTAATGAAAGCTGAGTTTCCACTAACAGAGCAGCTTTAAATGTCACTGAATAACCAACCACACTGACAATTGTGCAGGGCACTAATATCTATTTCGAGACCAGTAAAAGTTCCAGCAAGAGCACTGGCCTGTTATGAAGCTGTTCTAAAGAAATACTTGGTCAGTAGCTCTGTTTGAATCTTCATGCTGATGTACACTTGCAATGTGCAACAACCTTGTATTACAAGACTGATAATCAAAGCGTTGGTTAGAAGTTATATGGTGTCTTAAACCTTTAATATAATCAATATATCTATAAATGTTTAGATGACGTGTAAATGTTTAGATTTTATTACATGTGTGTATGTATGTATGTATGTATGTATGTATGTATGTGCATTACATATAGACAGTATTGGCAGCTTTATATTGTGTATTGTTCTATATGTATGCATGTATACACATATGGTATGTTTATTTCAGTCTTTAATTCTGCTCTTACTGCTTTCTGCACTTCTGTTTGGATGCCAAACTGTATTTCAGTGTCTGCGTTCCAGTACTGTAGACATTGACAATAAAGTTAAATGTAATCTAAAAAGTTATGGTCTCTACCAGCACTTTTAGTCTGAACTTAAGGTTGCCAACTCTCGAATCCTCAAAATGATCAGTGGCCTAATTATGTGTGTTCTCAGATGCTCACAAATGATCCCTAACCAGCACTAATGAGCTATCTTAGCAGGACACTCTCAGTGTGACTCTCAGAGCTCAACTCAGCCAAAGCCAAGACTAATGAATAACACAGGAGTCTGAAACCTTACCCACCACCAAATCAAATCCAGTCTTAAACAGTACATCCAAGGCGGTGCTTGCAGTCGACCTGTCCTTGGTGGCAGTCAATGACACACAAAACACACTTTTTTCTCTTGGTGTACTCAGACTTTTTCCTCTGTACTGGCTTTTTTCCTAGGCTGGTGGTACTCTTTTCTGGCCTCATTGATACTTTTTTTGAGGATTTTATAATGGCCCTCTATAAATTGTCACTCATCGAGCACTACTTCAGTATGCCTCTACTCATTCTCATGAACTAGCACTTTTTACAGGCTGATGGTACTCTTTTCTGAACCCCCTTGATTAGTTTTTATGTTAATATTTGTTCCATATAAACTACATTACCCATGGGCACTACATCCTTAGGACATATTCAGACAACCTTAACTGAACCTTTGAACTTAAAATATGAACATTTCCTTCCTTCAAAGTGAGAGAGCAACTTTTCAGGTAGCAATTTTAAAGCATTACATTTGACAGTTAATCAACAGGTAACACAAAAACTGATGAATGTTAAGATTTAGGTGCACAAACTACCTCACTCGCTCGGCTTGTCTGGCTGCAGAGAGAATGTATTTGTTGATAAGTAATGCCTGAAGGGCTGTACTGGGAGAGAATAAGTTACCAAAGTGAAAATGAACAAATCAAAAAATGTGGTTGTTAGAGCTGGTAATAGGACGGTTATATAAAATTGTTATAAATAGTAGAAGCAATATATTCCGCATGACTTTTTCATATGCCTATGGATGAATCACAGTTGTAAAAATAATCTTTTCCAGCCCCACCAACACTTGTGTTATATGGCTTCATTAACGTTAGAACCAGTGTGGCTTATATTGACCTGGCTTCAAAACGGCACAACAGGAATGCAACAATCTTCAGCCAGAATGACAGCAGCAGACACACGTGAATAATGGGAGTACCGGCACTTTTTTCCACTTCAACCACTGATCTAAGTCAGACCCCACTTGGCCAAGGTCGGAACACTCTTTGTTATCCCCAACAGACTCTCAACCTTTCTCTGTCTTGGCTGCTCAAAACAAGTGGTAAACAACTTTTAAACAAAGCAGCTAAGTTGTCCGACCCAGAGAAATGGCAATACTTTAAATTCCTGCAGTGTAACCTCTGCGCTAGAATCCCTTGCTCATAGCAGTCTCTTTCACAACAAATAAATTACATTGTGCATTTCATTCCTCTGGCACGGTGCAGATGATTCAGCCTGATTTATTTCAGCATGTTTGGGTGCCTGAGACTCGTTAAAGGCTTTTTTTTTTGCAGAAGGTGAGGTGCCTGTGTCGGACAGCCATTGGCATTATTTGAAATATCTGAAGCAAAACATGAAGTCTTTAACAGATGTTCAACGGGTGCTTAATGGATGCTGTTTCTAATTAGCTCATTATTCATGCACTAATGTATTCCAAACTCAATCTGACACACTGTGATGAGTCCACTTAATTGTTGCAATCATTGCTTCCCCACTGCACAGTCTGTGTGTTGTCAGCTGACAAACAACAAGCTTGATGCTTGGCTCCACTTGCTGCAATAGCTGGGGTCAATGTCGGCGCTTGTTGGTAAGTCTTCACACATATTTATGAATATAACAACAACAAAACAGCAACATCAACAAATAAAAGCATGATGATGCAACTTCAGAAATGTTTTAAAAAGTAGAAAAACTAGGGCTTTGTGTAAGGGTGTGTCGTGCTTACACACACACATGGGCGAACACACACACACACACATAAACACACACACACACACACACAATCACATTGATATACAGTATACGTGATAGGAGGTATATTACGGTATGTGATAATGAGTTATATTATGATGAGAAACATACTGAATAAAACATGTGTTTTTACCATTTATAAACCCATTTGTGGGTCATTATGCTTGTTCAGCTCTCTTTTCCTGACTGATGTTTGAACAAAGAAGAAAGCCATCTTTTGAACAATTTTTGTGTTTATTTTCCTGCCTCTCATGTGTTTATATATTTATTTTGGGTTGTGCCTTCTTGAGCTGAGCTTAATTAGTGGGTAAATATTCTCTGAGATGAATAAGGTTATATGCAAAACATCTAAGCCTATTTTGTTTTGAGACTTTGAAGGAGACCGCTGGCAATCAGTATTAGTCAAACACATTTCCATGTCTGGTCAGACCCACCTAATTGTGCCCCATCCCAGCATGGCACTGGAAAGGAATGCGATGCTCTGTCAGTCTCAGAGATATGACCTTTACTTCCCCTGTAGACTGCGAAAATCGTACAGCTCGTAAAACACGTCTTGTTGAATTGCATTACCCAGGGCATGATTAAGATGTTGTTGTGCTTGAAATGGGAGGTCACACAAAGAGAAAAAGCTACTTCAGGCCACTTACTAAAGTAGTCTACCAATGTGATGCCAAAACTACAGTCAGGAAGTGCTATATTTCAAAGGGGTCTATGATGTTCAGAGACACCTTTCTTCCCAAACAGAAGCGGGTAGGGGAATGGGTTGAAGTGGAGCATCATGGGTGACAGTGGACTTGTCATTCTGTCTGCATGTTACACAGTTTTTAATCATTGTCTCTATCCGACGGTCCATTTTGGGCCACCAGTACAACTCCCTTAGGTGTTGGTTGGCACGTACAATGCCTTGGTGGGTTTTTATGAGCTTTGATGAGTCTTTTCTGCAATGACTCAGGCACCAGCAATTGATGAGTACCTCTGACTATGCACTCGTTCATGACTGTAAGTACATGGTACGGATAGCATGGCTGTAAGTTTGTGAGCACTGGACAGGCTTTGCACTCTGACTGGAAGTCATCCCCAGACACAGCACACAGATCACTAAGGGTGGCTGTAACTGACTGACTAACTTAGCAACATGGTTCAAGGATCCAGTTCGATATTCCACTTCATAGTCAAAGTCGAAGTAAGCGGACCATCGGTAAGTAAGTGCAATGGTGATCAGTTTTTGTAAGAGGAATTTTCTGCCCCAGAGCCATGTGTGCCATTTCTAAACAGCCCAGATGCGAGCTAGGGCTTCCTCCTCAACGATTGAGTATTTCCTCTCTGCATCAGATGGTCTGCGAGATGCAAATGGAACAGTCTGTTCTGTACCTTTACTGTCTAGCTGAATCAAAAAGGGCAACTACCCTCTAGTCTGAGGCATCTGTTAAGACTATAGTAGGCTTGCTGGGGTCGAACAACACCGGAGCAGAGATGCTGCTTGAGTCAAGGCTCAGGGCTCAAATGCTTGATTTGGTCAAATGCTGCTTGAGCTGCTTTGCTCCAGTGGGATGGACAGTCTTCTTACAGAAAAGTTCTCATAGGTTCAACGATGGTCATGTAATTCCAGAAACTTGCTATAGAATACACTCAGGCCAAGAAAGGAGTGCATTGTTACAGGATTAGTATGCAGGATAGCAGTGACATGACAATCATCTGGCAGCAGACCTTCTGCACTAATTTTTTGGCCAAAGAAGCTCAGAGTAGTTTGATGGATTTAACATTTATTAACATTGAGTTTCATTCCTGCATTGTTGATTCTGTGTAACTTAGCACACAGCTTGTGCTATATGAGTTCCGTATATGATGACGTCATCAAGGTAGGATTGTACTCCCTTTTAGGCCACTTAGGATTTATGTCATTATCTTTTGAAACTGCGGGCACTGAACTCAACCTGTAGGAAACTCTGCAGTACTGATACAGTCCTTCATGAGAAATGAAAGCTGTGAACCCTCCACTCTCTTTATGTTCATGTTTTAGCTGATGGTACACAGATTTAAGATTCAGGGTGGAGAGCATAACAGCCGCACGGAGCTGAGACACTATGTCCTCAATCAGCAGTAAGGGATGGCTGTCAACGATCACCACTTTGTTAGCTTCTCTCAAATCAATGCATGTGCGTGTACCGCCATACCCTGAAATGAGTTTCAAAAATTTGGCAAAAATGTGATGTTATGAATCTATAACTTGCCTCAAAAAAAGACACGCCACAGTAAAAGAACCAGCATCCCTAGCAAAGGCCTGAAAGTCAGAAAAAAAGAGACCTTAGACTGCAGTTAGAATACAGCATCTAATAGAGCTAATAAATAAATTATTAGTTTTTTTAGATGGTATCTATCTATCTATCTATCTATCTATCTATCTATCTATCTATCTGTCTATCTATCTATCTATCATGTCTGACATTTGTTACAAACAAAGACCATGAAAATGTCTTGACAATGTAGCAATTTATGATTACTTTCATTGTGTGGATATATCATTCCCCTACAGATGTACAGATGCACTGTGGGAGCGAGTGGCCCTGTTCCAAGATGGCCGCCCTGCAAGCATGTCATTCTAGTGGGCGGCAGCAGTCAGTGCAGCGTATGTACTGTATATATATGGACTCATCGACAGTTTGGGCTTGTTGCCTGAAAACAGTATCTCTCAGTGACACCATTGACTTTTGGATTAAAGTACATTTCCAAAGCCTTTACAGATCCCTCGTAAACATCAGTAGCAAGTGGTGAGGTGCTGTAGATTCCGTTGACCCCCGTTCCCAAGCAGTGATTGAGCAAGACCCTCTTTTCTCAGTAGGAAAGCCATTACCCCCAATCGCAAGCAGGTACTTATGAAACAACTTTTTCCATGCACCAAATGGAATTTGCGGGTCACCTGGTCACTCCAGGAGCACAACCAGGGGTGGAAAGGAGAGCGGAGCTATTACTTCTTCACCACTACTTTTGTCACCTCTTTGTTGTGGTGTAGTTCCAGTAGATATTAAAGCAACACTAAAGGACTTTTCATCTTTGGTCGCCCTACAAGTTGGAAGTGGAATTGTCTTTCTTATGTCTCATTGGATCTACAGATCGGTGACCTCCTGGCTTTTGCAAACTTGCAAAGTGTGGTTATAGCCCATGGAGGATGCCGTTCACCCTGTTATGAATTGATGAACCACTAAAATGATTTTGAAAACATTACTATAAAGTTGAAAAAAACCGACTTAGTGTTGCTTTAATGCACATACACACAGTTAGGAACCGAGGATTGTACATTTTACTAAACTCGTTCATGGGTACAACACCACAGGATCATCACTACCGCCCTCTAGTGCTTCTAGTAAAGGCATATACAGAACACAATACAACAGTACTTCTTCTTAGCTTTACTGAGACTGTGTAGCTGTGCTCTACCTAGTTATCTAGACTCATAATGTACTTATTTGTGTACTTAAAACAATTCACAATTCACAAATGGGCTTTATGGCTAGAAACATCAAAGGTTTAGCATAACTTAAATCACACATTATTGTCTGAAGTCCACATTAAAACTGAATTTTGTTAAAAAAACAAAAAAAAACCTAGTCTTGGTTTTTATCTGTGACTGATACTTATTGGAAATAGCATGTGGCATTTAGGCTGTTAAGGTTTTATACTATGCTGAGAGAAGAAGCACGTATACAAACCACATAAACCCCCCTTAGTCTTTGTTCTTTCCTAAAGATCCCCAAGTGCCCCGTTTGAGTAATTCCTGTCTGTGCTTGTGTTTTTATAATGATATTTATGGCGGCAGTTTACTGCAGGCCTCATTGACTCCCAGCACCTGTTAGAGAATCGGGCCAGAGTTGCGGACGGCATCGTCGTGACGACGAGTGATGGTTCTGGGGGAGCGAGGTGAGAAGGACGAAAGTAAGGAGAGATTTCATGAGGCGGGCAAACAGATGTTTACTTCGCCTGTTCGGCAGGAAGTGGAAAAACATCCCCCTGTTTCCCCGGCACGGGACATTTGGCACCCCGACGTCCTCATTACTCATCGCTCGGAGCTCTCCAATAACAAGGGCAGGTAGGGGACACTGGTTGAGCACATAATCCGCCGAGGAATGCATAATATATCACGGCGCACTAACGCTCAGATCATCATCGCCTGGCCTCTGGGCCTGAGGAGATGGCCAAGTGGAGGGAGAGAGGGGATTGCATCCATACGAGAGGCAGAAGCATTTATTATGGACGCCAATTGTAATCTGTCTACAACATATGCCATCATACTAAAGGTTGTGGGGCAGCTCAAATGACTTTTATTCACCAAAATAGATAGTTCTGGGTTATGTGTGAGTGATATACAGAAATGCTTTGGAAGTTTTCTGTAAATGTTGCTTTTTTGTTTTATTGTTGTTGTTGTTTATTTAGATTAAAATCAATGAAGGACAAGGGCTCACTTACAGTGAGCACTAAAACAGCAATAAATTATACAAAGTAAAATAAATCCAACTTTGAAAAATCAAAGGAGTAAATAAAAAAAATGGTTGTTAAATTTGTATGGTTGTGCTTTAAATGCCATTGTGGTAGAAATACATAGATAAAATAAAGCACATAGAGGCAGCCAGAGGCCTTGTCATCTGTAGAACAGGCTGCAGTAATCTAGCTTGGTAAACCAGCCCCTCCTACTTCTAAATTTTGTACAGAGGGTCAGGCTGGGGTTTCATTGACATGGTTGTCTCAGGCAGCATCTTGCCTGACTAATCAGTGAACAGAAGGAGTCATGACCAGATGTTAGCTACTGGGAAAAGGCAGATCTAATTGTTTTAAACTTCAGCAGAATCTACACCTTCAAGACAAAATTGTTCACTGATTGGTCAGGAAAGATGCCGCCTGAGACAACCATGTCACTGAATCCACAGCCAGACCCTGTGTATGAAATGAAGTAAAGTACGAGGGGGTGGTTTACCAGGCTAGCAGTGATCTACATCCAAGTCCACCCTGATTCTCGAGCTCTTAACTGCATACAACAAGCATCCTTTGGAGGGTCAGTAGTGGCTGGTCACTGTTCCCACTCCAAGGTGACCCCACCCCTGACTCCCGAAGAAGCCAGAATATAAGCCAAGGACAGGATCCCCCTGTCAATTAAAATTCCTGTCCAGCCCTCTCCAGTGTTTGCATACGGGGGGAATGCCTTTGTCAATTATGCCTGAGATCCTCCAGTGCAGATAGACTGCATATTCTATCACTGAAGCCTGTGATTTGCCTCTGAATGTAGCGACGCGCCATTATCAGTGCCTATTTGCGTAGAGATGCTGCCTCTGTCAGAACTGGTTTCATTTGCCTTAACTGATCCTTCACGCAAGTAGTGCAGTCACACTCTCGGGCTGGAAATGGGCTATCTTGACAAGAGTGCCATTGTGCTGTCTAGTATCACCTCAGAAAGCATTAAAAGGGCCATTTATAGGAAATGAAGGGAAATGGGGCAATTAAACTGCCGGAGAGGGGCAGATATTGTCAGCTGTTCTGGTGGCAGTGACTGCCTTGGGCAGAATGCAAATAGCCACGTGTTGGTGTGTGCTCACATGAGATATGTGAGATACTCTTCTTGAATGTGTGTGTGTGTGTGTGCGTGTGTGTATGTGCAGCCCATTAGCAGCAGAAATGAAAAGAGCAGAAGGATTTATGGTTGGCCCTTGAAGGCTGTTTAACATGTAACACACATACAATGGCACATACAGAGACACTTATACGGACACATTTGCATATACATACATAAGCACATATACATACATATGTATACATATACCCACACACACACAGTCACACACATATTTGCTTTCAAAAAATACACATATCTTTATTTATATGTTATTTTAAAAGTATTTATTAACTTTCTTTCCATTTCATCAGTTACATTCTCTCTTTTGACATTTACATGTCATCTGTGTGTGTGGTTATGATGTTAGAAGGTTGGCATGTAATAGCCATTGGCATTCCCTGTTCAATTTTTTTATTTTCATTTTTTTAAATACTACTGCTATATTATTATTGTTATACTGTTGCTATTATATAGCTTTATATTTTTATATAGTTTTACAGATTGAATTGTTTTGAATTGTTTTGACTTTTTTGATACCCATAGTCAACGCTTCCATGCTTGAGGACAATGATGACAATTAAAAATTAGGTTTTAGTTTAGCTAAAGCTTAGCTAAGCCTTACATCCTAGCTAGCAGAACTTGTTTTTTTGTCGGTTGGGCTAAGGTTGGTTTTCAGTTTATTATAAAATAATATAAATAACAACAACATACATTCTCCACTACAACTTATTGTGTTGCATGTTTTTTTCTTTTTGTTTCCCCATTGACTGTAAATTAGACCGCACAAATATTTACTTGTATAAAAGATGCTAATCTCAGTTGCTTAGGCCAGATAAATGTATGATATATATGTACTCCTCAGTGAAAACGCTGTTGTAAATGGATTATAAAGCACAACCCACATTTATAACACAGTAATAAGCTTAATTTGATGACAATGAAGGGCAAAAAAATATTTCACTTGGGTAATGAACATGCAGCCACACGTCATTTTGTTATTGTCAAGGTGGCAGTGCAGATGTTGTCAAATATATGTCAATATTGGCTGGATAGCACTTAAAAAACCAGTCCCTCTGCAAAACCAAATCTCTGTTCTTGCCAGGTGTCGGTGGGTTACAGGCAACAAAATGTAAACAATAGATATTGACACTGGAGAAGCTTGACCTATATTTATTTTGAGCTTACAATTAACATCATTGACATTTTTCAAGTGTGTTTATATTTTGGCTGAATAGTACCGCTTATATCTGGTCCTCAGGTGCCTTGTTTTATTTACATGGTCTTTTCCCATGGGAGGCCTGACCATGGTCATAGCCAGAGATGGGAAAACACTGGCTTCAGATATTAACAGTACCATGTACCACCTACCATGTATTTGTACCTGTACACTCACAACAGGTGATTTCACTAATAAACTCATCTACCCAGATGAGCGGTCGTGCTAATTGTAATTAACTGGTTTAGTGAATAGCTGGAACAAATACATAATAGGCTTTTACTTTCTAAAGCTGCATTTTTCACATCTGACCATGGGAGCTTTCAGAGCTGCCTCTGTGGTACTCTTAAGAGATTTGTGTGTGTGTGTGTGTGTGTGTGTGTGTGTGTGTGTGTGTGTGTGTGTTTGTGTGTAAAAAAAACCTTTATGCATGTTGCATGTGGGAAAAGCAAAAGAAAATGCACCAGAAATACAGCCACAAGGGACACTGGATGTGTGTGTGTGTGTGTGTGTGTCTGTTTTGTATGCACACACAGTGAACAGCAGGGGGATTCTTGACCTCTCCTATCATCAATATGCCTCACCCCCCCTGGAGGACATCATTTCCTGCCACAGATGTGTGCTCTCGTTTCACAGAGACTTACACGTCTGTACGCATCTCCATCTATCATAACATACGCCACTTCATAAAGCCAGTCCTTGACCTTGGCACAGCCATGCCATTGCTTTACATTGCCGGCTGAATTACTTTTTGCTTCTTTTATTCAACCTCTAATGTCCAGCTGTACTAATAAGAAACTGGTATGAATGGATTTAGCTTCCTGCAGCCACTCTGCAGTGCGATTGATGTATGGTACTCAGAAACATTAAAAGACCTGTACAAATCTCTTTAAACAAGAACAGGTCAGGAAATGTTATTCCATGGACTATTCTACTCCATGAACCCGAGTGTAAAATACTCTTCTTCCTGGTTCTCTCTTCCTCTCTTTTCGTTCCTCCCTCCCTCTCATTCTCCCTTTTTCATTTCTCTCTCTTTCTCTCCCTCTCTCCTCTCTGCTCCCCCCGCTGTCTGTGAATGCACACGGAGGAGAGGCTGGCTCTTTCATTTGAAGATAACTCCGCTACTATATTTTCGTGCAAACCATTTTTTCTCCTCTGATTAATAGACCAGAGAGGGGAAAACAGTTTTAATTAGAAAAGAAAATCTATTATCTGCTTCTCTGGATAATTTGTTCCAACTGTGAAAGCTATTAGGAGTACAGGGGTGTGAGCTATGAAATGTGGTTACCTACAAAGAAAGGCTGTATTTTAATTAGTTGTTAGTAGGGAACGGATCCATTTTTCATAGCCCTCATTTCAAAATACACCTTTTTCATCGCCTCCCACCATGAAGGGAAAAAAGGACACAAAACACATCAACTTAAAAACAACAAACAAAAAAGAAACCCAAAAAAATCTAAACAATCTGTGAAAAGCGCTAGCAATACAGCTTTTCTAAATTGACAAAGATTAACGGTAATTAGGAGGGATTTTTAAAAGAAAGTTAAGGGGTTTTATTTAAAATAATAATAATAAAAAAACATCATTATCAGTTATGAGTATTTTTTTGTTGCTGGGAGGGAGAGGCAATGCATTGTGGAGTTTGGAGTAATGAAGACGATTTGTTGTGGGAACAGATGGTGTGTGTTGAGGTGCTGGTTGACAGGTAGCATGTTGTCAATGCGTGGTGTTGTTATCATACAGAGGAACAGCAGCTTTGAGTCTTAATTGGGACCCAGAAGGATTTTGCTTCATAGCGCGGTGCAGAGAGAGAGGGCCACTAAGACGAGGAGGGGGTGTGGGGTGGGTGGGTGTGTGTGTGTGTGGGGGGGGGGGGGTAGTCAGAGCCTGGTATTAAAGCGAAATGCACATCAAAAACACACCAGCTGGCCACGCACGCTTCTCCTGAAGAGAGGAGAGGCCCGACGCGGTGGTGGCATTCTCCGCCATCCCCCCTCCAACTCATTCTCTCTCTCTCTCTTTCTCTCTCTCTCTTTCTCTGTCTCCGTAGTGCTATGTGCATATGTACAGAGCCAACAGAGTGTGTGTCTCCCTCTGTGTATTAGTCCTTGCATGTGTGTATGTGTATGTTTGTGTGTGCATGTATGTGTGTATGTGCTTGTGTGTGTTTTCCTGATTTTTCTAGATGATAAAAATAGATTTTCCCCCTGTATTTTTTAATATTTATTTCCTCCTCAGAGCCATACTCGACTAATGTTACTTCAAAGTTCTGCAGCTAATGCCCGGGACCTCTCTAATTTTCCTCCCTGCATATTAAGAGGTTTTCTGTAGCCTCTTCTCTCCTCTCCTCTCCTCTCTTCTCCTCTACCCTACTCTACTACTCTTCTCTCCTCTGTGAAAGGCACCATGTTAAGGAGGCTCTTGAGATGGCAGGGTTAGGGCTCTTCACGGGGCCTCAGCAGAAACACTCTCTCGCTCGGCCCACTCGAACACGATAGCGATGCGTAATGGGTCTCAACACCTTCACCACGGCTGAGGTGTCCACAGCTGAGCCTTTCATAAGCCTCCTGATTTTTTGAAAACACTCTTACTACTTACTACGATCCTCACTCTTCCCACCCCCTTACCACTGCCGCCTCTCACCGCATCTCACACGGCTATGGCTGTGCTTTTGTAGACTACTTTCCACCACCTACATTACAGGTGCATGTCTTTTGCTGAATAATGTCACCTTATGCAGCTTTGACTGAGGAGATGTAGGGCGTGCTTTATGGTGCGACAAGGGCACAGTCGTAAAACAAGAAACTGTGGACTTTACAAAGATGGGACATAATTTAACAGGCCGCCGTTTTTTTTTTTTTTCCTTCCTCCCTCCCTTCACTTTCCCGAGGCTTGTTTTTCTGTGCAGGGCTTCAGAAAAGACGCTGGTTTTGACCTTATTACTGAGGTGGAAAGCGCCATGACTGTTTGTTTTCTGACCATATGGCTTCATTAGTGGTGTAATGACCTCGGAGCCCCTGAGGACCGCTTACTGCCCCCGGTGGCTATTTAGCCACGCGCACTCTAGATAGCCCTTCCACGCTCCAATTGGTGGACGCACGGAACAACAAGCAAGTACGCAAATTGTTCCAGAGCCAGTGCGGGCTGGGACTGTGGCGCTAAAGTTACTGTGACATTTGCTGCTACAGAGAGAGAACTATGAGGGGGAGGAAGGGAGGGTGGGTGGTGACTATCAGACCGGGGTGGTGTGGGGGGTGGGAGGATGTGGCTGCAGCTGAACATTTTTGAAAACTAGAAAATAAAAACAGGAAATAAAAAACAGAAAATGAGAGAATTACAGCTGGTGGGGGGTTGATTCCCTGGAGCATCTGACCCGGATGTGGGCCTGCTCCGCTTTAGAGTTGTTTCCTTTTTTTCCCCACACAGTAAAACTGTAAAAGTACGAGAGGGGGACTTTACTGTAATGTGGATGGATGGTGGGTGGCTGAGTCTGTATTTTTGGTACTCGCAAATCTAAGCGCTTCAGACCAGACTGCAGCTGGGGCAGGTTGGAGTGTGGGGCACCGTGGCCCAGGTCAGAGTCAGACATGGCCAGCCTCCTAGAGAGCTTTTCTCAGGGTGGGTGTTCGCAGTGTAAGGACAGGGAGCAAAGGTCAGGTCTGATCGAGGTGGACTACAGCTGTGGTGACTCTGAGGGAATGTGAGAATTAAAGTCTGAAATAGGAGCAGTCACTTGGGTGGACCCTGATTCATTTGGGGGTCAAAGACAGTAGCTACGTTTACATGGGAAAATTTTGTTTTCTTATCAGAGTAGATCTAATCCCATCATCTGATCCAAATGTAGTGTTTATATGACAGCTATAAAAATGATACAATACGTTTGAATAGTCACTGTCGTGCACAGGTAGCAGATTACGGATGGCCGTCTTATCACTAGTTGGACCTGAACACAGAAGCAATCGGAAAAGGGTATACATAACGACTTTATTAGACTTCACCACCCCTTCCAATCTAATTAAAATTTGAATTGGATCAGCCAGTTTTATTCCTATTGAGGTGTTTATACGTATGTGCATTGCTATTCCAATTGAGTAGTAATCCAGTTTTTAATTGGATTAAAAGTGGCCATGTAAATGTAGCTATTGTGTGCAGGTTTGTGTCTTTGAGAAAGTGAAGGGGTGATTCTGTCTCATGGTGTCGGGACAGATCTGGGTTTAGAACGAATTACTGCCTGAGGAAAGCAAGTGTCAGAGTAGCCTAACTGACTCATACATATTGACATCACTGTTACTTGTGTGTGTGTGTGTGTGTGAGTGTGTATTTGTGTTTGTGTGTGTTTGTGTTTGTGTGTGTGTGTGGCTTGAACTCTCCAGAGTGATGGTACACATCTCATTTGAATTATTAATGAGACATTAATTAGTGCATGTTTTAATGAAAATCACATTTCTCTCCATTACACACGCATGCATGTCCAAACCCTATCATTAGCCCCCCTCGGCCCCCCCTCGACAGAGTCCAACTTGTGGACACTAAGCAAGGTGAATGTCTGCCAGCCCAAGGAGAACAGTGGGAGAGAGAGAGAGAGACAGAGAGAGAAAGAAAGAGAGAGAGAGAGATAGGGATCGAGAGAAAGGGGCAGAGCTAGTCAGGAAGAGAGAAGCAGAGCGAAAGAATCCGAAAGAAAGAGGGAGAGAGAGTCAGAGAGAGTCCTGTGATATTTGCATTTCTTTATAAGATCTGAGGCTGGATACTGACAGCTCGGCCACAAGCGTTTGAAACATGGGAGATCTTATCTTACAATATGTATGACTCGCTTGTGGAGGTGTGCAGCGGAGAGGCGGGAGGGGAGGTAATGGCTTTGACCTCTGTGTGTTTTCACAGAGCGAATGATAAATGAAAACCCAGGCAAGCAGGGAGAGATCATTTTAACATGAACCGTAGGAGAGCACTGCCAAAGACAGTCAGAGAAAGTTGTCTAAACTTCACACATTATCACTGTTTTAGAAAAATAAATAAAACTTTTTCAAAGGTAAACTGGAAAAATTACGTTATTATTTTTAGCATCACAGAATGTGAAGGTGAAAGCCTACATTATGATCTGGGATGTTTATATCATTTAAATTGTGGTACATCTCATTTGTGGTACATCATGTTTCTTTTGGTGTTAGAGCTACAAACAAATGAATATTTCATATGGGGGGAAGAGCTATCAGTCATGAAATGAAATCATCTGCACCAAATGCACGCTGGTTTAATTAAATCAGATATCATTTTGATGTCATTTAAAGGCTAGACCCTATCTGTCATAATGAAGGCATCAGCAAAATTGTCAAATGCCATGTAATTGCCATAAATGGGAGCCAGGTTCATTGACTTATTGCAAATTATAATGCGAGACAGCCATTCCGAAATAAAAGTCAGAAATAGAAATGTGCTGGAGAGGAGATTGATAGCATGATGGAATTTCCGTCTAAAGACAGTGAGCCAACTGGTTAACAGATGACTAATTTACCCTGCAAACATCGTCAAATGGCACATCTGGTGTGGCTAAATTCAGATAGCCTAATAGTTTTTCTTCAAAACCTGTACCATTATACTATGTGGGGCTCACAGCTTGGATCATGAACGTTCACTACACATATCTAGGTGGAAAAATGTGTGTGTGTGTTTTTTCTTCAGATTGAAACATCACAGTCAAAGTGTAAAAATGTAAATGTATTATGTATTCAACACAAACCGCCCTTCAACAACCCCCTTATAAACTCATAAAAGCATAGGTACTCTTGCTGTGTAGGTATGGCCTGTCTCACCTGCCTCAACAATTAACCTAGAAGACACAGATGAAAAAAAAAGAAAGAAATGAATTAATAAATGAAATTACACTTTAAAGTACAATGGGAGAGCTTAATAAATAGTTCCTGGCTAGCCCTAATGGCTGTAATGGGGAGTTGAGGGAAGCTGTCGGCGGGGCTATTGTCTCCATGTGGCGTGGCCTATGATTAGCCAGGAAGTGTGTTGACTGTGGAGAGGCCCCCTGCCTGCAGTCTCTCTTTGCAGGGAAAGCCCACCACATCATTACACTGACATGTTTTGTCATGGAGGTAGACATGGGCTCTCATTAGAGCACCGAGCACTTCAGAACCTCTCTCTCTCTCTCTCTCTTCCTCTTTTTTTTTCCTCTCTCTCTCTCTCTCTGCTTCTCTCGTCCTCTCTAGACATTACCTACTACTAAGCCAGTAGAAGCTCTCCATGCCCTCTGCTCTCTCTCTTTATTTCTTCCTTGGTGATTTTCTTTTGTTCCTTTTCTCCATGGTCATAACTCTTTCCCTGACTCCAGGTCTCTCTTTTTTTTGTTCATTCTTTCTCTTCTTTTGTCTCTATTCTCTCTCTCTCTCTTTTTCTTTCTACATCTCTGATCCGCAGCATCTCTCTCCTGTTCTGTGTGTTCCATTTCCTTCCTTCTTTCTATCTTTATCTTAATCCTTGGGTCTGATAGCTTCTGCTTTCCCCTCTTCTGTCTCCCTCACACCATAACGAGTGCAGCTTCTTCTCCTCAGTACTGACCCTGCCAGTGGGGGTTTTATGGTAAAAATAAGCCCTACAAAAACACTGTACTCATTAATGTTAGCGCGCTGTATATTGTACCACAGAGGTTAGGATACAATATTTTTATGATATTTGGGGCACACTATGGTGTTATTGTGATTTGTTACATTTAAGTTGGTACAGTGAGTATTGTGATTCAGTTCTGTGGTGCATGGCATTTTATTTCCACCCTATATTCTACTATATTATATATTAAGTGTTGGTATACTGGATATCACAGCAGCCATCTTGATGATAAAATTGTTTTATGACTCCGACTTCCCTACTACGTAATATCCACTGTGGTTGAAGACAAGAATGAGGTCTTGAACCATATGTTGGACTTCAAAAGCAATGTTGTCAAAGTAGACATCTGTACCAAAATGCATTAGAGTCCTAATATTAGACAAATAAATATCACAATACTTGCTACTACAGTAATGTGATGTATTGTGGCAATACTATACTGTATTGCTTTTTCCTCACCTCTAGGATGTTACTGTAATGGGTGTGTAGGGCAAATCATTATGTTTGAGTCCTCTATGTGGATCCTCTCATACAGTTGCAGTTCTGTGTCTTGCTTTTTTCTCCGGGTTCACCTTGTGTCTCCTGATTTGGCGTTTGCTTTGTCAGGTCATGTGGTAATGTCAGTGGCATTCCTGGTGGTGCCCCCCTTCTCACGCTGGGTACGAGCTGCCGTTTTTCTTCCCTTTTAAGGGCGTTCTTGCTCTGAGACGTCAGCTTGACAGCCGCACATGTTCCTCAGTCGCCTGGCCTCGCCGCCGGCACGTCCTCGCTGCTCGAGCTTCTGGTGTGCGCCGCGTGTCTGTCTGGAAGCCAGGGAACCCGCCGACAGGACAGATGCCTCCAGCCCCATTACCAGTCCACACTCTCAATTATCTGCTCTGTGGCAGCAGCTACAGCCGCTTCCTCCAGACACAGGATGTGTGTGGTGTGTGTGTGTGTGTGTTTGTTTATGTGTGTGTCATAAGTGGCTGTGTGTGTATGTGTGTGTGTGTGTGTGTGTGTGTGTGTGTGTGTGTGTGTGTGTGTGTGTGTGTGTGTGTGTCATAAGTGGCTGTGTGTGTGTGTGTGTGTGTGTGTGTGTGTGTGTGCGTGTG
>CM059276.1:9322319-9337319 GCA_030347295.1 Setipinna tenuifilis | reverse complement strand
TCATTCTGTTTAAAATATTAATATATCGTATAGGTCCAACGGGACCAAAAAATGTCAGATTTGATCTATATCGCCCAGCTACCCTTAATGTTTTTAATGTTTTCACAGCCTGCCTATGAAAAGCAAGAGTGCATGCTCCCCATGCTGTTACAGTGTCCATGGAGTAAGTAGCTGTGTCATACTAGGTCCATTTTGTAGGGGTAGCATAATCTGATAGAGGGTTTTAGCCTGTCCAAAATTGCTACCCTTGATGTCTTTTCACAACCTGCCTATGAAAAGCACAACAGCATGCTCCCCATGCTGTTACAGTACCCGTGGAGTGAGTGGATGTTTACCCATATGTTCTTTGTCCTTCCTTTACAGTATTCACTGATAGAAACCCCCCTCACGCTGCATGTGTCCATAAACATTTAGTGTGAGTAAATCGAACAACAATTGAAACCCTTCAAAAGTGTTTGTCTTTGTTTGCCATTTGGAACGCACCAGTGTTCCTGACTCATTTGCCTGTCTGAGGGCATTACCCTTGATCCCCCTCCATTATCTCTGCTGAGTGTCTGAAGCGTGTGGCAGTAGCTCTGAATGAAGTAATTATAAGTGCTACAGCACTTGCTGCTGTAGGCTACATCAGCTGGCTTATGAACCATTTAGATTTCAAGGTTTGTTAAATCTTACCTTTAGGATGGTCATCTCAAATGAATGGCCTCTCAGAAGTCCCTCATCACAGCTTCACACTGGCTGCTTAAGTGCTTCTCGTTTCGTTTCGGCCCCACACTCCTGTTAATCTTCTGAAAGTTCGGCGCCGAGGAGTGTGGTGCTGAAATCAAATGGGCTGCTGCCGCCACTCGTCTCTCCATAATATTGCGGAGAGAGAGAGAGAGCGAAAGAGAGAGAGAGCGAGGGAAGGAACGGAAGAGAGATGGTGGAGAGAGAGAGAGAGAGAGAGAGAGAGAGAGAGAGAGATGCTCTCCTTTGTCAGTGGAGTCTTTTCATTTGAGGGTTTTTTTTATGAAGCCTCACGAAGAGGGAAAGGAGAGAGAAGAGCTGTGAAAGTTTGGCAGAGCTTAAATAGAAAATGTGTGTGCATGTTTCTGTGTGCCAGTGTACATGTGTCAGTCTGTGTATGTAAATTGTATGTATGTGTGTGTGTTAATTTGTGCATTTGCATATGTGTGTGTGTGGTGGGGGTGGGGATTCTGTGTGTGTGCATGTGACTGAGTGAGTGTATGTCTGTGTCTGTGTGTTTGTACATGTAGCTGTGTGTGTGTGTGTGTGTGTGTGTGTGTGTGTGTGTGTGTGTGTGTGTGTGTGAGCGTTTGTTGTCAGGCTGACAGGCACATGTAGCGCTGCATGTGAGTCCCATCCTGTGAGTGAAATTCTGGCTCTCCGTCACGTCTGGCCTTGCTGCTGGAATGAAGAGCGGCGGTTCGGGTGGCCCTTTGAATGGGGCTCCTTGGCCCAGGAACACTGCTGTCACAGATGGCTGGAAGTAGTGGCGTGTGAGCCCGGAGCACTATCCAAGGCCAGAGAGGGAGAACCTGAAGACGCTCCAGGGCTACAGTCTTGGGCTTTGAATTATGGCTGGGCTTCGGCATCGCAGAGCGAGGGGGTGGGGTGGGGGAGCTGTGACAGCAGCTGCAGGTTGATGTTAACTACGCTAACTAGCACCAGATGCTTCAGGCTAATGTTAATTATGCTAACTAGCGGCAGATGCTGCAGGCTAATCTTAACTATGCTAACTAGCAGCAGATGGTGCAGGCTAATGTTAACTAGACTAACTAGCGGCAGGTGTTGTTAACCATGGACGTCATTATGTCCATCTTAAAGGAGGTGAAGCCCACACCCAACATATTTCCTACACTCTCCTAACACTGGCCAGATAAGCCTGCATGGAAATCCAACTCTATTCATCTCAGTTAAATTGCTTGCGGAGTTCTCGTTACACAGGTACAATCTGCATATATATTATCCGTGAAACTGCACAATCTGAGCTTTCCAATGATGCTGGTCACTTACTGTGATAAACGATTCTCGAGAAAATTTGCTTTGAATGTAGGCTACATTAAGTTTCTTAATAGGCCTCCGTTCTCCAACTCTGCATTCATCAACTTCCATTTTTGTCTTGGCACAAAAAGATTGAGGTGTTAGTTTAAGTAAAAAAGTCACATCTTTAATATTAACCACTAACTAATTAGCAGCAGATAGTACAGGTCAATGTTAACCTCGCTAACTAGCAACAAATGGCGCTGGTTGATGTTAACCACACTAACTAGCAGCACCTGCTATATGCTAATGTATAGTCCCATGACAAACACTAGGCATTTTGCCTGGACAAAACCAACATGTTCTCTTACTATGTGGTGACTGACATGCTATATAGTGTGCTTCATAGTAAACGAGTAGACGGAGACATTTCAGACATTTTGGACAAAGCCCCTGCCGTTTCCCATGGGGCTGTGCACTCTGGAGGGGGGCAGTGGACTTCGGTGTCATGCCGTAGTGTGGGTTCTGCATGGCTTGGTATGCAGAAAATGATTGGCTGTCCCAACACTTGAGACTTGAAAGTCAGAATTTGATATAAAAACTAATGAAAAGGAAAAAATTTGAGACAAGGGTGATAGAGAGAAAAGTAGGTAATATCAAAAGAAAACACTGGAGGGATGAAAAAAGAATGTGAGAATATGAAAAGAGATGGAAAAAAACAGTGGACAAGAGAAGTTAGCAGAGTAGAGGAGTGTAGATGAGAAAATCAAGAGTGTAGATGGAAAGAAAAGAGGAGAAAAGAGAATGAAGGATACAGAAGAGAGGAGAGAAGAGGAGAGAATAGGGGAAGGGAGAAGAGACCAGAAAACTGGAGTGTAGAATAGAGGAGATGAGAGGAGAGGACAAAGGGGGAAGAGTAAAGTACTGTGAGCCGCTGGCTGTGGCTAAGTTGGGGGCATAGTGCCTGTGGCAGATTTTAGCTTTTTTTGCCCTGACTGGAGAGACGAGCACTGCACATCCAGCCTGTCTGTCTACAACACAACCTCCAGCAACAACCTGCTGTCCCTGTCCCCTGTCCCCTGTCCCCTGTCCCCTGTCCCCCTGTCCCCCGTCCTTTATCCCTGGTGTCTCGTCTGCCATGACAGAGAGGGACAATGAATGGAAACAGCCAGGGGGAGTGGGGACAGGGTTGGTGGGAGACATACGGATTCCATTTGTATTTCTGTTTTTAGCTCCACACACCCCCCCCCCCCCTCCCCCCAATCCCATCCAAAAAAAAAAACAAAAAACGTCATCCTGCCCTCCACGTCCCTGCCTTCCTCACCATGTCATACAGCACTGAAAGGCCCCCAAACCCCAAAACACACCCCCACCTCTCTAACCCCACATCCCTCCACCTGCCCCTTCCCCCCCCCCAAGTCATAGCTCTGCAGGCCTAGGAGATGCTCCCTGGGCTGCTGGGGTGTCCAGGCAGGCTGTGATGTGTGCAGAGGCATGACCCTGGGTCAGACATGCTGAGAAGTACAGGCATGTGTGGAGCATCACAGGACATCAGCACGCAAGTCTAAATAACAACAGTGTTTCATCCCGGTTTCGTCAGCACAGTCCTGCAATAATTTAGCCACAACAGCATTTGTGTTTGCTAACGTTTAAGTAATGAATTGTTTATCCACCATTTTGTTTACTACTTACTTTAATTGTACAGTAAGGGAATGGTTTAGTGCAGTGCTGAGAGTTGAGACTGTTCTATCTTGTTGCGGTCTATCTTGTTGTTGTGTGGTGCAATATGTTGTGGTACATGGTGTAATATGCTGGGCGAAAGGTAATGTGGTTTGGTCAATGTGATGTGGTGTGGTTATTTTGATGTTATTTGGTAATGTTGTGTGGTACTAGTAATGTGCTCGATTGTAGTACAGGGTACTCCCATAGCCAAGCATTGGTGTAATATTTTTAAAAAAAGTTACCCTGTAAATAGAATTTCTCATTGAATTTCTGCATTAAGTGTCAATACATTTATTATAGTCATGTCATTAGCATTCAGTTCATGATTGATTTATTTTAACCTGAGTTCTTGAGAATTCCCATAGCAAATTCACTCCCTTTTGGCTGAAACAATCAGAGCAAAGCCTCAGGAGACCCTGAGGGGCTGGTTGCTGTGTGCTCTGCTGGGATGTGCTGTGTTATCATTCTGTGGTGCATTAGTGTACTGTGATATGTTGTGGCATACTGTTCTGTGTTTTGCTGAAGTGTGTTTTGCTTTCATTTGACAATTTACTGTTGTTTAATGTTGTGATGTGTCTTGTTGTCATTTACTATATTATTATGTTTTTGAGTTCTGATGTGTGGTTTGTTTTTACACAATATGTTATTGTTGTTCGCTTGTGTGGTTGGTATGATGTGTTGTTTTGTTTTCAGTTAGTATATCATCATTTTTTTGTTGTGTTCTGATAACAATGTGGTTTGTTTTTGTTTGATATGTTATCACTGTGTAATGGGGTTGTTAGGACGTGAGTTTTTTTTTTTTTTTTTGACATGTAATTTTGTGACATGTGGTTTATTGTCATTCAGTATGTTATTATGTTATTATATATTGTGCTTACCTATGACTTATAGTCATTATGTATGCTGCTGTGCTGACACAGAGCATGCTATTCTTGTGCTGACATATGGTGTGTTATTGTTGTTTGTCGGGTTTTTGTGGTCTTATGATGTGTGATGTTGTGGTTTGCTATAATGAGTTGTGCTATTTTGTGTTTTGTGGTATGTGTCTGGATGCCTGTCCTGACTGGCTGTAACCAGTTGGCAGAAGTTGGAAAACAGAAAAAGAAAAGAGAGAGAGAGAGAGAGAGAGAGAGAGAGAGAGAGAGAGAGAGAGAGAGAGAGAGAGAAAGTGGGAGGGGGGGTGGGGGGCAGACAGAGTGAGTCATGTTCTCCTACTCTTGTGTCTTGATGGGATTCTTGCCTCATTAAGTTACTAACCACCAGAATAGCAAGGCTGGCTGGATCTATCCCTAATCTCTACGGTGTCCCCTCGCCCTCCCCTGTCACTTAAGAGATTGCATTGGACAAGAAAAAAAATGAAAATGGTTCTCCTTGTGAAAATGATATTAGCTGTTTATATCGTATGTCTCTTGAAGGGCGAAGGATACAATCAGTCGTCCTCTTTGATATTTGGTTCGTGTGAGTTGAAAAAAAAAAGAAGGACAAAATGTCTTTGTTTTTGCTTTTGCTTTCTACAGAGCTCAGGCAGAGTGTAATAATTCCCTGAAATGAATACAGGGGGCACTGTGATATCATTGTTGCTGTGTGTTTGCTCTCTTCTACCTGACTGTGTGGTTTAGGATTGCTTGAGCACAATACCAGATGCTTTTATAAAACTGAGACCATGGTTTTATTGCAGAACCTCAAATGCACATCAGATTATTGCTCTCATGTTTGGAAAATTATATCGTCATCAATTTTAATGTGTGTGGCTACATTTTAAGTGGATTACTGCAATATAATAGCACGTTGATTTGTTGGTAGAGCCCTTTACAGACCAAGATTTTTTCTATTCTGCTTGTCACTTAGCATCCTTTTAAAGTGGATATCAGAATTGGTGACTTTTGGCAATGGCCGATATGGCGAAGAAAACACTATTAATCTGAGTTGGTTTTGATTAATATCATGACAAAAAACAACACTACCACAGATCTCGACACCTCATTTTATTGTCCCAACATTCAAAAGTACAAATAATTCAAACACAACAGTTTTATGAAAAAGAAAAAACATTTACAGCAATATTTTTTAATTTGTATCCAGTTTCAGAAATGACCTAAACTAGCAAGGATAACATGAAGTCATTCATCGCAGTAATTTGATTAATAATAAGCATAAAGGATAATAAGAATAATAGTATAACAATAATAATTCATAATTGATAAGTAAGTAATAACATAAGTTAGGAGAGACCAGCTAGGTCCAGTGAACATTTTTTCATCTTTTTTTGTTTTGTTTTTAAGGATTTATAGACTTTTTCCGATAATAAACAAACACTTTTTGAGGAGGAAATGATGTATGACAAGAGCCTTGATCCTTACATGACCTTCCCTCCTACACTACAGACTGTTGAGTTCCTATTGGCTGGTTGCCACTATAAGGCGCTACTGGGGAGAGGTGGAGCCGTAGGGGTCGGGCATAGACCACAGCGACATAGCCCCACGAATCAAACACTCTTACATGCACACACACACACACACACACACATACATATACATACATACACCACACACACACACACACACACACACACACACACACACACACACACACACACACAGGCACACACTTCCAGACATTAGTAGGGTGAAACGGAACAGTAGAAAAACAAAAAGCGAAAAACAAAAGGAAAACACACAAAAAGGAAGTGTTCACACATTAGAGCAACATTCTACTGGGGTCGTTGCATAATTTAAACTCCCAACAGCACTAGGCCTTCCAGAAGGGTTCTGCTGCTTAGAACCCTTCTGTGGACAGAACCACCACGGTGGTTCCATGTTCTAGGCTGTGGAGTCGTGAGGAACAGAGAGTGAGAGAGTATGTATACAGTGGTACGCAGTGTCTGAGTCGTTAACCTTGACCAAAACTGTCAAGTGCATTCTGGCCAAAAGGCTAACCCAATAGACTATACCCAGGAACCATCCCTTACATTTCCTTTCAAAATATATTACATCATAGAAAATATATAATTGGTATCATCTCCTAAATACCTCCAGTATATTCCAATCTTGTTAACTGTCACCAGTACAATCAGTAGTAGTATTTAGATGTAATGATTTTCTTCTTTTGAAAACTGACGATTTCTCTTTACAAAATATGATTGAATCTTTATTGATTGGTCCAGTGCAATGGGTAATCCTTAAACAATGGACATTCAGTTATCAAATAGTCATGGTAGATCTTCCAGTGATGGATGTTAAAAATCCATGAGGAACGGAAAACAATGTTTAAGACCCACGTTTTGCATAAAGTTTAATCATAAAACAATGGTAGTGTGTGGAGGGAGGGCGTGAAGGGGCTTTTTTTAAATTACACAAAACTTATCACAGGATATATTGAACCAGAACAACTGTTATAACATTCTATTAAGACTAAATTTTATTGAAAAAGATTTAAAGTTTTTTTTTGTTTTAACAAGACAAGAAAAAAGCAATAGCAAATTTAACTATCAACTAGGTTATGCATAGCGAGTAACTGTTTTCTAGTGATAAGGGAAGAACGTCACCAACCCTCTTGACATTTTTTTCATTTTCGACTTTTAAATTTTTTATATTGTAATTTTGATATATTGGTACAAAGCACAAATGTACTAAAAGTTCTCAGTGCACTGGACTAACGGAAGAGCATCTCCCCTAGTCGATTTGTTCCCTTTGAGCTCAGAAACGTCCCCCCTCCCCGTACCAGAGTCACGCTGAAAACACCGACAACGGAACAGAGATAGATAAATAAATAAATAAATAATCCAGATAAATAAATAATTTAATCAATGAAACAATCAATAAATAAATACAGTTATATTTTTTACGCTTTTTGTTCGATTTCTTTTTGCCGCAACGGTAAACAAAAAAAATTGAATCCAATTTTTTTTCATCTTTTTTTTTCACAAGCGACATGACAACATATTAAACAGGATTCCTCACGAGTTTTCTAAGCAACTGAAACATCACTTCATAAAGTTGTCATATGAAAAAGACAAGCTCAAACAGAAAACAGTGACAACTCATATAGATATAGTTATTGTAAAACAAAAGTAGACTATATATTATCTATTTGTACACAACAAATAAAGACACAGTTGTAATAGATCCGTTAAGGAAACAAATACCTAGACTAACAAAACTATCTAATTAGTATTGAACTTTGACAAACGCGTCACACTCAGCAATTAACCTAGAAGTCAGCAAGCCAAAGAAAACTCGTTAAGTGATTCTTACAAGGCCCAAGTTCAGTCATCTGGCTTTTTTTCAGCAAGGAATAGTTGAACCAGACGCGGGGGGGCCAACAATCAAAAACAACAGAAAAACAGCAGCTCAATTTAATGCCAACACCAAAGTTTTTTTTTCCTCTAAACAACACATAGAACAACAAACTCGGATATTTAAGATATGTGAATAATGAAATATAGCACCTACGGTTGATCGCTAAAAGGAAGTACATTTCAAATGCAATACCACAAATAAGAGCAAACCAAAAGAGAAGAATGTGCCTCTAAATGGAAATATGCCTGTATATCTCTTACGGGTATCCCATAGACTAATGGTGGAAAGAAAAGTGGAAAATGCTTCTCCATGCTTTGGGCTCTGGACTGTAAGAATGAATAGGTCCATAAAAGACCCTCTTCCCTTCCTATTGGGTATCGCTGTCGAGGATTTACTTGCTATGAAAAATTACGAAGATCACCTGCCAGAATTGGTTATCTCTTGGTTAAAACCTTCCATCTACAAAACCATCGCCGAGCCGGCCCTCCCAGAAAACAAACAACGTCTGATCCTAAAAAGCCCCACGGCAGAACAAACAAGACCAGGTGGCACCCCCTCCCCTCCCACACCCCCCTAATTAGCCAGTCAAAATATTTTTCTCTTTTTTCAAATCCAGATTCTTGTAAAAATTCTTCAATAATTATTATTTTTAATCATTATTTATAAAAATAGATTTTCTTCTCTTTATTCTTATTTTTTTTTCTAAACGCATTTTCAAGCAAAGAGATCTTCTCTTTGGCAACAGTGTGTGTGTGTTTTTTTAAATCACTTAACGTGTCTTCAGGAAAGCTAGCCCCGTCCCTTCCCTCTTCCCATGTCCCAAACCCCAGTGAGGAAAGACATGTGTTTTGCTTGCAATATAAAACAAAAAAATGTTAGAAATTTCTTTTTCATCTGCATTAGAGAAAAAAGGATGGAGTCATCCCTTCTAATTCAATCAGGGGTTTTCTAGTTTTTAATACACGCCAAAGAAAATGAATGAATGATCACCTATTTTCAAAGAGAGCCCCCTCCCTGGTTTTGACGGGAGGATCAATTCTAACGACAGTGGAATCCGGATTAAAAAAAGAAAGAAAATCCTGAATCAAGAAAGGACATTCTCTTCTTTGAAAGTAAGACGGGGCAAAGGGGACTGGTATTTGCTACTGTTTTACAGAGAAGAGAGGAAAAAGGAGAGAGTACAACCACATTAACTTAAAGGATATACAACAGGGTTCCTGCATCAGCATAGGCTGATTTCAAATCATCGAACATCTTTTCTTTTTTTGTGTATGTAATACTTAGGCAACATTGGCTTATAGGTCCAGTTATGTTATAAGCCATTTCCAGTTTATTTTGATCGTATGGGTGGGTATGTTGTGTTCCTGTCTGGTGTTCTGCTGTAGGGGTTGGGTTGTTGTAGTGGCCAGGGTTTTTTTTTTTTTAGTGGGACTGAGAGCGTTCAAGACTTATGAGTCTTGTTGGTCTTGAAGGAGACTTGCAGGACGCGATCGCCCAACCGGTAGCCGTTCAGGCTGGCGATGGCCATGGCCGCTTCGTCGTAGTTCGTCATAGTGACGAAGCCGAAGCCCTTGCACTTGTTGGTGTTGAAGTCGCGGATCACCTTGACGTTGTTGACCGCACCGAAAGGCCCAAACAGTTGCCACAGGACGCTCTCGTCTGAGTCGGGGGACAGGTTGTAGACGAAGATGCACCAGCCAGTGCCTGTGTGGCCCGGGATGTTCATCCCTACCAGGCTGGTCATACTATCAATGGTAATGGGGGAGAACCTGGGAGAGAGAGAGAGAGAGAGAGAGAGAGAGAGAGAGAGAGAGAGAGAGAGAGAGAGATGGAGAGGGTGGAGGAGAAGGAAAAACAGGGGAGAGAAAAAGAAAGGGACAGATGAACAGAAAGAAAGGAGAGAGAAAAGAAAGAAGGAAAAACCCAAATTTTAAGTGAAACCTTAGACAGTCAGAACAGTTTATACTTGGGCTTAGTCATGTTAAGACACACCATAATTAGGGAGGTAAAGCAACATAAAAATGTTAAAATAGTATTTAAATTGCACTGGCATAAGAAAGTATACTCTGGCCTACAGGAAGTTAGTTTAAAAGGCCTGAAATACAGGCTGACTAGTAGTAGTATTTATGACTGCCATTTCCATTTGTGGATTGATGGATATCCCCTCAACATGAATTTATAGTGAGCTCAAGCTTTTTGTCTTAAAATTGAATATGTTCTGGTTTAGGGTACAGCAATCTCAGAAGATTAAATAATGATGTGTGTTTAAAGTACAGAAAACTCTTTTTTTTCTTGTCATCTGAATTACGGTCCTAGTTGGGCTAGAGAGCATGAGGGCCCACTCAGTGCAAGATGCTTAAATGCAAAGTGAAACAATTTATTTCTCTCCCTGTCTTACTGAGTCGATTAATCGGAAGTGAAACTACAGGAACGTAGCATGGCATTAATACATAGGAGTTTATGGGGGGAGTTAGCATGTGACCAAGTAAATGTGCTCTGAGTCATTGACTCATCTTTGCTCTCTTGACTGCTCCTCTCGCCGTCTCCGATACAAAGATGTGTATGCTCAGTTGACTTCTCTTAATTGCCTTTCCGCTTAACGGATATTTACGCTTTAAATAAAGGCTAAATTGGATAAAAGCTTCATTTCCTACGCCACCTGTCAAGGAAGGACTGTGGGCATTACTGCGCGTGCTTTAATGGAGATTTCTGCTTTGCTGCAGATGTTTAGGAGACGGTGCTTCTGCCCAGCAGGTTGCAGAGGGGCAAAAGGGGGCTGGAGGGGGAACAAACCAAACGGAAAATGAATGCTCTCGCTCCAGTTTTCCCTAGCTTGAGCAGCTAAGTGCATTGCGCCTGGCTGCCACAGCCTTACTCTCTGTGCTGTGTGTGTGTGTGTTTCTGTGTGTGTGTGTGCGCGCGTGCGCGCATGTGTGTGTGTGTGACGCTGATCGATAGCTCCGCATGGACTAGAGAGGCCAGGTACGCTCCCTACCTCTCCTGCTGCCAAGAGTTGTTCTGTCAACTCCAGTGTACTTTCTTCCATCTCACTGCTTTGTGTTTAAGCTGCGTATGTTTGTCCTTCATATTTTATTCATCCTCTCTGCTGTTGTACGTTTATGTGAACTGCAGAGGGTACAGGTGGATCTGTCCATATTTTTTTCTTTCTACATTGTTACGAATTGCAGACGTAGCAGGAAAACGACTGCTAAGGAAATCATTCAGACGCTGCCTTGTGAAAATGGGCATCAGGTCTGAGGGTCTGTTTGCTTGTCTGTGTGTCTGTCTGTATGTCAGTCTGTCTGTCTGTCTGTCTGACAGGCCTACTTCAAGGTCGGCCATGGCTGGCAAGGGTGAGGCCAAAGGGTCTTGGCCGTCAGGCACTTCCATGCTGTCTCTGCGTAGCCGCTGGCCGGGGCCAGGGGTTGCATAGCAACAAGCAGGCTGACCCGTGGCCGAGTCTGCCTCCCAGGAGTAGCCAGCTCTACCTAGCGCTGCTCTCCTCTTCTGCAGCCGGGCTCCAGGCTCCAGGCTGTGGCTTTGTTCATTAATTACCTACAGCGACGTGCTTCGCAAGCAGACTTGCTCTGGCCACGGCAACGGCTTTCTGCGTCGGCTTGCTACACGTGTCTAGACTTTTCGCTTTCAAACGCATTTGTTTTTGGGGGATGGTGGGTCGTAGAGCTCTGAGTTATGGCCTTAGGTCATAGTAGGGTGACCAGATTTGTATGATGAAAGCTGGGGACATTTTTAGTTCTGCATATATATATATTAAAATAGGGATGTTTTAGCTACAAAAAAACAGGGTCTGAGTGGGTTTGCACGTGTTTTCCCGTAGACACACTACACCTCTGGTGGGATGTCTGGTCACCCTAGGTCATGGTCCACTTAAATGTGGTGATGCAGTGTACCAAATATCTCCACCATAACAGTGACACAGCATGTCTTTATAGTCTTATTTTGTTAGCCTCTGACAGCAACATTATCGAGTGATGTTGATGCTTTGTCTGAAATGTTTTGCGGTAGCGTTGTGGTAGCACTGCGATTTGTTTGAGTCACCTCTGCTGTAATTTGTGTCGTTTGCGCTGCCGCCTTCGTCTGGCAGCACTAAAACAAATTAGCTGCAGACGTGCTGAGGTCAAGCGAGCTGCTCAGAATATTATTCTGAGCTTCACACTCACCCACAAAAGCAACGGAAGAACCTTCACACACAGACACACACACAGACACACACACAGACAAACACACTCACACGGATATATGCACGCACGCACACACTGACACACACACACACACACACACGCACACACACACACACACACACACACACACACACACACACACACACACACACACACACACACACACACACACACACACACACACATACAAACACACTAACTCAAGTCAGGTGCAGCTGCCAGTCTCTAACTTAGAGACCAACAGATATCATACACATATGCACGCAGTCAGCTGGTAAATAATTCAAATCAGGGGGGAAGGAAAAGAAAATGCAGCAGGTCTCTCAATCGCATGCCCGATCATCACTCACAGCCCTTCGCCACTTTGGTGTGAGGACATCAAAGTGATCACACTGAGCACTCAGAAAGGACAAAATGCAACAAAAAAAATGCCATTAAGCAGTTTCAAAATGTTCTCAGAAAAGTCTACTGACTTGACATAACATCCAACAGCAGTGGAAGCCAAAATAAGGGGTGAAACAATAGAAGCAGAAAAGGAGGCAATCGGAAGACTAGGCCACCTGCAGTGAAACAGGATTTCCTGCAGGGATCCAGGTCTCTCAAGCCCTCTCCATGAAGCTTGCAGTCCTCGCTTCTCTCATAGTATTAGTAGTTATATTCTATTCTGTTCTGTTCATTTCTGGTCTCTACCTTGTATGTACCTTGTATATATGGGTGCATTATCTCTAAAGGTAAATGCAAAATGTATATAAATGGTTTTATTGCTGGCCATTTTAATTGGTCTGGTTGTTTGAGTTGGAGCTTGAGCACCTGAATCCTGTGGTAAACTATGCCCAAGAACAAGAACAACTGTACACACAAGAAAACAAAGTCACACAGAGAAATACCAACAGAATAGGAACAAAAAACAATATCTGCAGTCCTTTGTAATCAAACAATGCATATCCAGCAGTTGGAAATTAAATGTTTCTTTTTTTGTCTGGCTGGTTATTGGTGATAGTAACTTAAAAAAAAAAAACAATAAGTAGAGAAAAAAACTCAAGGAGAAAAAACCTTGAACTCAATGCAAGTGACTCTCAAAAGAAGAGGAAGGGAAAAAAAAAGGATAGAAAAATCATTTTGTCAACATGGACATCTGGCATTCGGTGAAGTTTTAATTACCTCTTTACGCCATAGGCCATATTAAGCAAATTGTCCAGCCTGCAAAGAGAAGGAGGGTTCTGGGGTTAATGCCAGGCAGATGGTCGGCTCACTCAATGGAACTAATGCTACACTAAACGCTACGCCCTGCCACATTGGAAGAGGAGGGGGCCCCATGCGCTGCTAGGGGCCGCTAGCCTGACTGGGGGGTGGGGGCCCTCGAAGACCAGACTGCTGGGGCTGGCTAGGGGGGGGAGAGGCTTTTATTCACACACAGCGAAAGGAAAAGAATGAGTTAAGCAGCAGTGTTGTTGGCTCTCTGACTTTACTGGCATACGGACACCCACAGAGACCCATGTAGGCCCCAGTGGCCCGCCCCACCCACCCAAACACACCAACACACACACACAGGGGACACCTGTGCTCTGGGGGCCACGCTCTGGACCTTATTAAGTGTGGGGTACCCTGTGGGGTGGGCGCACTGTGGGCCTGGGTCTATAAACACTAACTCTACAGTCACTAAACATTTGGTAGATCTGTACATTTGAGATTTGGAAAACTTATCAAAAAATTGATAACATACCTCTTGTTTTGTAACGTGTGGCTTGAAAATCAACAGAATGAAAAAAAATGATGTTTTGTTCATTTAATGGACAATTATCTTATGCTTTGCCTTAAATTGCACACAATTTTTCCATCACTAATGAGCTCAGGGGAGAAATTAAAAACCTTTTTTTCAAAACAAGGTGTGAAGCACCTAATGATGAATAGACTGCAATATCACTGCATCATATGCAGCATGACTATAACAGCATTGCAGAGAGATGCAGTGTGGAAATGGTTGTTTAACACAAACGAAACCACAAACTCTTTGGTAACACTTTCTATGAAGCTTGTATTCACACGACTCTAGAAACACATTCGTAAAGGGTTATAATGCCTTCATAAAACGTAATAATGGTTAAAATTAGTATTCATAACTTTGTATACATGACTGCACTCGTAGACAGGTACAGCTTAATAATCAAGAATGCACTGTGTCACTTGAAGTTGGAATAGGGCTTATGACATAGCATTATAATGCCTTAGGAGTACAGTCATGGGTATGTATAAATATAAATACTTTACATACTTCATGAATGCATCATAAGCCTTTATGAATGTGTTTGTGTGTTTGTAGAGTCTTATGGATACAAGCTTCATAGAAAGTCCTACCAAATCTTTACCCTGTACATATCCTGGTCCACTAAGAGGTGATGTGGTACAAAGTTACCGGTGGCCACTTGATAGCACACCCACACAGAAATGGCTATAATCATCTTTTCACAGGGTGTTATAAGAACCTGTGACATTAGAAAAATGACCATCTATGCAGATGATACCAAGTGGGCACCGGCAAACCTTTAGTAAATCAGGGTAATGACGTACAAGTGTTTGACCATAACATTTATTGCCGTGCATATTTGGCACATTGACTCCAGATTATGATGTAATTAATGAGGTAATGGACTTTTTTTGTGGCCTGATCCTCCAGCTGTCGCCCTGGTAACGTCACCAGACCAATGATCCAGGCATCATGCACAGCTTTTGATTGGCCAGTTTAGGTTGGATGCAGTTTTGCACGGAGACAAAAATGACTGTCATTTCTCAAAAGGCTC
>CM059276.1:9309819-9317319 GCA_030347295.1 Setipinna tenuifilis | reverse complement strand
TCATTAAGCTGTACGGAGTGAGGGACTGGAAAGGCCCAAAGGGCTGTAATACAGGGAACACCCCCCCTGTGTCTAATACTAACACTACAGTGGGCCTGTACATTAGCATTTGGGGATGGGTCTACTCTACACCAAGTCCACTGAGGTTAGGAATGTGAGATGGTTATTGTGTTTTTTAACTGTGTGCAATACATGTATTGGACCATATGCAAACAGCATGTATGCGTTTTGGCTGTAGGCAGAGACGCAATGTGTGTGTTTCGTGGACAGAATCCAATAAATGTATTACATGCAGATAAAAAAACAATAACCATCTCACATTTCTAACCCTTAACCTCCGTTTTTTAAAGTTTATTTCATACCTCTTTTAACTTGGTAGTGGATGTTACATGCCTGTTTGTGAGATATCAACATGGGGGCATACAACACCATACCTTCCTATGTTAGCCTCTCTATATGAACCTGACAGCCACACAGGAAATCAACATGACAAACAGAAAAAAATCTTTCCCCAGATCTGACTGATGGTTAATGCTGGGCTCCTTGACTTCTGCACCAGTTAAATCAGATATCAGAACAAGGATCTCACACAATACTACTTCGTTACGTCTACGTTATGTCTAAATTCTAGATCACCAGTTTTAATCAGATGCCAGAAGTGAGAGGCTGAGTATTTCCCCAAGGAGGACTGCTGTCTATGTGTAACTACTGTTGATGAGGTTGCAGGATACAAGGGTTTTTACTTTAGAGATAAGTACTATGTTGACTGTGTAACTGAGTAACAGAGGCAACTGATGTTTAATGGAAAAGCATTTCAGTGTGATAAATGTGGTTCCAGGTGGCAAACATGTTTTCTTTGGTCTATGAACATTTGAAAATTTTGTGCAAACATTGAACATTGCCTGAAAATAATGCAAACTGTCAACACTAGTCCAACGTCCTTGTTTGTTTACCAAGAACTACACCCCCTCCCCCATCATATTGTGTGCGTGTGTTTGCAGTGAGCCTCAAGCAAACAAAAAACTACTTAGAAATGTTTGCGAATGTTTCCCTGTGCTATTTTGAAAGCACCTCAGGTACATGCTAGAGGTGCTCCAAATCTGTTCCCAGGTCAGTTTTTAGCAGAAAGTGCTCTGTGTGCCTGTGCTGCTTAATGATTCTCTGCCCGCCCCCGATGTCGAACAGCAGTTTGTCAGGCAGAGAAGGAGGAAGCCAGGAGAGCCACCGTAGTTCGCTTAAGCTATAAAAAGACCCCCCCCCCCCAACCCAGCCACCAACCCCATTTCGTAAATGGTTAAAAAATGTAAATGAACGACTTCATGTGTTGACTGTACTCTCCTCCACCACCAACCAACCAACCCCCTTTCACACCCCACCCCCACTCCCCCCTCTCTCTGCATGCTTTCTCTGCATTAACATAATGAGCTTCCAGCTGTTTTTTAACTGCATAACAAAACAAAGCTAAGAGCCAGGCAGACAGGACGGCGAGAGGAGAAGGGTGGAGAGAAGAGGAGAGGAAAGAAGTAGAGAGGAAGGGGAGAGGAGAGGAATAGAGAGGAGAGGAGGGGAGAGGATAGACAAGAGAAGAGGAGAGAAGGGAAGAGGAGAAGAGAGGAGAGGAGAGGAGAGGAGAGAAGAGGAGAGCAGAGGAGAGATAAAAGGAGAGAAAAGGAGAGGAGAGGAAAAGACTCTAAAGGAGAGCAGAGGGTAGGAGAGAAGGAGGGCTAGAGAGGAGAGGAGTGGAGATGAGAAGAGTGGAGAGGAGAGGAGAGGAGAAGAGAAGAGACGATAAGACAGAATAGGAGAGTAGAGGAGTTGAGAGGAGCTAGAGGAGAGGGGAGGAGGGGAGAGGAGCAGAGAGGAGAGGAGAGGAGTGGAGTGGAGTGGGGAGGAGAGAGAGGGAAGAGTTGAGTAGAGGAGAGAGAGGGAAGTAGTTGGGTAGAGTAGACTGGGGAAGACACTGGCAGCTGCATCCGGTTCCAGCACTTATCAGGGCCAGCCCAGCACTGGGTCCCCGATGTACGGGCTGCCGGCTCTTCCTCCTGCCAGCGACGGTCGGGGGCTTACGTAACGCTCTACCTGTACTTATCGCTTCCCCGCACACGCGTCTGCGGCACACAGGCTGCCAGGATAATAACGGCCGCGCGGCACTTCCACGGCGGAGCGGGAAAAGACAGCTTGAGACAGCGCGGAAGGAGATGAGGCCCGGACCTGACGCACCTGACAAAGCTGCTCCTCCTGCCTGCCTGCACGCCCACTCCCACTTTCCCAGGGAGACACTGGGGCACAGAGGGAGAGAGAGAGAGGGGGGAGAGAGATGGGGAGAAGAAAAAAGAAAGGGAGAGATGGGAGGGAGAGAGAGGGGGAGAAGGAGAAGAGAGAAAGAGTCAGGGGAGGGAGGGAGGGAGAGAGAGAGAGGGAGAGAGAGAGAAAGGGGAAGAGAGGGAGAGATGGGGAGAAGGAAAAGAAAGGGAGAGATGGGAGGGAGAGAGAGGGGGAGAAGGAGAAGAGAGAAAGAGCCAGGGGAGGGAGGGAGGCAGAGACAGAGAGAGAAAGGGGAAGAGAGGGAGAGATGGGGAGAAGGAAAAGAGAGGGAGAGACGGGGAGGGAGGGGCAGAGACAGAGAGAGAGGGAGAGAGAGAGATGGGGAGAAGAAAAGAGAGGGAGAGACAGGGGGAGAGAGGGAGAGAGAGAAAGAGAGAGATGGGGAGACTGAAAAGAGAGGAGAGACAGGGGGAGAAAGAGGAAGTGACCATGAAAGAGGAAAAATGAAAGAGGGAGAGAGAGGGTAAAAGGCAGCAAGATGAGGGGAAAAAGAGAGGGAGAGCAAGAGTGAAGTGAGAGAAACATGTATGGCAGAGAGAAAGAAGAGGCAGAGAGAAAGAGAACAGGGGACAAGGAAAGAAGATGGTGAAAGAAAAATGAGAGAGAAAGATGGGGAAAGGAAAGGGGGAGGGCAGAGTGATAGAAGAGGAAGAAGGGAATGCAAAGTGAAGGGTAAATTGAAATGAAAAGAGACACAGTGAGACAGGAACTGAAAGATATAAAGTGAGACAGTGGGGGGGGGGACTGAGAGAGGGAAAGGCAGAAAGAAGATGGCAAGAGAGAGAGTGAGAGAGAGAGAGGGAGAGAGAGAGTTAGAGTAAGAGAGAGAGAAAGAGAGGGAGAGAGAGAGTCAGAGAGAGAGAGGGTAAGAGAGAGAGGGTGAGAGAGAGAGAGAGCGAGAGAGTTCCTCTGGGAAATCTCTGAAGATCTGAGAAGCCGGGCTGTTAATGAAAGCCTCCACTCGTTTCTCTCTCTTCTCCTCTCTCCAAACTTCAGCACTTTGCTGCTGCTGTTTCTCATTTTTGCTCTTTTAAGTGGCAGCACCAAATGTACAGAACACTTATTAAGCTTTGCACACTAAATACATTGGCAGAACACACACACACACACACACACACACACACACACACACACACACACACACACACACACACACACACACACACACACACACACACACACACACACACTACTCATCGCCTCCCCTCCCTCTTTTTCTGCTTCTTTCCATCATAACGGTATGAAGAGGGGGAAAAACATCCTTTTTTCCAGCGTGTGTGTGTGTGTGTGTATGTGTGCATGTGTGTGCGTGTGTATGTGTGTTTTCCTTTTTCTGTTGGTGTGTGGCAGTACAGATGGTGCTTGAAAAGGCACGGAGAGAAGAAGACTTTGAAGCGCAGAGGTGCTGTAAGCTTGGCGCTGCAAATGAACAGCAAGGAGACCATCTGTTCGCCTGTGTGAAATCGAAGGCCAAGGTGGAAAAAAAAAGTGTCTTGGCTTGCATGTTGCGAGGTGTGGGAGGTCACGTATGACTGAAGACACTCAGGAGTTTGTGTCTTATTACCTGCGTTTTTGCTTTTGTTCGCGTTGCTTGATCCACAGCCTTGCAGGCAGCTTTTGTAATGTAAAGAGCTAAGAACGCCATGGTATATAATGTGCCTCATTGACTTCGTCATTAGCACATATAGTGAGGGGCTTTTTACTACGCAAGTTCAAAAGTTCAGGACAAATAACCTTTTGCTCCTCGCCTTTTCTTTTAAACATGTCCAATGGCACAAAAGCGTTCTGCTGAGAAAACTGCTCTGCTCTTTCCAAGTGTTTATTAAGAAGCTAATTAAAAAACTAAATACTTCAGTGTGTGTGTGTATGTGTGTGTGTGTGTGCAAGTGCACGAGTGCAGGCATGTGTGTGTGTGAAGGCATGTGTGTGTGTGTGTGTGTGTGCAGGCATGTGTGTGTGTGTGTGTGTGTGTGTGTGTGTGTGTGTGTAAGTATGGGCCTGTGTTTTACTGCAGCATTAATATGGAGACACAGAGAAAGAAACAGACAGACAGACAGACAGACAGAAAGACAGACAGAAAGACAGACAGATAGATAGATAGACAGACAGACAGACAGACAGACAGATAGATAGATAGACAGATGCCGCACTGAGCTCAGCTAAGCTGGGCTGAATATTTGCCTATTGATCAAAGCAGGACGTATATTTTATTCACACTCGTGTCTGTCTAAACGGGCCCCTCATTCCGAGCCCTGTGATCAGACAACACGCACAGTAGGGTGTTTTATGTAGAAAACGGTGTGTGTGTGTGTGTGTCTGAGTGTGTGTGTATGTGTAAGTGTGTGTGTTTCTAGTTCCATATGCTCAATGAAAGCTTCAAGCTGATATCTTCCACTCCCCAAAGACAGTATTTTACAGAGAGAGATGACAAAATGCAGTGTGACAGTGGGAACTTCCACAGCGCGATTAAAGAAACATTTGTGCCATGCATTATTTAAAAGCTGCCATTTATATTTAGTCATAGCATATATTGTAGTGATATAATTTCATTCCTCTAAAGTATTTCTGTCAATTAAACGTTGGACTTTCACATAAAATCCTTCTTGAAATATCACTGGACCAGACTATTATAGATCACCACCAGTCATGATGTCCAGCTCAGGCTACACATTATATTGTAAAGTACCTCACCAGCTTTGCATTGCATTTGAATAATCTGTGGAAAATGCAGTTCAGTTCAAATTACTGTTGAACACAGTGTTTTTTTGGCTAGCTTGTAGGTTTTTTTGGGTTTTTTTTTTTTTTTTTTTGGGGGGGGAGGGGGAATTTTGGGGAAGGGGGTGTTCATGAATTTGACATGCTGTGGCAGAAGTACAGCCTGTAGTGTACACTCTAGTGAATCCATGTACGAGCAGCTCTTTCCTCTTAGCCCACCCCTCAGACACCCTCAGCAAAAAACGTTGTTTTTCTCATTACATTTTATGCTGGAAAAAGGAAGAATGTTTACAGAGTGTGTGTTTTAGACAGTGCTGTGGGTCTCCAGTGTTTGTGTGTGTGTGTTGAATGTTTGTGCAAGTGGGTGTGCGTAAGTACGTATATTGTGTGCGTGTGTGTGTGTGTGTATGTGTGTTTGTGCAAGTGGGTGTGCATGTGTGCATGTCTGTATGCCTGTGTGTGTGGGTGTGTATGTGTGTGCATGTGTGTGTGTGTGTGTGTGCGCATGTGTGTGTGTTTATATGTGTTTGTACAAGTGGGTGCACTCGTGTATGTGTGTGTGTATGTGTGTGTGTGTGTGTGTGTGTGTCTGTGTGTGTGTGTGTGTGTGTGTGTGTGTGTGTTTATATGTGTTTGTGCAAGTGGGTGTGTGTGTGTGTGTGCATGCCTGTATCTGGTGTATGGCACACAGGACATTTAGGTAGAGACTGACTGAAACGGGCATTGCTTTGATGAGATTTTACTGTTCTCCCTCCCTCTCTTCTCTTTCCTCTCTCTGTCTCTCTCTTTCTCTCTCTCTCTCTCCCTCTCTCTCTCCTCCCTCTCTCTCTCCTCTCCTGCTGCAGCGTGGTCGGGCTTCATCAGCGATTTGTCCCCGTCAAACAAATGCTTATTTTAGGCAAATGTAAAATGCTGCTGTGGCCTGCGATTTGTCTTTTACGTAACATACGCGCTGTGTCCTCGGCGGGGGGCTCGAGTACCTTTCTCTCTCTCAGTCTCTCTCTCTCTCTCTCTATCACTCTCTCTCAGTCTCTCTCTCTCTCTCTCTCTCTCTCTCAGTCTCTCTCTCTATTATAGAGATGGGTTCTGAGTAAACTGTTTCAGACTAATTAACACGTCGCTCACATGACTTTGTCGCAGACTGACAAACCTAAATTAGCATCAAAGTCACGAAAGAGAGTGTTCTTCTCTCTACCTCCCACCTCTCTCTCTCTCTCTGTTTCTTGCATGTGTGCAAACACACACATATACATACACACACACACACACACACACACACTCCCTGACACTCTCACCTTCGCAGGAGAGAGTGTAATTTCTGCTCTGTCTCTCTTTACTGCCTGGGTGGAGGTGAGAGGAGAGAAGAGAGAAGCAGAGAGAGGAGAAAAAGAAAAGAGATGGAAAAGGAAGGGAGGGGAGGAGAGAGAAAGAGAAAATAGGAGAGAAGAGAAGAGGAGAGGAGAGGAGAGAAGAAAAGAAACCAAAAAAAGAACAGAGCGAGAACGTGAGAGGAGTGGAGAAGAGAGGAAAGGAAAGGAAAGGAGAGGTGACAAAAGAGGAGAGGAAAAGAAAGGAGAGAAAAGGAAAAAAAGAGGAGAGAAAGGGGGAGGATAGAAGAAGAGCTGGCACACACAGACATCTATCTGGCTCCTCCTAAAATCCTGGTTGTTCCTTAATCACCAGCAACTAAAAATTAATTAGTCATTGAATCCCACAACCCAGGGGAGGATTCACGGGGCCAGTGTAGGGCTGGAGGTGGCAAAGGGATTTTTTCTTCATTCTCTTTGTGTGTGTGTGTGTGTGTGTATGTGTGTGTGTGTGTGTGTGTGTGTGCCTTGTGTGTGAATGTGTAATGTGCAATAATATGTACAGACACACATCAGAAATAAAGAAAAAATGGTGTGTGTGTGCGTACGTGCGTATATTAATGTGTGTGTGTGTGTGTGTGTGTGTGTTTTCGGCCATGTGTATTGATCTGGATTACTTGTGTGAATATTCAAAAAGAGTTGGCCCTCATGGACATCTTTATACCCCCCCCCACCCACTTCACCCTCCCCCACAAACCACCACTTGTGAAGCGTGTGTGTGTGTAGGCATGCAGCACCCGACCCTCCTCTTCCTCCTCTCACCACACACACACACACACACACACAAGCTCTGCTCCACATCCTAAGCCACGCTGTTTGCTATGCACGCCACACCATGAATTATTTACCAGAGCCGTTTTTTTCCCCAGTAAATACAGCTCTGCTGGAATACATGGCTAAATTAGGCTAGTCCTTTCCATTTAGGGCCCGCCATGACTAAGTTATTCATGACCAGAACAGAATCTAGGAGGCTGCTGCAGCCCAGGATCCTTTCTCTTTCCCCCAGTCAGGTGACATTTCTAGTGCCCAGACTCTGTCTAGGTCTGCCTGTTTTTGTTCCCTCTGTGTCTCTCTTTCCTTCTATTTCCTCTCC
>CM059276.1:9287319-9289819 GCA_030347295.1 Setipinna tenuifilis | reverse complement strand
TAGGTCATTGTCATGCATCCAAAATCAACTCTCAAGCACGAGGCAAGAAGGAAGAAATGGCAAAAAAAAATTATTCAACAACCGTGTTTTCTACATACAGCATTAAAAGTTTAACTCTCCTTTTTTTTCAAAGATAGCTTCAGTGGTAAGTCCTCTTGACACTGAAAGTCTCTGAAAGTGCCTTTCTAAAATTTTATAGAAATATGTTTTTCAACTGAAATATACGGTATAACGGAGTATTTTAAAAATGTAATATTTCTCAGCTGTTTCAGGAGTCATCCATTATTTTGATTGACAGTTCAATGAAAGCACATTACCATGTTGGGAATATGGTATTTGGTACATATTTTATAGACTTCATGTCAGACAAATTATGGGAGTGTTTGTACATACTGAAGGAGAGAGGCTTGGGGGAGGTTGGAGAGCTTCTGTTTGTCCTTGAAAGGGAGTTCACACTGGGTTTTTACACCTCTCTCTCTTACGCACATACAAATGCATGCACAAATGCACACACACACACACACACACACACACACAAACACACACACACATCCATATGCACACATTTATACACAGAGACATGCATATATGCACACACACACACACATACAAACACACACAAACACACTCGAGTGCACATACAGACACAAACACAAACACAAACACACTTGTGCCCACAAACATACACACACCCAAACACACACACACACACACAAGCACACACACGTCTACCAAGGTGTTTCCAGCTGCACCATGCTTCAGCTGACATCAAGGAAGCATGAATATTTTAAGCACTACATCTGCTTGTTTTCTTTTTTCCCCCTCTTGCTCCTCTTCCCTTTTCCTTCTCTTCCCTCCTCCTCCCTCCCTCTCCTGTCCTCCATTGTGAGTATAAGTGCTTGTGCAGCACACCTCCTCTCAGTGGCAAATAAACGTCCCACGCTTGTTGGGAGAGATGACCCACAGGTCTGATCTCAGGTCAGTCGGTGGACCCTGAGGCCTCACACGTACACCACCTCCCCCACCGGGGCTGACAGATCCCAGGCCTGCAGCAGATGGCTGGGCTGGATGTTGGCCGGGGTGTGTGTGTGCCACTTGTGTGTACTTGGACAAAACTGCCACAGCAAGGTCTCTTTAATGCAAGCGACACCGCCACTGATATGAAAGCAAGCGAGAGAGAGGGAGAGAGAGAGAGAGAGGGAGAGAGACTGGGCAGACATCGGTGGTGCTAAGCACACTTGGCATTGCGCACTGAGGGCCTATCAGTGGTTTGTGTTGATTGGAATTTGCAATGACAGCCAATAGAGTGCAGTTACTGGGGAGCAGAGCAGACAGGAGTTAAAAAGATGACCCAAGGGAAGCAAAGACAGTAAGTTTCTAAAGGGAACATACTGTCCTGTACGGATGGGGGAGACAGAGAAAGAGACAGACAAGGAGAGACAAAGAGAGACAGAGACTAAAAGAGACAGGAGAGAGTCTTATCTTTCCCTAATCTCATCTAATCATTCAATTATTTATATAGAGCACATGTTGATGATTGCTGTTGTGTACTTCATCTAAACCGTTGTGGATGAAAACACATGTCAGTTCAATAGATGCCTATGTACATGAAAAATACCCCTTTTAATCAAGTCCATTCAATCAATTTACGATAACCAATACATACTGGCACTCTTGCCTAACCATGTTGTTCATGTCTGCTATGTTAATAGAGATCCACATTTCCACTTCTTTTGTATTTGTATTCGTATTGTATGTTTCATACAAATATTGTAGCAGTGGTTGTAGGAGGGCTAGAGAATAGAAGAGGCTGTAATATGGTAAAAAAAAAAAGCACAAGGCCTTTGTTGTTGCAGGGCCCAATCCATGGGCTGTAAACTCATCCTCCTCCATCTCCTATACCCTGCCACTGGCTCAGTGCTCTCTGATGCCTCCCGTAATGTATTCCATTAAAAGTTGTCCATTGATGTCGTCTGGCCCCACAAGAAAATCGCTACCTCCCCCTGTCTCCGAGCCAAGACGCCATGCAGCGCTTGTTCATACGACTCACAAGACCCATCCCAAACTTCCAGGCAGGAGGAGGGGAGGCTACTGACTGATTATGTGGTGCACTGTTTGGAAAGGGGCGGGGGGGGGGATAGGGAGGGGTGTTAATTCCTCATTCCAGGCTGTCTTCCAGCCCTGTTTTTTTTTTTATTTCACAGATATTCAGATATCAGTGTGGGACGGAGTTACTGGCTTTCAGTTAAACAACAAAACTATTATTTTCCCATGCCTGCAGCTGGCTGTGCTTTTTTTTTCCCATTCAGTCCTAGAATACCAAATCCCTCCATGGTGAAATGGTTTTGTGAACTTTAATCTCTCTTCAGAGAGATATAGGCAGTCTGTTTGTGTAATTAAAACGTTCCTGTAAGGCTGAGACATTGCGGCAGAGGGCTTCTGCGGTCGCTGGCGTTTGCTTTGCTGGGTTGCGTGTATGCCCCTCTTAAATAAAAGATGA
>CM059276.1:9274819-9284819 GCA_030347295.1 Setipinna tenuifilis | reverse complement strand
ACACACTAAAATAAGTGTAAGAAAATGCATACAGGCACACACACATACATACACGCATTTACACTAATATAAACACACACAAACATGCATATGCAAGTGCGCACACACTTATAACCACACACACACACACCACAACCCCACTGCCCCAAATCTGCAGTAGTCTCTGGAGCTGTTGTATTGGATGGCCTCCACACCACCCTTCATGATTCACCACTGGGTGTTTCCCTCTCCGTTTCCCTCACTCAGAGACTTTCTTATGCCGAGGGCACTTATGTGTGTGTGTGTGTGTGCGAGTGTGCATGTGTGTGTGTGTGTGTGTATGTGTGTTTGTACATGTGTAAAAACATGAGATACTACCATGTGATAGTGCTGCAGTAGCTTCAGGCATTTAACATTACGTATGTCAGTGTGCCTATGTGCTACTATAATTGTCCTTTTTTATGTGTTGCTGAGGTAAAACTACATGACATAACAATTTTTCTAAACCCTAAATATTTAATATTAGTACTGCATGTGTTATATGTATCACAGCTATATACATGTGTAATGGCCCTTGGACTAGAGTACACCAATAAGAGCAGTTGTTTGTGTTAAAAATAAAGGACTGAGTTGCAATCAACTATGTGTATAAATTTACCTACCTGTGTGACAGTCAGTTCCTGATGGTAAGAATAAATGCTGCAGTTAGTCATCATGGACTGTGTTGGAAGGAAGGTAGGCTCTGATGTTGGCTATGCATGTAATGACTGTCAATTAGTCACAGTAATGTGTGAATGTTCTGTTGTGATGATTAGGTACTATAGTGGTACAACATGGACAACATGTACAACATTATCCTAGCTGGTGTTGGCGCGGTGGATGGCGGTTGCGTGTGTGCGCGCGTGTGGTACCTGTAATCTTGTCCCGCACCAGCTTGCAGGACTCGATCTCTCCGATGCTGCCGAAGAGGCTACGGAACTCCTCCTGGGTCATGTTCTGGGGCAGGTAGTTGACGATGAGGTTGGTCTTGCTGTCGTCGTTGGACGTGCCCGTCTGCATGGGCGAGGGGCAGCTGCGGCTGTTGCTGGAAGGCCCGTTGCTCGTGGCGCTGCTGGGTCCATTTGTGACCTGAGGCTCCATGTTGCTGATTATCTGGGAGAGGAAAGAACGACAGTCCAAGGGAAGAAAAAGAGAAGGAAAAAGAAGAAGAAGACGAGTGGAGGGAAAGAAGAAAAGAAAACAAAAAAGACAATCATGAACAGCCTGCTCAGAAAATCTAAGGACACATATCCACAAGTCAACTAAGCAATAACTTACAATACACAATACAAATGAAACAGATACATAATACATAAAACAGATATTACAATGAGGACACAAAGGACTACATACACATGGTTTGTGAATTCACAAAAATCACCAAAACCCCCATGCACTATACCAGCATCTAATCCATGTGTTTGTGCTACACTCCACTGGCCTTATTCTTCCTCTGTGGGGGTTGGTTGGTTGTGTGTTTGCAGTTCTCATCTCTGCTTTGATAGCTGGCTCAGCTTGACAGGCTAACATTGTGAGCGCCCTTCAGCATGGCACTGCTGTCATAGCAAACCATATCTGCCACTCGTTTAGCTCAGAGCTCCAGGAGCAGGTATTTGAAGCTAAACTTGCTAGCCCTTGAAGGGTAGGGGGGTTGGAGGGTTTTTAAGGTGGTGGAGGAAAAATGGGGGTAGTGGTTGGAGGGATGAAGGCTGCTGCACTTAGCTAGGGATACAAAACAACTTACAATAACACAACTGACTTCTTTTTCTCTATGTGCCCAGGGACTGTAGATGGAAATTAGCTATTTGCTAAATCTGGTACAATGTGTCTCCTCTCGTTTTGTAAGTGATTAATGCATTTTGCGCATGGTCCCTGCAAAAAAATAAACTAAACTAAACTTCATTTTTCACATGTAAATAAACACTTAGAAATATTTGCACCTAAAACACACATTAACATAAAGTGTGATGGATCTAATCAGGCTAATCACCTCCCTGCTAACACCTAAAATAGTAGCGGATGTGGGTAGGAGCTTCAGCACTTTACTAAGACAGACTCGACAGATAGAGAGAGAAAGATCCTCTCAGTGGTTAAGTTAGAAAGACACAGTCAGTCTAGCGCCAAATGAAGTCTTAGCACCACATACATGAAATGGACATAACAAGTCAATTTAACAGACTGCAGTGAAGAAAAAAAGAGTTTGGCATGGAGATGCCGCTGAGGCAGTTGGAGTTAGAGCAATAGTTAGCGAGGGCAGGCCAGGACGGCTCTGGTGCCATGTTAAGTGAAGACCTGCCAGAGACCTGAGTGCTGATGTCTCACTGATAATGCCAACCACAGAGGAGAAGGCCTAATGAGGGAGCAGCACTCACATGAGACTGCAGTAAGACGCTGAACTCTGACCATCGGACCATCGGACCATCTGCCTCTAAACAAGTGATCCTCCCTAAACTATTTTTTATTTATTTTTTAATATTCGAGAGAAAATTGATGCAGAATAATTTAAATGAACTTCCACCGTGAGGAGCTTTTTGGAGACGTGCACTGTCTTCTGCTGATGGGTGCAGAAATCCGGCATAATAGCACAGCGTGGAAAGCAAACATCCTTCCTCTAAAAGCCCCGTCATGTTTATTTTTAGACTCTCAAAAATATATTCCAGTTCCTCTCTGAAGTCTCGCCCTAGCGTTTCAAAGCCAGACTATTTAGAAAAGGTTACAAAAAATTAAACAGCACAGAACACGCCTTCCTCCCCTTTCAAATAAGAAGACAGCATTTACAATTTAATGACTGGCAAACAGAATTCTCTTGGCTATGAAGCTGTGTTACATTTACTACAGATGACACTGAGGCTGAGGTGAATTACAAATTAATTGAAACAATTACAAAATAAAACATCTGCCAGTAAATGTATGTATCTATTGCACTTCCATGCCTTGCATACACAGATCCTTTAAAACACCATCCCCATTATTAAGCTTCTAGTGAATGAGTGTGTATTGAACGACATATAAATAGGACAGTAACAGCCTTTATCCAAATGTATTTTCCCAAACTCCTTGGCTCTGTCAAAAATGTTCACTAGTTCATTTATATTGATTTATTCACCAAATATATATATTGCTCTTTTATTATCTGTGTACACTGTCATCAAACACACCACTCCATTAAATCACCAGTCATATCCCCAGAAGTCATTTTATTACAACTTACATTACCGTATCTGCCATTGACCGACTCAATGTTTTGCTGTATTATATAGTCACAGAAGCAAAACATGACTAGCTACCGCTATTCTCTGAAATATCAAGTTAAATAGGTTATGGTAGTCTTTCTGATCACTGTGGTATTGTCCACCAGACATGAAACGTATGTTAAGAACAAAATCTGTCTCCAAGCTGCACTGTCCAAATTAGAGACTAGTGTAAAAGTAAAAAAAAAAACACTGTCATTCAAACTGTCATTCTTACAGTTATTACAGTTATTAATCTTTTGGCGTGACATATTAATTAGGTGTGGTTTTAAATTATGCACTAAAATGCATTCCTCATCGATAGTCTATCTTCAGCAGTTTACTGCACATATAGATATATAACTACATCCAACCACACATTCATCTGTTCATATACCTACCAGTCTGACTGTGTATTTATGTAAGCTTCAGTCTTCCCCTTTTTCACACACTCTCTCTGTCCTTCCTTCCTCCTTTCTGTGTCCTGATTCCACTTTCACTGAAGGAGGAGAGTCTTACCAGTCTCTCTGTTAAATAACGAGTCAGGAGATGCAAAAACGTCACACCTTGCCACCCTTCAGCTTTGGCAGCAGAGGAGGCCAGAGCCTTAAGATGTGAAGCAGCCATCCAGATCCCCACCCCCCCACCCCACCACTTCCTCATCCACTGAACACCCCCCCACCCCCCACTCCCAGCAGACTCTCCCTTCCTCCCTCAGCAGCCAGCCAGCCAGCACTGTCATCAGCATTGTTAATGGTAGGTAAAAGGCCATTTGCGGCTGTCTCCTTACCATCTTTGGCTGCGTCAGCAATCCCTTCTCTGCCCAGCCCTGTAGCTGCGGGAGCTCTGTTTGACGCCACTGAGTCTCAGTCGATCCCTAAGGAGGGGTCAGGGGCAACATTTAAACATGCTGTTCGCCAGGCACAAAGAGGGGAAGAAAAATAAAGGGCCTTGCGGTCACCAGGCGCACTAAAACACACAGGTGGCTTTGGAATGGCGGGAAGGGGGTCAGACAAGTTGGTTTGGGTGGGGTAGGGCGTCGAGAAGTGGGGGTTAGGTGGAAGAGTTATGGGTATCGCATGTGTACCTAATCAATACCCGCAGAAGCTAGGCGGGCCTGCTAGCATGAGCCTGGTCTCGGCAATTAAATTTAGCCGAGACGTTAGCATTGCGCTTCAAATTGAATTGTGTGTGAAAGCGGCCCCAGTCTAATGGGTACGGAGCGTGGAGTGTAATGGGCCCCAGCTTGGTAAACAAGGGCTCGCTCGGAAAAAGCCAGGCTGGGGTGTAGGAGAGGAGTAAAGAGGGTGGGAAGAGGTGGGGGAAGGAGGGGGGAGGGGGTGTTGGAGAGGAAGAGCTGCCTCTGCTGCTGCTGCTGCTGCCATCAGCTCAAAACAGCCAATTTAGGAGGAAAGGCAGACTTTGAGCACTGACCTTTTCCTTCAGAAGCCTTCTCTCCACGAATAATATGGAGAGGAGGAGGTGGGGGAGAGGGATGGAGAGGGGGGAGACGGGGAAGCCACTGTTGTGGAGGCATGCAGGACAGGAGGATGGAGAAAGATTGGGGTGGGGGGGCGGGCTGATGTGTGTGTGTGTGTGTGTGTGTGTTGGTGGAGGGGGGGGGGGTGAGTATTTCTATTGCCCAGGCATGATAAAGCGCCATAGCACAGCTGAATTGAGTTTAATGTGAAATGGATTGGCTGTCAGTGGTTAAAGATAAGTTGGAGACGTTTTGGAGGTTCTGAGGGTCAGATCTGACACATAATTGGGCCAGAAAAATGCCAGATCTGTTCAAATCACAGCTACCACCTTTGGTCATCTTCTGTCTGCTCTGAATTGTGGGAGAAGATTTGAGGGAAGGAGGATATATGGGTGTGTGTGTGTGTGTGTGTGTGTGTGGGGAGGGGGGGGGGGGGGGGGGGGGTTACTAATCAGGGTTGCCACCTTGGTTTTAGTCTTAGTGAGGACCGCAGGGAATATAAAATGACTTCACATCAATTTACATCAATCTGTAATTATCTAATCATATTGCTACAGTAAGGGCTGACTTACAATAAGACAACACAGCATACAGACAAAATTGCCTACATTTGCAGTTTGCTTAATCTAAACCAACACCTTTTTTTACACATGGTGCGAATGAGTGAACAAGCAAGTCAGCCAGACACATATACAGTAAACAAAGGTTATCTTTGACCCTTCCAGTGGCCTTGATGCATCATACTTAGTTACCATCTCCATATGCGAGTAGGTTGCACATTTTAATTACTTAATTTTCCCGGAAAGAAAACATTCACATATACAGTACAAAGCACTACATACAGATAAAATAGCTAATTACTTGTGACACCAGTATATCTAAATTAAATATATATACGTATATACCAGTATATCTATATTTAAAAGATATACATATACTAGTATATCTGTTGTTGTGGAAGACAAAACAAAAGAGCATTGTTGTTACTTGCATCATTTTGAGTTATAATTACGGTAATAGTAAGTACAGCTGGTAAACACACATGCAGTCAGGAGCAGACATGAATGGCAGAAGCAGGATGCAAAGAGACACAAGTCAGCAGGGGCGTAAATACAGGAGGCTTTGCCAGAAGCAGAGACACACCAAAAATGTTTCCTCACTCATGCTAACAGCATCTCCAAGTGGATTTCAGTTGCCTTTACCCTGTGCATACACCCCGATACACACACACAATTACACGGACTCTCACACACACACACACACACACACACACACACACACACACACACACACACACCCTTACTATTTTAAACCGCATTTTCAAAAACTGAGGTATGTTCTGCCGTAATGCCTGTGACAACTGCACCTCCGGGACTCTCTTTTGTCTTTGTCTGAGGTGCTCACAGATTCTGACATAATGCACAATCTGTGCTATGGCACAGTGCACGTAGAGAACCTTTTGAGTTAAGATCTTACGGTATCTACCTCCACGCCTGCACACTTAGAGTACAACCCACCACCACTGCCACCACCGCTGCCCTATTCCTGCCCTCCCCCGCCGGCCCTCCTCTGTGTCCTTTGTCAAGCCCAGTGCCCCTCCTCTCCTGTGGGAACGCTGCTGAGGCACCGCTTTACTGCAAGCCCAGCCCCACACAATCAATTTCCCCGCCACTCGCCTGCCCATGAATGCGGCAGCCACTGCAGTGGATCAGCATGCGGCAGTATCGTTTAACCGATAGCCCCCGTACCCCACACACACACACTAACCCCCGCACCCCCACCACGCCCTACCCCTACCGCCACCCCCTTCCACCTGCCTGTGTGTGTGTCTGTCTGTCTGTCCGTCTGTCTATTCGTCTCTCTCTGCCATGCTACACCACAGAATCATCTGGTCGTCCAACGAGGCAGCATGTGTGCTTTTAATATCCCCACAGCCCCTTTTTCATCCCTAGCTTCTCTTCTTTTCATAATACTCCCTCTCCCCACTCTGCTGCCCCCCCCTCCCTCCCCAACCACCACCAGCAGCACCACACAACCCCCTAACCGAGTCTCTGGTGGCTTTAGATCTACTACCAGCCTGATATGACCGACCCCCCTGAAGGAGAAAACTGCACAGAATTATGGGCTGTCTGAAAAATAGACGTTTTTCCATTTGAGCTCTCTGTGATTTCCTGCTCTACATATTGGCGGTCAAACAGGGCTATAAATCAACCCCCCCCCCAATACACACACACACAAACACACTCACACACACTCCCACACCCCCACACCAGTAAACGGTAGCTGACAGATAAATGCAGTCTGAATTATTACTCCGTATATTTCTGACTACACTTAAGGATTAAGCCTCACAGTTATTTATGATTACAGGTAAGCCAAATGGAAACCCTCTGATCAACACTATATTAAATACAAGAAGGATAGACATATGTGAGCATACACACACACACACACACACACACACAAATACACATACACATACACACACACACACACACACATACACACAAAGCTATTCCCTGCTATTCTCAGTGAAATGGGAAGTGCCGTTTTTCTACAATAATTCTCAGCACCACAACATACACAAACACACGTGCACACACATACACTCGAGCGCACACACAAACAAACATGAATGTGGATTTGAATGCCAGTGGGATCTGAGTTGTCAGAACCTATTCAGATGCAAAGCGTTGTGGGATGTTTCTATCCTAACATTAGGTCAGTAAAGTTCTCCCTCCCTATTGATTTTTATTTTTCCCATCTTTCCTCTCTCCCACTCGCCGTCTCTCTGAGCAGATTTGGCAGACGCCTCGCGGCTCTTCCACATCCTGCAGGTCATGCGCAGGCTGGGCTGGATCAATCAGAAAAGTAATCTTGGACAGCGCGTTCCTGCACCGCCACGCCTCCACCGCCATCGATCCGCATCTACTTTGCCAAATGGATTTTTTTTTATTCTCCTCCTCTCTATCCCTCTCCCTCTCTCTCTTTCTCTCCCTCCCTCCCTGCCTTTCTCCATTCTCCTTCTCTTTCTCCTTCTCCTTTTCTCTCCACTCTATGCGACTCAGAATAATAAATGTATGTAAGCAATTTTCACTTAACTTTGCTTGACGTTTTTCTATTATGAAGTCCAGCCATTATTTTTTTTTTGTTAGATCAATAGAAGTTTTCTCCGCACTCAATCCCTATGCAGGCTCTCTTTGCTGGGCAGCCTCCCTCTGCTCCCGCCCAGCATCAGGGTGGAGGGCGCTCTTCCCCCAGCGCCTGATTGGATTACATCACAGGAAGTCCTCGTTACCGTGGCGCTCATTAGAACGCTGGCTCTGCAGAGAGGGGTTGCCGTGGTGGTGCTGTGGGGGGGGGTTCTAGTGTTTCAGACAGCTGCGAGACCCAGGCCACCCTCTCTGCTCCTCCCAAATCTGCTGTTTCTAAAAAGCCTGAATTTACTTCCTTCACTGGTCTTTGATTACGCCTATCATAGCCAAATGTTTCATGTTGCGAGGCCTCTGCTGATCTTCTTTGTTAAGCTACTGGAGCGTCTGTAGAAGTATCAATACCGATCCACTGGAAATAAAGTTCACATGTGTTGAGGATTTGTGGAGTACTGGCAGGCCTACGGCAGTTTCAAGGCTACATAAACATGAATTTGGCATTTGGTGATGGATGTGGTTTAACCTTGACTCGTATTTACTAAGATGTAGCTTGCATGATGTTGTGAAAGTAAATTCTTTTATTACTTATTATGTTTTTCAGTTGTATAATAATACTTACAATTCAACTAAATGATGTTCTTTTATAATTATTCTTTCCTGTTGATTCACAAAAACAGTCCAGTGTGTTATCTGTTTTCCAATATGATTTAAACATTACTAAATAAATTCCATGTCCACGTTTCGAATCAGAGAGGCAATATTGTCTGCCAATGCATTGACCCTAAATAATGGCCATGTGTGAATATGTACCAGGCGCGCATGTGTGTGTGTGTGTGTGTGTGTGTGTGTGTGCATGCTGTAGGCCTGCTAGCACCAGCAGTGTTTTTCCTGTGAGTCAAATCAGTGAGGCGACACCTGCGTCTCTGTCGGCGCTCTTCCCATTTCGGAGAACATTGTGCTCATCAAATCTATTCACTTTCCATTTCGCCTCACGCAAGGGCCCTACTTCCTCCCCACACAAGGCATCATTTCTGCCCTTCATTTTCAGCTTGTGGCACGATAAAAAAAATAAAAAATGGAAGCGTTTCTTTTGGGAGCTAAATGGAAACAATCTCTGCCAGCAGTGACGGCACCAGCCAATATTACGGAGAGGTCTTTCCTGAGTTTTCAGTAAAATTGAATTAACTTTCCAGATTAGCAGACACAGAAAAGGGAAAACGGAAAAGGGAGGGGGGGGCGTTTTAGATAACGTAAATTCAAAACTCAGCTAGTGCGCCAGGGAACACAAAAAAAAAAACGGTAACATGAAGGGTGCGAAAAAAAAAAAACGAAAAAAGAAATGCTAGGTCGTCAAATGAAATGTCACTTCATTTAATTGTCAGATTGAAAAGCCTGCAGGACGTGTGTGTTTTTCAACCTACGTTCCCCTCACGCAGCACCTTCAATATTAAAGTGCCTTTTTTAAAATTACATTACTTCTCGCTCTCCCTTTCCCAGCCCTGGTTCCCTGTGTATCCGTGAGCCTGAAAGGCTGAAATCCCTTGGCCCAAAGCAGGCCACGGTGGCAGCAGGAAGGCTTGGCTGTGTGTGCCCACCTTGGCCAAGGACCAGCCGTGCGACCTATGCAAGCAGAAAATTGGTGAGCTCGATCCTGGGGATGACGCGTCAATTTTTGTGCAGCTCTGGTGACTGGTGCCAGCCATGTTCCCCCACACCCATCCCTGTTCTCCTCCTCCCCCACTCCACTGTTCCCTCCCCTTCCTCTGCTCTCCTCTCCCCCTCTCTTACTCTCTTTTTTTCCTGCCCATTTCTCTTCGCTCTACCCATCTCATCATCCTGTCCTCTCATCTTGTCCTCTCATCCTGTCCCCTCCTGTCTCCTGTCCCCTCTCCTCTAATCTCATTTCCTATTCACCTCTCATATATTCCTGTCTTCTCTCTTTTCTCCTCTCTCCTCATCTCCTCTCCTTATTTCTCCTCTCCTCTCTTCTCTTCTCCTCCCCTCACCCCTCCTCTTATATGTTCTCCTCTCCTCTCATCTCCTCTTCTCTCTTCTCTTCCTCTCTTCTCTTCTCCCCTCCCCTCCTCTTCTCTCCTCTCCTCTCCTTTTCTCTTCTCTCC
>CM059276.1:9209819-9269819 GCA_030347295.1 Setipinna tenuifilis | reverse complement strand
CTCTCTCTCTTTCTGCCTTTTGTCCTCCTGATCATATTCATTTGTTGTAAATGCAAAGAGACAGTTCCTGCTGCCACGTAAAAAGGGGGGGGGGTGGGGTGGAAAAATGCCAACATATTTCATTTCCCCCCATAATGCCTTTGCCATCTCCCAACGAGCGCCGTCATTTAGTCACACGCAGCATTCCATGTTTTATGCATAATTCACGTCGCGACAGACACATGAATCTTTCATATCTTGGAAAGGAGTTGTGCAAAAATAAAGCTCCTGGTTTGAGAGAATGACCTTGAAATGTCCCAAACCATCACAGAGGCAGGTGATTTTTTTTTTTTACTCCTTTTTCTGTCGCGGTAAGACGGAACTAGTGCAGAGACGGTGATAGGAGGTTCTCTGCTGTTTCTTACTTCCCCTTTTGGGTTTTTCTCTCTTTCTTTCTTTCTTTCTCTCTCTCCCTCTCTCACTCTCACACACACACTCGCTCTCTCCTCCTCTCCCTCCCTCTCTCTCTCTCTTTCTCCCTGTTCCTGAGATGCAAAATGTAGATCAGAACAGCGTGCAGTTTGTGCAGTGTCTCAGGAGAAGCTGCCAGTCAAACTCAAACGTATGTGTGAATATCAAAACACAGGGCAGAGGGGGGGCGAGAGGCGAATGAAATATTTGTGACTACTACAAGTAAACACAAAGATGGCTTCCCTTTTCTCACATCTTTTAGGGTGGCTGAGAAGAATAGAAAATGTCTCTGTCCTTTTTTCTTTTTTCTTTTTCTTTTTTTTTTGCGCAAGGCTTGGCCTTCCCGCTCTGACGCCTGCAACTCCTTTCGATTTGTTTTCTTATAAAATATTCATCTTTAAAAAGCAACCAGGAAAAGAGAAAGTAAGAAAAGAGACAAAGGGAGAGATAGACAGAGAGAGAGTGAAAGAGAGAGAGGAAGAGAGAGACAGAGAGCGTGAGAGAGAGAGAGAGAGAGAGAGAGAGAGAGAGAGAGAAAAGCGACCTCTGCTCAGAAGAGAGTGGCATGCGTGTTAAGAATAACCAGCTGACTATGGTGTGTCTGTGGCTCTTTGGATTTGCAGCCAAGGAATTAGGCCTGCGTTTGTTCAGCCAGCTCCCCCCTCACAGCAGAGCGTCTCCAGCCTCTCGCTCTCAGCTGTCAGAAGGAGGGAAATGAGCATCAATAAATGAGGGGAAGTCACAGTGGAAGCCCATTAACATTTTAACTAAAGCGTTTTGTTGATATTCATGTATGTTTAGCTTTCTTTGAAAAGGAAAGAGAGCGAGAGAGAGCGAGAGTGAGATGTGAGGAAAAAAATTAAACGCCTTACTGGAGAGAAAAGGGTTGTGGCTGCTTTGCGTCCTCTGACTATTATTTTTACACACACATCCAGAGCTATGTCCTTAATACCACACACACACACACACACACACACACACACACACACACACACACACACACACACACACACTTGCACACACTCTCTCTCTCTCACTGTCTCTCTCACATACATATATCTACACATACACACACACACACACACAAGCACACATACATACATTTACTTTCTCTCACACATTCACATATATCTACACACACACACACACACACACACACACACACACACACACCAGCATAGGCACTGTTACATAAACACAGAAATGTGAAAACACACATGGAGATGGCATACGCTAACATACTGTAATAAAGCAACCCATATATAGTACTTTTTTAATACCAACAACTTGCACTCTAGACTTGAGTAAATCCAAGCTAGACTTAATCTGACAAATCAATTCATGTAATACCATGTTTTCCTCCAAAACAACATTAGCAGCCCTGAGATGAGATGAGAGAGGCGGCTGGGGCTGGGAAGGCCTCGCTCTGCTTATTTACCTTCCACACAACCCCTATTTTTATGAGACTCTTTATGAGAGACTCAGCTGCAGCACCTGCACACAGCACACACACACACACACACACACACACACACACACACACTCCATGGGATCTGCTCTTTCATCTCACAACTCTCTGGACACCTGTCCCAGTCTGGGAGAAAATGAAGACATAAAAAAAAAGTAATGCACGCGTGTTAATCAAGATTTGGAGAGTGAATTACATCTCAAGCCAAATGCATCCTGCTAGTGTGTGAGGCTGTGACAATGTACACAGAAGCTATTGCATAAATTACAACAACACAAAGACAACTGAGTAGATTTCATAGGAAACACACTGGCATAAATGTATTCAAAATGTCAGCCGGGTCGCCTCAAACCACATTTTGGAGACACATAATTTTATTCAAGACCCAGCTTTAATACAGCGATGGCATTGGTACAAAAAAGAGCAACTGAACCTAGCTTCTGTTGTAGCAGATGTTTTCGAGTAGTTTAACTGTTCTTTATCTATCATGTCTGCACTAGATGTAAGTGGGTTGGGTTGGTCTAGAGCTCTGTATATGAGCCAGACATAGTCCTCCATCTGTCTGGGTTGTTTTTTTTTCTCTTTTCTTTTCTTTTCCCCCCACTTTCATTTCCAAGTTATATTACAAACTCATTTTTGTTCCTTTGTTGTGTTATTGTTGTCTGCACTTTGGGCACTTTGGCAAAACTGGATCTACATAGTCATGCAAATAAAGGAACCTGGGATTGACCTGACTTGAATTGCATTAACTCCTCAGCCATACGCATCCATCCATGGAGCTTACATAAATGGCTGCCTGTGGCGCTGGAGGTGTGTGCTCTGCTGCACTCCCTCGAGCCAAGACTACATCCAGTGCACCCAGTGCCACAATGATGCTTGTATCGACCACTTTTAACCATTTTTTTTTTACACGAGCTATGAGCTCTTTTTGTCTCTCTCTCTGTCTCTGTCTCTTTCTCTACCATTCTATTTCTGGGGAACATCTTTCCCTCCCTTTGCCATCAATCTACTTTTTTCTTTTTTACCACCTTTGCCTCTGCACTTCTCTTGCATTCCAACCTCAAAAGCAGCCACCAGTGAAGAGCAGTCCCTTCCCAGTAACCCCCGTGAACCCTAACCGCCCCCGCCCCCCCCCCACTCCGAAGTCACATGCGTCCCTGCATTGTTGTAAGCCAGCGCTGGCACAGAACCAGACCAGAGAGCAGATGAGAGCTGGTGCCATGGTACCAAAGCTATTCCTCCTCTCAGCATCTTCCCAGCCAGGTCTTCCCCCACCCAGCTAAGATCAGTATTGCAGTAACGCTTAACCAGCCACCCCCACCGCCACCCCCCACCTTGCTCCCCCCACGCCACGGCTGTCGGCTCTCCACCTGCACGGCCCCCTCTCCACGGCTGTCCGTAGCCTGCCCTCGGCATACATAAAGCACTGCTTTAGTATTCATCTGGGCTTCTTCCTTCGGCCTGTTTGCATTGATATGCAACCTTGAAGTCAGACAACAAAGGATAAAGCTCTTGAGCTTAAATGCATGTACGTGTGTGTGTGTGAGTATGTGTGTGTGTATGTGTGTGTGTGTGTAAAGCTTTCGAGTTTAAATGCATGTAGGTGTGTGTGTGTGTGTGTGTGTGTGTGTGTGTGTGTCCGTGTGTCCGTGTGCGTGCATGTGTGAACCTGTATAAAAAGCAGTGATGGCAGGCCTGCCAATTGCCTCACTTGGTGGAGGAGTTACTGTGCGTGTTTGTGTGTGTATGCATCTGCATGACTCTGTATGTGTGTGTGGTTATCTGTGTGTGTCTGTGTGTGTATGTGCGTGTGTGTGTGTATGTGTATGTTTGTGTGCTTGTGCGTGGTTGTGTGTGTGAGTATGTGTGTGTGTGTGGATGTGTGTGTGTGTGTGTGTGTGTGTGTGGATGTGTGTGTGTGTGTGTGTGTGTGTGTGTGTGACAGGCAGGCAGGCAGGCAGGCAGGCGGGCTGGGTGGGTGGGAGTCTTGTGAGCCAGGCAGCGGTGCTGCTGCGTGGTGGTGGCCGCTGAGAAGGCCTCATTGTTCTGCAGCGTAAACACTGATCTCCTACTCAACCCTCTCCACGCCCCACGCCCCCTCCTTCAGCTCCCAGCCACTGGCCTTACTGCAGCACACAGCACACAGAGAGAGAGAGAGAGAGAGAGAGAGAGACAGACAGAGAGATGGAAAGAGAGAATGATGGAGAGACAGTGTGAAATGACAGAGAAAAAGAGAGAGTGAGATGAGAAGAAAGATAGAGAGAGAGGGTGAAAGAGGGGTGAACAAAAAAATGAAAAGGGATAAAAAACAGAGCAAGAGAGAAAGAGAAAAAGAGAGAGAGAGAGAGAGAATGCTGACCGTAGTGAGCCTGGTTGGGAATTGCTTTCTTTTCAATTAGCATTTTGATTGAATAGGGAGCCCACACACACAAAGTCAAACATTTGTTTGCAAGATGCTGCTTAGATTTGGAATGCACGAAGGCACACAGAATAGCTGAGAAAACCTTTCCCCTAGTGACGGAGAACGCCACTGTTAGATAATAGCAGCAATGGCATCAGGAAAGAAGAGAGAAAAGGAAGGAAGAAAGGAAGAAAGAGTAACACTATTTACTGTGACACATTTAAATGACAGGGTTGTTGATCATGTTGATCATGGCAATTCTATCCCTCGTTTTTTGTCTCCGTCTCCCTCTCTCTCTCAATCTCTCCCCCTCTCCCTCTCTCTCTCGCTCCCTCGCTCTCTCTCTCTATCTTGCTCTCTCTCTCTCTCTCTGGCTGCCTGTGCTGAATGTGATGAATGTAGTTGTGTTGTGGTTGTGTGTGTCAGCGTTGACACTTGGCTCTTGTTGTGTGGCTGGGCGAGTTAAAGGCGCTCCCTGGCAGGCACCAGCACCCACCAGCTGGATGACAGCCGGGCCAGCACACACACTCTCACACACACTCTCAGCCCTTAGTCAACAATGGACCAACAAACACACGACAAGCAGCACACCGCGCGCGGGCACACACACACACACACACACACACACACACACTGTACACACATCCACACATACACACTCATATCATATACACACACATATAGTGAACACAAACCCACACACACACACACACACACACACATACTGTACATGTGCACACATGCATGCTCACACGTACATACATACACACCCATAAACAAACAAAAACACAAATACAAGCGCGCGCACACTCACACACACACACACACACACACACACACTCACACACACAAGCTTACCCATACTAATGCGTGCATGCACACACACACACACACACACACACACAGATGCACACAGATACAAACACATAGACACAGGCACTTTAACGTACAAACATATACGCATATGTGTACACATACACACTCTCTTGAATACATGGTAATCGCTACAACAAATAGACACACTCATTTGGTACAGGCATATACACATGTGCGTGCATACGCATGAACACCCACACACAATTACACACACACACACACACACACAAACACCGAAACAAATACGCACATGAACTCCACCACATTCTCTGTCATTGTACAAGAAACACTTACATTTCCTACAGACCAACGCAACATATTAACCGTCAGTTGAGAGGGACTGCATTCTGCGTCCACAGCAAACCAATGGAAGCTTCAAAAGGGTCTCCCGTGTTTGACCACAAGCATGCAGAAATGAGTCAAAATGCATAGTGGGCTGGGCTGCTCGAAAGTAGCATTGGAATACCTCTAAGCTCTGTACGTGTGTGTGTGTGTGCGGGTGTACGTGTGTGTGCATGTGTGTGAGCTGTGTACGTACGCAGCCTCCACGTTTCCTCTTAGACAGCAGCCTAGAAAGGTGAACAGTCAGGTTTTCCACACACACACACACACACCTCTCCCATGATAAAAAGACAGGAAAATCGAGCCCTCCCCCTCTAAAAAAATTCATCTCTTTACTGCCCCAGTCCTCCATGTCTCTCCTCTCCCCTCTTCTTTCCCCTCTCTTCGCCTCCCCCTTTCTCTCCTGTCTTCTTTCTCCTCTTTTCTCCCCTTTTCTTTCCCCATTCTCCATCTCTCCTCTCCCCTCTTCTCTCTCTCTCTTTCTCTCTCTATTTCTTTCCCCTCTTTCCGCCTCTCCTCTCTTCTCCCCTCTTGTTTCTCCTCTCCCCTCTTCTTCTTCTTCTTCTTCTTCTTCTTTCCTGTGGCGGCGTCATCCCGCCAGCTCGAGCACAAACACACCTCCCCTTTCCCAGGCTCCTCACTGGTGGAGCGGCGAGCCCGCTGTGAATGGAGGAGCCGGAGAGCGAGAGAAAAAGGCAATACACACACACTCACACACACAACAGCAGTGTGACCAGAATCTTACTGCTGCTGCTGCTGCCGCCACTAGCCACCACTAGCACACCACACCACATCACACACACACACACACATACACAGAACACAGCACACAGCACAGTACCGTGGCTGCTACCACTACTGCTGCTGCTGCTGCTGCTGCTACTGAGACTACAGACATAACAAGAGCAAAGCAAGCGGACGCGTGGATGGAGGGGTGGAAGGATGGATGGGGTGATGAGCCGCTGCGGTGAATGGATGAAAGGATGCGAGGGAGAGGAGATGCAAGGCTGCTGCCTCCTTACCATTTTAAACCCATTCCACTCCATTTGTGTGCCGGCAGTGGTTGTTGTTTCTCTGTCTCTCTCTCTCTCTCTCTTTCTCACACACACACACACACACTCACTCACTCTCTCTTTCTCTCTCTCTCTCACCCCACCCAAGCTAATTTCTTTCTTTCTGTCCTCTCCTCTCTGCTTCTCTGTGCCTGTGTGTCTCGTTGTCAGTGCTGGTCAGCAGACACGGGCGAGCTGGCTGGCGGGAGAAGGCATTCCTACTGGAGGAGAGGCAGGGCGAGAATGCACAGGCGTCGGCATGAGCGCGTTTCTCTCTCTCCCTCTCCCTCTCTCCCTCCGCAGCCCAGCTCCCCGTCAGTCTCCTCCTCATCCGTGAGGTCAGAGACGCCCCCCCCCCTCCTCCCCCCTCCCTCCGTACGCGCACTGAAGGGGCGCTGCAGCACAGTCACTGGCTCCGGCACACGTCCGTCCACCCCTCCCTTCCTCCCCGCAGCCCCCACCCCCTCCTCTCCTCCTCCCCTCCCCTCCTCTCCCCAACCCACCCTATTCTCTGGAAGGGGAGAAAAAAAAATCTAACACCTTTGCTTTTGCAGACTGCAAGCAGAGGAGAGGAGCTTGGCAGAAAAGGGAGAGAGGGAGGGAGGAAAAAAGCCCTTTTTTGGAAAACGGCAGGAGCAATCAATCGCGGGCTGAGATCTTTGCTTGACTGGGCTCAATGAATGATTGCACCCACAGGCACTATGGTAATAGGATGCCGGTGCAGCAATGTGTATAAATTAGCTCTTAATGCAGACACGTTAAACGGCATACACTAGTGATATTTAACTACAGCATTTGCCTATTCCGCAATTCATGTGTCGCATTATGCTCACGCACATGATGTACAAAACGGATTAATACATTTACAAAGCGTGTTCACCGGTCACAGAAATGCACCAGTTACGTAAATGACAACTTCGCAGATTTCGAGGAATTTTAAAGCGCAACAATGTGCGAAATGTATGTCCTAATGTTAATGTCGTTTTATTGTTAAATACTACCTTATCTATCATCGGATAATAGAAATTGAAAATACCACCATCTGAAAGTCAGGTCATGTGTCGGCAAGCGGCATGGAAATAGCCAATTTAAATCTTACAGCCACGCGCCTCAATCTTAACCTTCCGTTACTGGCAGAAATATTGCCGTTGCTCTTTTGTATCTACTATCACGACTGCGCACCCAGACAAACACATGCACAGATAAACATACGAAACTCAAAATAACCCATAACTAACTAGCGATATGATATTTTGCATTTTTTAAATTATGTAAAAACACACTAAAGTTTACCGGACCACAACTATCTAAAACACCTGCCATCAGCATGACAACAAACTACAGCACGACTTGTCATTTGTACATAAAAAAACAAGTAGACTACTCACCATGACCATTCTTGTCTTAGATATCTCAAAGTACACTGTGCTGTGTAAAGTCTTGCGTCGTATCACAGTGAAGAAACGGGTAGCCCGCTGTGCGTTTGTAGGAGTTGTGTGTAAAAAGGAGCGAGCGTGGTCCCGAGGACAATCGGCTAAGATAAAGCGAGCTTTAGAAAATAAATGAATGCAGTTTGTTTTGTTTAAGTTGCCTTTTTGGAGTCTGTTTACGCTTGTATGGAAGCAAAACGATAGTCCAAAATAAAACAACAAAAAACAAAAAAGATGGATCTTGAAGGAAACGTGAAAGCTAGTGCAAGCATCCTTTTTTCCTACACACCATTTATTGAGCCCTCTGTCATTCGGGTGTAGAATCTCATTGGCTCCGCTCAGGCAGGGAAGGGGTGGCGCGCTTGAGTGAAGGGAAGGGCAAGGGAGTGGGAACAAAAATCTGTGGGCATCATTTTTTTGGGGAGAGGACAGACACCTCGGGAGGCAGCGCTGTTATCAGAGGAAGAGACTGACAGAGTTCATTTGACCCAGTGGTCGTTAGGAGTCGTTGTGGTAGAGGGTGAAAAGACTGAGAACAGCCCAGGCGGTCGTTTCTCCGTAAATGCGTGCTACCGGCAGTGTGGTGTGGAGAACTGCGAGGCGTGCGTGTGGTTATGTATCTGTCGTTCAGCGGAGCAAATTTACATGACTGCTTCATCAAATATTTAATATATGAAAATATATACTCCGGTCGCTTGTATTTAACCTATCTGTCAGATGTGGGTGGTGAGAAAACTCATTCATTGCAAGTTTATATTTTTTATTCGTATATGAGAAATCTTAACCCTATTTATATTTAAATATGTTTTTTTATGTATCTCCTCTGTTCCAGTTACCTCCGGTTTTACCACATTCTCTCTCCTCCACAGCTGCACGCAACCGACATCAATAATTAAAGCGAATGCCCAGAGCTGCCGCTGACAAAACTCATTTCGCATCTGTGGCCGTCAGCGAGCGCGCTGCTGGAGGACGTGTGCGAGGGTGAGAATGACAGGATTGTATTATTAAAGTCAGGCACATACCTTCACTTATGCATGATGTTGTTTACCCACTCATCAGAGCTCATTGTTTTTTGGGTTATCATATTGGCCCTTGGTGATTTTCTGTTTATAATTTCTTCATTTAAAGACAGAGAAAGACAGAGAGAGAGAGAGAGAGAGAGAGAGAGAGACAGAGAGAGAGAGCTCAGAGGCCATAAGTATCAGGATAATGCTGTGAAAACCATGTTAAGATATATAGACAGTAGACACAGTAAAAAAGAGGAGAGTATGGGTGAGCTGACTAAACTAATTCATAGTGTCACTCAGAGAGTATGTACCCTGTTCTTCTCTGTACCTGGGACCTGTAATGCCCCGGTGAGATTTCAGCTTGCCTGACAGGGATAGAGCTTGGCATGTGAGACATCGGCGTTATAAAATATGAACCAGATTCATCTTGCCTGGCCCGACTCTTCTAGGGACAAAACTGCAAGCTCAAGCACTAGTTCAATTCGCTCACTTTGTGACTACGCCCCCGCGTGTTATTGCTCTTGCAGGCAGGCCGACAACAGAGCTTCTCCATTCTCTCCCTCTCTAGATTGCAATACCTACACACACACAGTCTTAACCACACAGTCCATCGCATAGTAATAAAATACATTGTTCTCTCATCTCTCTTATGCTTTCAGTAGTCCTCTCCAGCCAGCCTTGGTGTTCTAAATTACACAAACACATACTCTCAGCCACACAGTGTCAGACGTGTGGCACACAGTGTGTGTTCATGGGAGAGACAGAGAATAGTGCTGCTTTCCCTGTCATTCCAACACAGGCTGTGGTAGAATCGTAGAAGGAGCCACTCATTGCCATCGCAAACCAACTCGAGTTAGTCCATTAACCCCAGTGTGAGTTCAGCAATCGGCCCGTCTAACCAACTCTTGAGTGGGGGAGTGTCGTGCGGCTCTCTGCGGCCTCCCCCAGCGCCTGAGTGCTGTTAACCCTCGCCGTAATGAGCACAAAACATTTGCGGTGCTCACCAGGCCCCCAAGTAGACCGTTAATGACTGAGGACACAAATTTGCCCCTTCAAGGCGGACTGCTCTGGAGTGGATCCTACCCAGAGGTGCCTCAGATCACACAGGTCTCTGGCAGACCTGTTCCTAATCCGCTCTAGTTAGTCTCTCTTCCTTTTTTATACTACTAAAAAGCCTTTTTTATTTCTTGGAAAGTAATTTATGGGTATGGAAATAGATGGGACTCATTTTTTTTGAGGGGGGTTGGGTGTTGAGGTAGGATTATTAGCAATTTTCTTCTACTTTCCACTTCTTCTTTTTTGCCCTCTTTCTCCGCAGCACCACCAGCTCACTGTTAAAGGCGGTGTGCAAACACAATTAACTATTAAGGAGAGCCGTGCGCTTCGCCGCGCTCCTTCTCTAACCTTCGACCCCTGCACCCTCACCTTCACGAGCAGGATGCCTTTCCGCAACTCTGCCCCCCCCCCACCCCCGCCCCTCCCCATGAATGATTCAAAAGCAGCCCCACAGCCCCAGTCCTCAGCAGCAGCCTCAAGTCCATTTACAACAGAAAACTCCATGGATGAATAACAAGTATGTCTTGGGTGTAAATTATCATACGGAGACGGCTTTCCGTACGGTAAGGTTTTGATGTGTTTTATTCTGGTGCTCAGACAGACAAAATAATGTAAATTCAGGTATGCTTCTCTAATAAAAAGAAGCCTGATCTTTCTGTGTCAACACACCTTTCCAACCCTCAGTTTTCTGCCTGGTGTCAGACAGCATGTCTGATTGGTAAGCCTATATAACAATTTCCTTTTTTTTCTATAACTTTGAGAACATCCACCTGAAAGTATGACTGGAATACAGCTAATGTGTGCAAGGCATGAACCACAGCAATTTGCTGATACATGGGCTCTTTATACAGGCAAACCCAAACTAAATCGCTCAGCACAAGCAGTGTATACTGGACTGAGCTGTTATACAAGTCAAAATAAAAGGGCTTTTACAGAAGTACATAGGCTGAGTGCAAGGTGCTTGTATAACTATAATTTTATAAAGCCTTATTGCTTTGAATGCACTGTGTAATTATTTTAATGCTTCCAAAGTTCTGAGGTGCCCATTGCTAATGCAGTGTGTGTGTGTGTGTCTAAGACTTTTTTGAGAATTGTTTTTTCTTTTAAATAAATCTCTATAACTGTAAAATGTTCACCAAAGATGAGCAAGTCACTTATTTACTGCCAAGACAATAGAGTATCTATAGCTAAACGAAATAATACATTCTCGATAATGTATGACCTGTTGTTTCACTTAAGGTAGAGCTGACATTTTGTATTGCAGTAAGAATGATTGTGTAACTGAGAAAAAAGCTCAAGAACACACACACACACATGCACACATACGCACACACACACACACACACACACACACACACACACACACACACACGCACACATACACACACACACACACGCACACGCACACACACACACACCCCATGTGTTGTGGCCGGTGGCCGTCTTAGCCTGTGTGCCTGGGTGGGTGCGGGTCTGCAGGCAGATGGAGGAGGAGCTGGGAGTGCTTGGGAGTGGTGGGTGGTTTCCGTTGCACCCTGACGACTGGCAGAGTGGAAGACTCGGGGCCCTGGGGCTTCTGGCGACACACACAACAGAACCAAAGGGTGCAGAGTGTGCTCGTGTGTGTGAAGGTGTGTGTGGAATTGAAGTCATGTGTGTGCGTGAGAAAGAGAGAGGTGTGTGTGAGTGTGTGCGTGTGTAAGTGTGTGTATGTATGTGTGCGTGTGTATGTTCATGTGTGTGTGTGTGTGTGTCAGTGGAACAATACAGCTCCTACAGATCGAGTCTCAGGGTTTGGTATTTCAACAAGGTGGCATGGTGTGTGTGTGTGCCATTCTGCCGTTCTGTCGGTAGAAGGAGCAGCCATGTTATAGTCCTGCGCTTTAGAAGACATCAAATAAAGTGCTATTTCCAAGCAACGGGAGACACAGAACACATGAATCTTTTTACACCATTCCTACATATATTCAATATTTTCCACATTTATTCTTTGTTTAGTGTACTATATGTCTCAGGAGAAAAAGCCTGCCTTTTTAATACGATGGTAAATACTAGAAAATGGGGAAATGAAAATATTTCCAATGCATACAGTCACATATTATAAAGAATGGGCCATGTCTATTAACTTAATTCTATTTAATTCTGGTGTCTTATCAGCCTTTTGGTTGAGCATGATTTAAGAAAGTAATATATATATCAGTTTTGTTTTATTTCTTTTTTAATATAGCCATCATGTTTTCAATAATGAAGATAACAATGGCCCATCCATCATTCCTAATGCTGTGCCTTGTTGTGTGTTCTTATAACACACACACACACACACACACACACACACACACACACTCAGTGTCTTCATAGATATCTTTATAGAAAACTATATGCAGAAACTTTTTCTCTCTTACACACACTCACACACCACTACAAAAGAACACAAACACAGACACAACATTCCACTTGTCTCTCTCCCTCTCTAACACACACACACCCACCCACTCACACAAACAGACCTACAAATGCACACACAACCACCCACACACACATACACCCACAAACACTCTTCCAGCTGTGCACATTCAAAGGAAGCAGCCACTACCCTCAGCAGTGGTAGCAAGTGCTCCAGCCCTAGCCCCAGCCCCTTCCCCATCCCCATCCCCATCGCCAGCTCTAGCAGGCTGGTCCCAGGCTGCAGTGAAAGCCCACTCGTTTGCGGGCCATTATTCGGCTAATTGCTCTGAACTCTGCATGCCCCAACCTGCCCCCGGCCAGGCCCCACCCCACACACCAGCAGCACGCCGAATTAGCAGACGCTTTGTTTTATCCTAATGCAGTTTACCCATGATTACATCTCAGGCACACAGGCACACACACGGGCACACACACAGGCACACACAGACACACACCCACACACACAGATAAAACAACAGAACAGAACAAAGATCCAGACTAAATGAAAAACCACACACCACAGAACAAAATACAGATGCTTCTTTTTGGGTCATGTTTTATTGTAAAACACAGTAGCACAAAAACACTCGAGTCTCTCAACGGCCAGCAGCCTGCTGCGTAGCATGAAACAAGACGAGCTATGCATTTAGATAGACATAGCTTTCTCGGCTCCATCCGGGTCATGTTGAAACATGAAGCTGGCATGGCGATAATTGCTGGAAACCACAGAGGCGGCGAGATCTTACAGCGAGATGAAGCAACTCCTCGCAAGTCGTAATTTTCACCCCGCATAATCACAGGTTTATTTAAAGACAGAGACGTGCGGAGCTGAGGACAAGCAGGCGGGGTGCCACTCTGAACATGTTGAACAAGTGTTGCTCACTACTTACTTTCACTTTAAGTCACCGTCTCCCACCCCCACCACGGTTTAAATCTCAACGCAACTTTTTGTATGGATACCATAAAGGACTGTATATATATGTGTGTGTGTATATATGTGCTTATATTATATATATATACATTGGATAACATAGTCTAAGTAATAATAATCAGTTAATCAGTGGACTCTAGACAATAATACTCAGGTAACATTTTTTTTTGCAAATTCTTTATGGGTAACACAGTCTGAGTTCTAATAATCAGATAACATACTCGGGGAAATAATGCTCTCACAGCATACTTTGACCGTATTTTGTTACTGTGACCAGTTTTCAGATCATCCCCCTTGCTAAATCAATGTGTATGTTCAGGTACTCAAACACCTTTTGTTATGCCAGGAGAGCAATGTCAACGATTTCACGGCAGAGGAGCTTTATGGTGTTGCGTGTTGGTGTCAAAGTATATCTCATACTGTATGCCTTAAATGGCTGGCATATGAGTTAAAGTAAGAGCTCAACCTCTAAGTGCAAGCTACTATGGTAGTGGAATCGATCCGCTGTTCTCTATCAAAAGAAAAGTTCTTTACTACTTCATTACAACATTATTAATATATCAAAAAATATTTACAAATGCATTACAACTTAGCCATGTCGTTTTGTTCAATAAAACCAGGCTGCTTGTTGTTTCAGTGGTAGGACAAACACGCTAGCAACACCTAAGCCATGTGTTTAGTTAACAGGAAGTACACCTAATACTTAAATATAGGTTTCATCAGCTGCGCTGTGAGTCACTATGTACAAAATAAAGGTGTCTGCACAGTAAATAAGTAACATATATGTGTGTAACTCAGAGTGGTGGGTGGATAGGGATAAATGCTCCATTGAGGCTTATTAGCATCTGCCACAGCAGTTTAGCTCCCTTCACACACGCATACACACAGACACACATACACACACACTTCCCACCACATCCCCCTGAAACCACCTACACCTCTGCTCCTCTTCAGGAGGCCAACCCCATCCCCAACCCCACCCCCCCAGCCGCTCCACACCCCAAGCCCCATGCCTCTGCAACTCTGACATCACTAATGGCGGGCGCTAACCGGATCGGTTGTGTCAGCTGCCACCTGCCCGCCTCGCTGGCCAGCCAGGTCTGCAGTCAGTGACACGGAGGCTCCGGGTGCAAGCTGCTCACCGTACACGTCGTACACACCAGCAAAGCACAGCCCAGCCCAGCCCAGCCCAGCACAGCACAGCACAACACAACACAACACACAGCCCAGGCTGCTTTGATGAAAACAAGTACAAATGAAAAAGCAATATGTCTTTTATCTCACAGTCAAGCAGACAAATAAATAGTATGGAAGAGAGTAAGTAATCCTATACATGCATGAGACTTTTCCAGTTCTTAACGTTCCCGCTGGCTGGTGTGATATAGTACATTGTGTTGTCTTGATGACTTAGGGTTTTTTTTATACATGTGTTTTTTCTTTCTGGAACACTGTAAAAATCAGTGTAACCAAAATTAAGTTATTGGTTACTGTTCAGTGCTCGCGAGCAGTCAGGAAATGCAGTTATTTCCTGTATCAATTTTAAATGTACTAGAATTCTGCTGACAGATGCATAATGTTAATCCATTATGCTCCGATTTGCTTGGCGGAAAGGCTGCTCCTCATATTTCTTTCCGAGCACTTCCATTAGTTTGAGCGGACAGGCAGCTGACAAATCCTGATTGAACTCCTTGAGAATAAAAAGCAAAGTTTTCTTGCTCCCAACACACAATCACTCTGTGTGTCAGAAGACATGAATCACAGGGCCTTCAACCCTGGTTCACGTCAGCATCTCGGAGAAACACTTTGCCAACACATGAATTCTTCATGCTGGCTTCAGGACAAGACTGCGCGGCGTTTGTCACAAGCATTTTTCAATCCCAGCCTCCCTCCAACCTGTGCAGTGCATTTGTTTGTGTTGTGACTCGCACCGTGCTGCTAGGAATCTTAAAGAGAAGAGTGTTGGTAGCTGATACAAACTGAGACATTATGTTGATGCATTTGTTACACGGTCACTCATTGGCTCTATCATTTACATTATCATTTAACACTATTATGATGAAAAAAAATTGCAGATGGATGGTCAGTTACCACCCTTGAGATGTATTGTAATTATTACATTTTAATAAACTAGATGAATGTATTGGTAATCATTTCTGCTTATTTTTGTGTGTGTCTCTCCAAATGCACAATGACAGCACTTCTATGCTTTTTGTTTGCTGAAAGATGAAAGCAGAATGGGTTTGTGCTTTTGAATGTGCTGTGGCATTAGGATGCAGGGCCGGTAGGATAGTCTGATTATGGTCCATTTGGGACGCAGTGGTGCGCTCCTCTGATGTATAGGATACGAGGAGAAGAAATGCACACAAGCAATTTGTTTTCCTGTCATCAGCACTGCCATCACTGTCATCACTCATGCTCTGTTTTTTGTGTGTGTGTGTGTGTGTGTGTGCGGGTGTGTCTGCATGTGTGTGTGTGTGTGCATGTGTGGGTGCGCTGTGTGTATGTGTGAATGTGTGTTTGTCTGTGTATGTGTGCCTGTTGTATGTGTATGTGTGTATATCCCCCTGTGTGTGTCTGTCTGTGCAAGTGCGTCTGTGTGTGTGTGTGTGTTGGGCTCTGCGGGGACATTGGAGATGTGCGGGTGAGCCACGAGCCGAGAGGGGAGTGAAGAGGGGGGGGCCCTGTGGCCCATCTGCACCGGGCTTTAATCAGCACCACCCTCCAGAGCCGTGAGCTCCACACAGCCACTGTGTCCAGGCCCGGTGGCCCTGCATACGTATGACAAGACCGCGCCTGTGACAAGGCCACCTCTCCGCCTCTGGCTTATGGGGTTGTCTGTAGATTTTTTTTTCATGCCTTTTTGTCCCTTTTTGGTCTCTCTTTTTTTAGCTGCTGTTTTTGTGTAATGACAGTAACTCGTGGTAATGGCACAGGATATTACCTGCTGCGACAGGCGGAGGTGTGCTCGTGTAACAGGGGAAGTTTCAGTACAGCTAAACAACCAAAAGGGGGAGAAAAAGTCATTTCCTCGCCAGTGGTCACCTTTAAAATCTGTTATCTTAAAAAATTCTACAGGATGTTATTTTGTACTGTTGTCCCAAAGCTTAAGTCTCAAGGGTAATCTGTGAGCATGCAATCTCTCTCTCCCCCTCTCTCTCTCTTTTTTTCTCTCTGTCTCTCACTCTACCTATCCATTCTCCATTTCCAGTCTCCTCCACATCTCCTTCCATCTCTGTGGGTGAACATCCCTTATCACCTTGGCTCTCCAGGTTCCATGTTCTGGTGAAAGTCAAGTCATTCTCGTGCAATGCAGTGCCTCCGCCTAGCTCCTGTTCCCCCCCAAAGCCCTGGCAGCAAGGTTAGCAATCAGAGTGTAAGACTGAAATGGATGGAGAGCCATATGACATACAGAGAAAGACATAAAGAAAGAAAGAGAGAGAAAGAAAGAGAGCTGGAGAAAGAGAGAGAGGGGGATACTTAAATGCCATATATAATACATTTTCTGCTGTTTCTTAGACTGCGTCACTTCATTGACGTCCACTGTAGGCGTCATGCTAGGCCATTTAAAAACCTTAACACTCGCTGTTAGATGGCATGCATTATTTATGTGCTGGAAAACTAGTGGGGACACTTCTGCCTCCTCTCTCCTCCTCAGGGCTGCAACCAATATTGGAGCCTCTCTGTCTCCCTCCCTTACTCGCTGTCTTTCTGTCTCCCTCTCTCTCTTTCCATCTTCCTCTCCCTCCTTCTGTCTCCATTTCTAACTCTCTCTCTCTCTGTCTTCCTCTCTCTCGGTCTCTCTCTCTCTCTCTGTCTCTCTCACTCCTTTCCTCTCTCTTTGTCTACCTTGCTCTCTTTCTCTCTCTCGCTCTCTCCACCTCTTTCTCTCTCACTCTTTTTCTCTCTCTCTGTCTTTCTCTCTCTCCCTCCCTCTCTCTCTCTGAGGTCACGGCGCGGCGCCGAGCTTTGCTTCAGCCATCCCCCTGCGCTCGCCAAGCATCCATCATTTATTCATGACAGCTGCAGCGCTATCCCCCCAAACAATTAGTAAATCAGTAAAAACGCACTGGCTAAGAAACTATCAATTCCAGAATGCGGCTCTGTTCATCAACATGTCAACTTCGGGGCTCAGCCTATCGCTCAGGCGTTCGCCCGCATTTATCACCCCGCAAAACGGCCGGCGAGGTGTGTCCCAAGCCGCCGCCGCCACCACGGTGGTTGTTGTCGTCGCCGCCGCTGTCTTTTCCACGGCGGCCCCCGGCACTCGCTCTCTCTCTCGCTTGCTCTCCGCACAGATAGCCGCCCCACCGTGAGGGATGATTACGAACCTCAAACAGCAGGTGCATCCAATTTGTCTGACCAGTTAGGATGCCGGGGCTTCCGTGCGGCGCATAATGGCGCGGTGTAATTCGGTGTCAACATGTGACACGCCCCCACGGGAGAATTAGCACACGTCAAATTAGCCCTGCATCCTTCGAAAGGGGGCCTACGCGTTTCTTTCCTGTGTCTTTTTATTATGATGAGATTATCTCAGTTCATAATGGCCGTCAGTATTGTTTTTCCGTAGAGGTTGCGAGGGCCTAGGCTGTTGTGTAGTGTGTGTAGGTTTCTTAAAGACAGAACTGTAGCGAGTGTGCTCGGTTCCAAGTAAACATCGTTTTTTTTTTTTGTTTTGACTGCCCTTCCTTGGTCTCTCTGTAATTAACAAAAGCAGTCATTACAGCACCAACACTGAGGTGCCTAAACCCTCCTTTTAGGCATTCATGCTGCACTGTGTAATTTATTTATTTATTCAGCGCCCATTTATAATTATTCTGAGATAATTGTAAATAGATCCAGAACAATAGGCTGTATTATCAGCAAGTAATTTGGCTATTTATGCAGTACCAGAAGTGAAATGCCGTTGTATTGCAAATTGCGATCCATTTCCGTGGCTAAATGAAAAGTACATGCCCTTATGCGCTTTGTCCACAATATTATTTCTTAGAAAATGCCATTGTGCCATTGGCACAATCAGTCTAACACTGGCGTGGTGTTACTGAAGGCAATTACAGTGTGTTGCCTGCTAGGCTGTTTTTCGTGTGTGCGTGTTATGTGCTAGGCTGTTAGTCATGTGTGTCTTGTGTGTGCCATGTTTTGGGCTGGCACAGGGCGAGGTTTTCTCGTTTGGACTACAAAGTGCTGCAGTGTTCGCCGGTTCCACCACTCAGATGTTCATTTTCACCGCAGTGCAATCTCAGACAAACACTGCTGCCCCCCTCATGATGAATGGACTCCTGTCACACACACACACACACACACACACACACACTCACACTCATATACACACAGCCTTGCACTAATACACTCTCTCACAAACACATACACTTGTACTTACACACACACACACACACACACACACACACATTCTCTTTCACACAGACATGCACATAATCAGTATCTCTCTCTCTCTCTCTCTCTCTTACACACACACACACACACACACACACACACACACACACACACACACACACACACACACACACACACACAGGCTTTTTGCGAGGTGTTCATGCTCCCCCGTTACTCTCTGCTCTGCAGGGGAGATCACAGGCTGTTATTTCCAGGTCAGCGTACCTGCATCCCCATATACGACCTTCCCCCTCGCCTGAGCCTGAGCCTCACACTAGGCCTCACAGTCTATCTCCATAATACCCCCGCCCCCATCCCCACATCCCCACTCCCTCACCCCCCTCAACCCCCCAGCCCATCCAAACGCTCACCTCCCACTTGCCGTAGTCCACACATCAAAGGACCCCCCCCCCCACCCCCCCCAAAAGCTGCCGCTAATTCCAGCAGTGTGTGAATTGTGATTCAAATCTGGGCTCTCGCTGATGATGCATAATAGCATGCCACCAACACTTTGCCAGCCCTCAGTTCCAGCAAGTTGATGAGGACACGTTACTGTGTGTGTGTGTGTGTGTGTGTGTGTATGTGTGTGTATGTGAGTGTTTGTATGCCATTTGCTACAGTAAACGGAGGTCCAGCAGGACGTGAACATCTGTGTTTATGTGTGTGTGTGTGTGTTTGTGTCTGTGTGTGCCTATGTGTGTGTGTGTGGGTGTGTGTGTGTGTGTGTGCGCACTGCACATGAATACATGTGTTTGCATTTGTGCATATCCATATATTTGCATGCACAGACATGTATGTATATATAAGTGAGATGGGAACTTAATTATATGTACTGTGTGTGTGTATGTGTGTATGTGTGTGGTGTGTGTGTGTGTGTGTGTGTGTGTGTGTGGAAAAGGAGGGGACGTGGCACCTGCTCTTCTCAGGCTCAGAGCACTGTGTCTGGCTGTGGTGCGTCTGGCTAGTGTGTGTGTGTGTGTGTGTGTGTGTGTGTGTGTGTATGTGTGTGTGTGTGAAGGCCCAGTGGCCAGCAGCAACCACCTGCTCCTCAGTGTCCTCCTCTGTGCCCAGCACTGAGGGCTACCAGCAGGCTCGCTCCCAGCTGCTCCTCCACCCGTCAGGCAGCTGCACTGAGGGCCTGTGGTCCCTCACACTCAAACACACACACACACACACACACACACACCAAAACTTACAGATACACACACTTTTGTAAACATTTACACAAATGCCTGCACAGGCACACACACACACACGCGCACACACACACACACACACACACAAAGTGACATCTAGCACACAGAAACAGTCATGCACACACTTGCCCTTGCAATCATACACATACACTTATTTTTGTACACAAAAGCACACACACACATAAGTAAGCATATACAACCGACCTGAACACACACACACACACACACACACACACACACACACACACACACACACACACACACACACACATACACACACACACACACACACACAGGTTGCCTGATTATGTCAACAGGAACAGTCAGGTCTTACTGAGAAGGCAGCTAGTCGACTCAGCCTGCTACAGAGGGCCACAAACAACATCTGTTGCTTTCCTAAGGAGTAATAGGTGTGAATTAATTTTGTTTTCAGGGAATTTACAAGGTCACCTTGGTCGGGATTGTTAAGTGTTGCTTTTCCCTCGTGTGGTTTGAAGCTCACACCTTACACTCTTGAGCACCTCCTCTCCTGTTTGTTCACACCGCAAAAACCAATGTGTCATTCAGTGTGAACTGATTTATATTTGGTTCAGTTTGAAGACTCACAGATTGGAGCTCCATATTGTTCAACAGAACTGATATCGGGTCATTTTTTGGGGCCATTTTTTTAAGTCCTTCAGATATATTTTACGGCCCACCTGAAGCTAATGGCTAAGGAAAAGGTCAATAGCAATGTTGTGTGTGTGTGTGTGTGTGTGTGTGTGTGTGATGTGTGTGTGTGTGTGTGTATGTGTGTGTGTAAGTGTGTGTGTGTGTAAGAGCCAGTAACCCTCCCCCGTCGTGCAGCAGGATCCTTGCGAGCGGTCCCTGTAATTGAAATAGGAGGGAGGGTGGGGGTGGGAGAAAAAAGGAATGACCTCCGGCCAGAGTGTGACGGCATGGCTGATGGCTTGGACGCTGTGCGCTCTGCGGGAATGCTGTGTGTCTCCCCCCGCACTCCGCGATGGCGGATGGCTGGCCCGCCTGCATGGTGGATTGGTGACTTGACATTGAGTTTATTTTTAGAGGGCTTCAAGGGAAGCTGTGTGGCCCACTGAGGGTTATATATATATATAAAAAACAACACCACTGCAAAAACCATATTTTGTTGTAAACAGAATACTACGGACAGAACAAAAAAACTATTTCACTATACTAAGGTGTATTTAATTTAGTTTGGTAAACTAACAGATCACAATGTTACTACCTGAATAACACTAGTGAATAGTTTAAGAATTAAATACACAGTAGTATGGCAGGGTTTTTTTTAATCCCACAATCATTACATATATTAATATATAAAATGTACATGTAAAATGTACATTTATATTAATATGTTATTAGCAGAAAAGGCAGACTGACAGCAAGCCATTCACACCCCTAGTCCTTGTCATTTAGTACACACACACACACACACTACAGAGGCACACAACCTAACAGAACACACACACACACACAAACACACACACAGAGCCACACACACACATACATATGCACACACACACACACACACATACAAAGCAGCACGCACTCTGCCAGCATGGTCAGAGGTGAATGTGGCTGTCTTGCAGCTGTGGCACAGGTGACCGCTGATTGACCTGCAGGATAAATAGCACTTTGGAGCGCCATTCTGCCCAAATTAAAGGCTGCCCTGTCGCACGCCATGGCCTCGGTCACAGCTGATGGAGCAGGATTTCAGGAAGAGCCACTCACACGCCTGTCAGTGATTGGCCTCCTGCGCACACGTCCTAGCCTGTCCTTCACCATCTTTTCATTTTTTTTTTACCCCTCCCCTGCCAATGGAGCTCATCAGAAAGGCTCACCAGAAGGCTCCTACAAGCACACAATTATATCCACAATACGTGAGGTAAAACCAATGAGCCTAACCCTTTCCTGAAAAATTGCACATTCGATAAATACTCCTACCTCAAGTATTACAGGGGCTGTAATACTGCATATACACACCAGGCTCAGAGATGTCACGTCAGGGCTAAATATACCAGCAGCTACATCAGATAGTATGATTCTAATCCATGGCAATTTCTAGCTATTGAACCCTAAGTGATGCAGGAGTTTTGTTTGCTGTGTGTGCTCTGTGTGTGTGTGTGTGTGTGTGTGTGTGTGTGTGTGTGTGTGCGCGTGTGTGGGTGTGTGTGTGTGTGTGCGCGTGTGTGTGTGTGTATGGAGGGCCGGGTGCGCTTGCAGCGTCTTTGTGCGGTGCAGAATGCTGCACCTGTTCGTGGGGCGGGCGGGCGTGCGGCTAGGCTGTGGGGAGGCTGCGGAGCATGAATGAACTCATTTCCTGGGGTACATTAACCAGAGAAACGCGGCAATCAGGAGAGGAGGAGGAACCAGGCTTGGCGCGGCAGATGGGCGCAGCTAATCATTGTTGTGGAATAGAGATGACCCGCGCTGTCTCCCGGGTGCCAGCAACCACTTGCCAATCGCCACACTCTTCCCTCCCTCCCTGCCCGCCTCATTGCCCTCCTGTTCCTCTTCCTTTTTTTTGGGAGGAGGGGGGTGGTGGTGGTGGGGGGGGGGGTCTAAAATATTAATTTTTCTGTGTGATGAAATAGTAAAAAAATTATAAAGTTATAAAACAAACCTGGACATTGTGAAACACAAGAGCTGTGCATTAAAATACCAAAACTCACTGCTTTGACTTAAGTCTCACTGGCATCTATACATGCATACACACTGTTTTTTTGTGTTTTCTGTTTTAGCACACAAAATCTAAGTGATTGATTGACTGTCCTTGCTGTGCCGGATGAGCCTGAACCTTTCTCCATTTTGCGCAGTGCTTTCAGTTCTGCGTTAGAGACTGATAGAGAAAGAACGAGAGAGCAAGGGAGAAAGAGAGAGAGAGAGAGAGAGCGCGCGTGAGAGGGAGGAAGGTAGAGAGCGATAGAAAGAGATAGAGAGAGAGGGAGACTAATGTTTCAAGGAGCCACAGCACACTGTGGGCTATGGTTCTGATTCCGGCTCCTGCTACGACCCAGAGACTCAAGCAGGACGGTGTCAGCGGGTTCTTTTGCGGAGCTCATTACATTCCTCCAGCTGGCTGGACATTATTTCAGCCTTCGCCGGCACACACATACACATTCACACACATACACACACACACATGCACACACACACACACACACACACACACACACACACACACATGCATGCACATCCACACACACACACACACACACACACACACACACACACACACACACACACACACACACACACACACACACAGAGCCCTACCAGCACAGCAAACAGCTTCTGGGGCATTGGCAAGCGGTGGAGATCACAGCCATTAAGCTCTTTCAGTGGGGAGATATTGATGGGGGGTAAAGAGCTGAAGTCTTTTGTTAAGAGTATTTCTTTATTCACTGGGCCTCTTGGATTTTCAGATGTAGAAATGTTTCATAAAATAAATGTAAAGGTCTGTTTTTTAATGGTTATTTGTGCTTATTTTAAATACAATTTTCACTTCAAAAGCATCCTCTGCATTTTATTTTGTTGAAAACCAACCGAAAGGACAGATTTGTCTTTTAAAAAACGGAGGTAATCAGCCGTGTTGCATTACGTGAAAACATCTGTCTGATGATAACAGCCTGACACTGTTATAACAACAACAATACTGACAGAAAAAAAAAAATGATGCTAGCACCGGTGAGGACTGGAGAATATTCCGGACTCCTAGAGCTACCGCAAGCGCTGTAAACAGCCATCACTGCACTGCTTCTCCCTGGCAGAATCACAATACTAGATCGTGTCACTTCCTCACAGGAGGAGGAAATGTGTGTCTCGTCAGGCGTCCAGAGATAGGCCCTTACCACTGCTGCAGCACCGCTGTCTAATGTATGCAAATGATTTAGCGCCACTAAATGAGGGGGCCATTAATCACTGTAACGATGGTCTATTTTAACCTGGTTAATTACATTTTTTTTTTAAAAACGTACATCCTGAAGGTGCTTGTACAAAACAAATACATGGAAATTGGCCAATAAAACTGGAAAAGGTAAAACGGCAAACCTTTTATAAAGGCACTGATTTTAATTTTATAGAAAAATTACCATGTATGAAGCTAAACAATAATAATGAAAGGATAAAAATAGTAGATGAATTTGTATTGTATTGGTGCTTTTTTAAAACACTGTAGACAATGTGTCATTCTGTTCTATTACTAGTTCACTACTAGCACATGTAATTTTGAAATAGCTATGACATTACAAAATGTCCTCTGTGGTCCTTATGACATTTAACATCACAACTGCCTCGATTATAAAACGCTGGTGATTTAAAGTAATGGAGACCCAGTCGTGGTGCTTTCAGTACCTGCCACACAGCACAAATAACACCCTGACCTTAAGTAGCAGATTTCCTGATCATTTCTACAGATGGAGTGGATCATCTCCCTGGAGAAAACCTGTCCTTGAACAGCACTATTTGGCTGGAGGACAACGGGCATCTCCTGTGCCGAGCTGGCAAAGGGAGAATGAGAGAGAGGGAGGGAGACAGAGAGAGAGAGAAAGCAAGAAACAGAGAGAGAGAGAGAGAGAGAGAGAAAGAGAGAGAGAGAGAGAGAGAAAGAGAGAGACAGAGAGTGAGAGAGGCCAGTGCGGTGTGTTTGGTTCAAACTGCTGTTTGTTTTGCCTTTCTTATCCATTCACACGGTGCCGCATCCCTGTACAGTTGGCAGGGGCCCTGGGTGCAGTGCTGTCAGCATTTACGATGATTTTCTGAAGAAATTGAAGCGAGCCTCACGCTGGAAGCCTGAGCCGGGCTGACAGGCAGCGGAACAAGACCCCATCGCAGATTAGACACCCACAGTTTCATGTCGATTTACTGCACCAAGCAAGGGGATTTTCTCTCTCCGTGCTTTTCAGCCAGGGCTTTCCCCGTGCATTCTCACCCACCCTGGCTCCTTCTCAGTGGAAGCAACCATCAACACACCACCATTCACAGTAGCAACACCAGGCAAATAGCTAAAGGGTGTACGGACGTTTTAACAAAAGAGGTCAAAAAGTCCTGTGTGCACAAGAGAGCCCTTTGTGAAGAAGAGTCTTTATCCAAAATACATGCGAGATGTGGTATGGGGCTATAGCTACAGACACTATAGCTGTAGATGGGTTAGTGAGGCAGAAGGTAAATAATTTCTCTGAGTTTGCGGTTTATAAATGTCTCACTACACTGACAATACCGACGAAGAAATCCAATGTCCTCCTAAACACAGAAGCTCGTGCACACACACACACACACACACACACACACTGTAAAAATAAGCCACCGGTACTTGCACCTGCAAAAAGTTCTGACATGAAAAATTATCACGTCTGTCTCTGCCGCAGCTACAAACTGCGTGAGTGAAGCAAAGCGCTGGTATGTAAACAGTTGCAAATCAAATGTCAGATTTACCGTTGTTTTCATAAAGTAGATGCTATTTCTGGCATATTTATTTCCTCAGCCAGTTTCCTTGTGTTTATTTCATATTTTATTGTGAGAAGAGGAGACTTTTTTCAGCCCTTGTTCTCTGGCACTAAAAGTAAACTGGAGTCCATGAAGGCACAGGGGCACACACACATACACACACACACACACACACACACACCACACACACACACACACACATACACCAGCACACACTAATCGTGCGAGTACGCAAGCAAGCAAGCAAGCACACACACACAAACACACACACACACACACACACACACACACACACACACACACACAGGCAGGCAGAATTAAATAATAACTTTAAGGTGTGGGGGCTGATGTGAATATTTAACCATAATAAATGATGACTGACATTTGTGGCCTCCACTATTACCTTTTAAAAACAACTGTAAAATAAAAAGAAACACAGTGATTTTTTTATTATTGTTGCTTATTGTGGTTTGCCTATCCTCTTACCAAAAGTGAACGGGTGCCCATGGGGACGGTGGGCAAATCTCGGGGCAAGAGCAGTGACCGCATCTCTTGGACGGCGCCTTCAGCAGGGGCTAGTCCCAAGTGCTGGGGGAACCTCACCATCATCTTGAGATGCTGCTCACCGGACGCACGGTCACAGCACGCAAGACAGAGAGAGAGAGGAAGAGAGAGAGAGAGAGATAAAAAAGAGGGGGAGAGGGAGGAGAGGAAAAGAGAAGAGGGGGGAAAAAAGAACAGAAACAGAGCTAGAACAGTAACAAAAAAAGGATAGAGGGTGTTGGATGGACAGGTAAGAGAGTTGAGAGGAAGGAGAGGTAGCTGAGAGTGTGCTGAGAGAGAGAGAGAGAGAGAGAGAGAGAGAGAGAGAGAGGAGAGAAAGTGGAAAGTGGACGGCTATGCTGACAGACAGCTGAGTGTGCTCACGATCTTGCTTAAACTAATGTGCTCACACACACACACACGCAAGCACACACACACACGCACGCACGCACACACACACACACACACACGCACACACACACACACACACACACACACACACACACACACAGAAATGCATAGTCTACACAGAAACACATGGTTTCAGCCCCACACCGGCGATTCTCTCAAGCAAGCTCAGCAGTAATAGCCATCTTGCTTTGGGTAAATGAGAAGATGAGATAGTTGTACCGGCTACATACACACACACACATACACTCTCACACACACACACACACACACATACACAAACACTCACAAAGAAAGCGCCAGCATCCTAGCCACCAATTTGTTGCTATGAACAAGACAGCCCCTTTAAAAGACCAACCACATGGATAGCCTTCAATGTTCCGCCTTTTAACCACCCCAGCCCTCCCTTTTTATAACACACTGTGCAAGCATGAGCACGTAAATACATACATACATACGCAATGTTAGAGACAGAATGGTTGGCAACACACACACACACAACACACACACACAGAAGGATGATGGAGAAGAATATAAAAAAATCCAGTTCCTTTTACCTCACTGCTCAACAAGGCAGCATTGAGTGTCCGGCTGATTTCAAACATCTTGTTGTCACCGTGTTTTTTTTTTTTCCTTCCAACGAGTGTGTCTTCTTCAGCAGATGTCTCCCTTCCTTTACAGGAAGATGGGAGTCAGTCCCAAGCAAAAAAAAGAAAGAAAAATGAACAGATTAAAAAAAGGAGATATAGAGGAAAAAAATCCTCTAAAGCTGTTTGCTTGATATTGTCTTAGATGGAGCTTTTTTTTTGTCCCCTTTTCCCTCTTATGGTTATACTTCTTTTAAATGTGGAGCTGGAGCCCGGGGTCTCGGCACACGAATGAAGAGTCAATATATTTTTTTTAATCTCCCCAGAGTCAGCACATGAAAACAAGCTGTCGGGCTGGCGGGCGTCTTGGCTTATCTGTCCCCCGCACACAGACTCACACAATGCACTCCGATCCTCACTCAGCTCGCCTTCAGATTAGCTAGTCCCAAAACATAGCTCTTAGTTTAAACTCCCTCTCGCTCTCCCCTTTCTCGGTTTCGCTCGCGCGCTCTCTCTCTCTCTCCCTCTCTCTCTCTCTTTCTCCCCTTCCCTCTCTCTGTCTCTCTCTCCCTCGCTCACTTTCTCACTCTCGTTTCGCTCACTCTCTCCCTCCTCTCTCACACTCTCCCTCCCTTCCTCTCGCTCTCACTCACTCTGTATCTCTCTCTCTCTCGTCCCCCCGCCTTCCACACTCGCTCCTATGCAGCTACAGTTCACCGTGTTACCACAAGGTGGGAAGACTGTTCTAACTAACATGACACCAGCACATCTGCTTCTGTTTCCTCTCTACACGCCCCCCCCCCAACACACACACATACATGTACCCCACCCCCCCTCCACACACACACACACACACACACAGATTTGTCCCCATGCTGTTTGTGTGGAACACATGAGACGCTTGGCTCTGACTCCATTCCATTTTCTCCTCTGCCACCCTCTCGCTTCAACTCAAGCTGTTTTGATGCACATACACAGACACACACACACACACACACACAGGAAGAGAGACAGAGAGAGAGAGAGAGAGAGAGAGAGAGAGAGAGACTAGGGCAGATTTATGACATACTGATGGAGCACTGCCATTAAGAGACTCTCGACCAGTGTGCCTTCGTCGACTCCTCCACGCCGCACTGTGTGCCACGTCCTCTCTCCATTTCTCCCTCCCTCGCTCTCTCTCTCTCTCTCTCTCTCTCTCTCTGTCTCCCTTGTTTTCTCACTGTCTCTGTCCGTGGACACATAACACACATTCACATACTCAGGCATGGCTCTGTTCTGTTACACCTTAAATTGCAACATCTTCAAGCTCCATTTTTAAAATGTGTGTAAGGGAAAAAAATACCTATGCACAGGTGTGTACTACCAAAGTAGCCTACTATGTCTGAATTTGAGCTACAATAATGAGCATTGTGTCATGTATTTGGTGATTTATTTTTAGGATTTTTGTGTTTTTTTTCTTTTTTTTGAATGGGACATTCAGTTCCGATTCTAATATGATCACAGTGAAGCTACATCTCCCACTGCTACTTGGCCTTGTTTGTTCTGGCCCATCGTCAGCTGGCTTTGGGCCATTATCTTTGATGCTAATGGCATTTATGAATTTTTCATTACAGGAAAAAGATGTATTACTGGTCTCTTTGTTTTATAATATTCAACCTAATTTTAGTTGATCAAACAAGACATTATTCGATATACTGTACATGACGTCTTTTTTTTTTGTTCATTTCACATTAAAAGCTAGAAGAATTTTTTTCATGCTTCCAATATGAGGAAACAAAAACACCTACAAAAACCTCACCATCAGATTTATACAAAAATGAAACTAACATAAAAAATGAAAATAAAAAACCCTCAACATTTAACTGCAGCACTATGACATACAGTATCCTCAAATAAAAATGTAAATGTCTGAAAAAAAAGAGGTGTGTAAGGACACATGCAGTTAGCACATGGTGCGCGACTACTTTGAGCCTGAAGCCGTGGCTCCTCCTTGGGCGTTGTTTGCTTCTTCCTGTCCGCTTGCTCCAGGCACTTTTCTCCTGCCCCCAAGAGGGGAGTGTGTCCAGTTAATAGCAGCCTATTGACATGGGCCCATCTGTTGGTGTGGATCCCAGCCAGCAAAAGCAAGAGGGAAGAGCCACCGCGCTGCTCCTTGAAAACAATCTCACTCATCATCAAGAGTGTGCCTCCATGCTCCCTGGGTTTGTACGTGTGCCCCTGCTTGCAGGCCACAGAGACAGAGAGAGACAGAGAGAGAGAGAGAAATCAACACCAAACGCAAAACAGATTTGAAGTATCAGAAAGAAGTGGGAATAAAAAATGGAACATTGTGTCATTCTCTTTCGAATGATATTATGTGGAGAAATGGTGACGCATATGGTGTCTGAGTCATATTTAAACGATCTTTGAAGGATGCCTTTGAATACAAAAGACTGCCGGAAAATAGCTGAAGGAAAAGCACACATGAAAAAGTTGTTGACTAAAAAGATGTTGACTATTACAAATATATATACATTTGCTCATACACACACTCACACTCCTGCATGTAAACATGTGCTATACATGCATGCATGCATGCATGCACACACACACACACACACACACACACACACACACACACACACACACACATACACACACACACACACCTTAGCCTAAATAGAAAGACAGTGTGTCTGTGCAGTAGGATGAGCTGTCACTTGAATCATGGAGTCGGCTGCTTGATTCCTCAGTCAGCTGCCCCCCCCTCACCCACCCCCCCTTCACTTTTGGCCCATTTGCTCCCTCAGGTCCCCTGATTGCTGTCGCCATAGTGACTATATGTGTCTCCATAAAGTCAGGGCTAAGCTGGTCTCCTGTGTACTGTCTCTTCATTGCACGACCTTCCGGTCACTGAGGATGGTTCATACAGGCAGGTCTCTACACGGTCAAGCTAAAAAGGATTTTCCTGTACACACTTTCACAACATGGCCATGCACAAACTCTTGTCCACATGTGGATAGGGGTATTGGGGGGGTGGTTTTAACCCCAAGCAACACAATGAAGTCAAAGACAGCTTGAAGCATTACCAAAATTCAGTGTTTCAAAGTGTACTATTATTTCAGTGGATTAGTGATTCATGACATATCTGCTGAACATTCTTGTTAATATTTTAGAACTGTGAAATGATGAACATGTTGGACTGCACATTGGTGTTCACTGGACGCTTATTGTTTTTGATGTAACTGAAAAACGTGGTGTCTCGAGGGAGGCAATTAAAATCAGAGGATCAAAAAAAGTAGACTGTAGATGCATTTTGTATTCCATTATTTGAAGTCCTCATTAAGTCATCTGGTCATTGTGCACATTTAAAAGCCTGACCTGTGGGGTGGCGAGAGAAAGCACATCCCTTGAACTGAAGCAGGACAACTATCAAAGCCTTCAGCTTAGACCTTTTAAGGAATCTTTGGCATCTGCTATCCATGGATAGGATGGACGACACACCACTGAAGTTTGTAGTTGCACACACAGTAGAGACTACACATTCAACCAAATTAAAAATCTGAGGGCAGGGGCAAGGAATAAAAAAAAATAGCCTGCGTAATAAAGAATCTATATTTTTGCAAGCTGTTTCATAATATGATTTGACATCCCTGCTAAACAGACGCAGAGGCATGGAACCACTTAATTGTTGATGTTAGAAGATGACACACCATGAAAGACAGCTATTCAATTTTCAATTTTAAGATGATATTGCACCACACAATGCTTCATAATTTTAAAAATAATCACACTACCCTGGCAGCTCAGCAGCATGTAGCTCAAACACGATCACAGAGAAAAGAGAGATGCATACGGAGAGAGGTGAAAAAAAGTCATTGCCAATTCTGTCTTATTAAATAGGGGACCCCTCTTGGTCTCGTTCATCTGGTTCATCTGGCACTCCGTCTAGAGCTTATAACCAGAAAATTAGCCTGCGAAAAGTCTATATACTGCAGCCTTGATTGCGAGTCAAATGGGCATTTATTTGATGCACGTAATCAGGTGTTCTAACACTGGAAAACGAATATAGTCAGACAAATAGCACTCGCTCCAGTTGGCGTGCGATCCATTTAAATTAGGATATGTAATAGACATAGACATGGACTATGATATGAAAACATGTTATGTTCTAAATGGATTTTTTTTAGAACAAAAAAAAAGAATGTAGAAATGTTAGACTGTCTTAAATCACCCCGTTTCGAGTTGTAGTTTTCATACTTAAACCGGTTGTTCACTAAAGAAAATTAAAATTCAAATGTTTTCAGAGTAAAAATTTGAGCAACAGGGTGGCATACCTATCACTGTTGCATTAACCTACTTTCAACATGAAATTGGCTTCTGCGGGCTGTGGAGCGCCGACACAAAATGTTAAAGATAGGCAAAACGAAGCGTTACAGTCATGTCAATACATATAAACCATTCTAAAACCATTGAACAGACAAATCCGGAGATCTTTAGCATCCACTTTAGACATCCACATACTTGGGGGTGCTGTAGCCTGCCACCACAGGATGCACCTGCTGCAAGCAGCTCCGATTACGTCAAAGCGTCACGCACCAGCTTTTCCTCCGGGTCACACGCACCGTTACCGTGGAAACAGCCAGCCAGCGTCTCGACAGTGTTGAGCGAATGGTAAAGGAAGATGGAGGAGATCCACAGAGACGTCGATACTGGTGTGTAATTCCCTGCAGATTCACGCCACCTTCATAATTCCCACATTTCGGTTTTCATTAAAGCATGTGCGTGATTTTATGGGAGGTCTGGTTGGCTATAACATAGCATGACGTAAGGCTCGACGTCGTTCGACAGTTCAGAGCATGGCAAGGATGTAAACATACTGCTGCAGCTTGCTAGCAGTCAGCCTAGCAGATGTATTTGCTGGTTAATGGCTAATCATCCTCATTAAACGTTGTCTTTTTCGCAGTGATATTCACAACCCATGATTACTGTGCAATGTGTTGATGCACTTACACCTTAGAATCTTTTTGCGCGACATCTCTTCTCTTCTCTTCTCTTCTCTTCTCTTCTCTTCTCTTCTTGTCTCTTCTCCACTGAAATAACATCACGGCGTTACAAACTACTTTGAATTGTTTTCTGTCTCCATTAAAAAAAACCCTCACCACATTCATAGTAAACAACCGATAGGCTGCATATTAGAGGCGGGCTACACATAGAAGAATATAGGCTACTCTTCAGAACTTTGACAGCACTTCAGTTTGACCTGCGCCTTTCAATGTTCATATCACTTCGTGTAAAATAATCTTAAGTCTGCCTACTGCATATTTCAGTAAAAAAAGACTATAAAGACTATTAAGCAAGGTCTGTGTTGCACAATGCCCAGGGTGTGCTTTTTGTTTGATTGATTGTTTGTTTTAGTTAGTTATATTCTGTGGTATTGATCTTTCTGCCCTAAATGGCTGAATGACTGTGGTGTACTTGAGTTCCATGCATAGTCAGGTGTAGAAGTATCTTTTCTGTTGTTCACGTAGCAGGAAATGAGGCTGGAGGTGAGGATGCTTTGGTGGGCAATGTGAACAAGCTAGTGATCTCACCACCTGGATACACAGGAGCGCCACGGAAAGGTCATCTCACATTTGACGCCTGCTTCGAGAGTGGTGAGTCATCACGTGCTTTTTAAAGACTCATTACATGTTAGAGATGACATTGTATGTGTTCCTGTTTTTTTCCCCCAACTCATTTAGCACGTTGCAGCTTTTGTAAAAGTGAATGGTATGTTACAAATGTCAGGTTACTAAAATATGAAGCACTTGTCAGAAGGTGTAACTGGATTCTACAGAAATGTCTCACTTGCCAAGAAATGCCACTACTGGTACTGTGTAGGCCACTACTACTGCTACTGCCAACACATGTCTTAGGCCATACAGTGTGGAAAGTAATTTTACAGATGAAGAAACACCACAACAAGCTTTGTGTATAGTAAAGCATGTAGTTGTTTAGTCCAATCAATCAAAACCTTTATTTTTCATCTTGTAGCAGGAGGACAACACTGCTTTAATGACCAATCAAAACAGAGTGGGCAAGCCGACCAAAGACAAAATATTTCAGATTTAGGCTGATACGAAAAGTACAGCGACAAAGACTAGGCTAAAAGTTTTGGATCACTGAGGCGTGTTTAATCTGTTACGATTATGAGCAGAGAGAATAAGTATATAATAGCATATAAACTGTGCACACATTTCTTACATAAACTTGCCTAAATTTCAGAGTGAAATTGCCTCTTTTGATAATTGTTATTAGGCCCTTTAGATTAGCAAGAACATTTAGGGCCTGTCATTATTACGGCCAAAGGAATTTGTCAGCCACCAATATTCGTCTGACAGTGTAATATTTAAATAGGGGTCTATTACACAATAGCCTATGGAACACACGACCAAGCTCCAAGGTCTTAGGAGGCCCTAAAGCCAGTTACTCTGTGTGATGTCACTGGTGTTAAAGCAACACTAAGTAGTTTTTTCGTCTTTGGTCGCCTTACAGGTTGGAAGCGGAATTGTCTCTCGTAGAGAACTATACATACATGGCCTGCTCCTCCAAACTGATTTAGTGCAGTTCTAGCCCAAGGAGGGTGGCAAAGCAAATTCATACACACACACACACACACACACACACACACACACACACACACACACACACACACACACACACACACACACACACACACACACACACACACACACACACACACACACACACTTTATTGATCCCAAGCTGGGAAATTGACTAGTTGTTACAGCATGACATGTACAGACAAACGGAGACAAAAACACAATGAGGAAAAGAGCACAACTAAGGCATAGTATGAAAACAAAAAAGAAGTGTAGAATAATAAAAATGTACATAAACAGTGTAATAGGTAATGTAGTGCAGTGCAATACAGAGAGAAAATATCTTCTAATTATGTTGTTTTCTTTGAGCTTTTCTGTGCCTATCGCCTGCTGAGGTACTGTCAGAGCCTGTGGTGGCATTCGCAATGTGCCCGGCAGTACCTAGCATTGGAGACATTACAGCAGATATCAGCTCCTGAATTAGGTGATGAAACTCACCCTGTAGTTGCATCCGCTCCAACGGGTGGACCCAGAGCTTTCTTTTTTCTATTTAGGAGCTAAACCTATAACCACAATGTCTTCATCACTGGATGACTCCATCTTCACAACACTTCGCAGCACTTGGCACTCTTGCTCGCGCTAATGACAGTCTCGGCGTGAAAACAGCTCGAAATAGAATGCGGAAAATGAAAAATTCACTCCGCAATTTCGCTCCGCCGGTCTGGACACTTTCTTTGCGGAATTTCCACACCACAATTTCACATTCCGCCTTGGTGTGGAAGGGCCTTTATAATCTGCACATGGATTCAAGCATATAAGTATGTAGTTTGTCATGGACAGAGAGGCAAGGAGTTGTCCATGTGCTGCATTTTAAGTTTTTTTTTTTTCCTCTGGAGAGACTGCTGTATACCAGCATACCAATTAGGTATATTACTGATTAAAAGGTTAAAGAAAACATTGTAATAGTCCAGAACAACTGCTGACTCTTAATTAACTTGTAAAGGTTCAGAATAATAATGCTTATGCTTTTTTTATTTCATGCAACTCAAGATGGTTGTCTGTGACCAACAAAACAAAACAAACAAATGAAAAATGAAAAAAGCTAGTGAAAATAGTCCATGCCCAGAACAGTGTACTAGCAAAGGACTGAGGATTTTCACAGTGCCCTTCACCGAAACGGAGACAATGCTGCCTCCTTCCTCTAAGGAAGCATTCACTGGCAGTAGGGTATCAAGGCATCATGTTTGAATGAAATAAGGGCTTTATAATGTACCTTAATTTTGCCCTATTTAAAGGCAGCACACATGTATGCTTTATATTGTCTTTCAACGTCCAAAATTTCATCAATTACAGTTATGAAGTTTTCAATACTCTGGCAACAGTGTTCTGTGTAGCTGTCTAGCTAGGTCATCCAAAGTTTTAGCTGGCACCACCAATTAACTACTCCCCATTCTCTCTGCTGTCTTTGGTGATCATGTTGAATTGTTGTGTTAAAAAATGTTTTTATTTCCTACCTTGATTATCCAGGGAGACACTAACCTCTAATTAATTCACAACAGTTGAAAACTTGTAGTACTCCCTATGCATTTGAATGTGATGGGAAAGCTATACTTCCCTGTAGGTTGGTATAAAAAAGGTTTGCCAGCTGTGATCTAATGGGCGGTGTGCATAGAAACGCTGTGTTGTACCATGTGATGAGTGATGACAGAGCTTGAAGCAGACCATTGTCACCGTGCAAAGGCCTTTTAATGGCTAATTATCTACTCGGTCAGAGGAGGAGAGAAATGGAAAGCGCTTGACGTGAATAACTGTTCTTTACCGTCGCCCATCCTCGTCTGCTTGAAAACTATAATTAAACAGATTTAATATTTTGAAGAATGCTTTGTAAATGGCCTTTGTTTGGCACTTTTAGGGTGTGTGTGTGGGGGACGTGAATGGTGGCATAATGAAAATAAAGTGCTTTTTGCCTGACAAGGTCAAGTGGGCAGTTGTGTGCTGCCGAGGGCCGGGAGTGACAGCGAGTCAACGAGCGCTTTTGGAACACTCACAATATCATTCTCTGTCGAGATGGGGTTCAGGGTCTCCGCTAGATGACACTTGCCTCTCATATTCTTGACAGGCCAGCCATTCACACTCTGCTTTTTCAGCGGTGAAGTTTCATTTTCCATTTAGTGGATTTTTTTCCCCCCCTGCACATAGTTTTGTTTTGTCGAGACCTGGCGGATAGCATTTTGAAAAAAAAAAAAGCCCAGCTCTCATAAATGGAAATATTGTATTGCAGGGGTCTCTTCAACATGTCACTGAACCCCTTCATCTGAATAGGCTAAAGTTTTTTGATTGATCCAAAATATATTAAGCAAAATTCTAAAATGCCTCTGAGTTTTTATAATACCGCACTCACAGAACAGAGGCAGAAGCATTAATTGCATAGTGGTATGTACACACATAACACACAATAGAAGTGATCATCGGGTTTTTAAAAAAATAAATTGTTATGTAAGAACATATGATCAGTTCATTTTTAAAGCATATTTAATAGTAAACCGCATTTGTAATTTGAACTGGCCAGTGTGCCTATAAATAATTAGAATATTACATTCTTATTTGTGTAAAACTTTCCATGTCCCCCTTTATAAAACCCCAACAGCAGCCTGGACATTGATTAATGGGCAGCGGCACAGCAGACGGAGATCAGCTAACATATATGACATTAGCCCAGTGTCTGTGGGTCTGGAGATGGTCCTGAATGATTTATGGAATTGATATTAATCTCTTTCCAGTAAACGCATTACTGAAGTTGGAAACGGAGAGGAATTGATGTTACTGCGCTAATGTCAAATTAATGTCCTGTTGCTGTTTCAGCAAAGCAAAACACTGCAGCTAAATGGCTTTAACCTCTTAGTGGCCGGAGAGGCATGAGGAAGGGGAATAATAAGAGAGGGACTGGTGTAAGGTTCCTCTTTTTTTTTTGGTATTTTTCCATTCTTATTGTATTTTGCTCGTTGTGTTCTTGCATTTGAAACCTTAGCCTGAGACTCACCCTAGCGCTAGTATTACTTAAATGAGTCCCTCTGCCTTGCATGGGGCATATAGATCCAAAACAATAGACTACTTGTGTTGTGGATATCTTTGTTTCCGCCTGTGATGGTTTGCAAACCACCACAGGCTGATCCCAGTGTCTGTACCTGGAGCAAATGTATTCACATATTCACAAGCTAGCTATATTAAGTGTGCATTTAGCCTGTCCTGATTGCTCAGCATTTATAACTAATTTGATCTCACACAGTGGATGCCAGTCTAAGGACCGAAATACCTGAAGTCAGTGTTCCCACATCAGCATTGAAATACTATAGTTTATTTGAAATGTGATATTTTAAATTGAAGTTGGAAGCTTTAAGTGCTAGATGGAAACAATCATAAAGCTTTTCGTTTCTTGAAAATGTAATGTCTGAGTTTGAGCTGCAATCAGTGGAAATGACTCAATTTTCAATGTATTTATGGGATGTGTAATTTAATAATGACAGGTGGAACATTTGAATAATAGCTGACATGCCTCACATGCTCACGTCAACCAGTGAACAAAATTCTAATAGGTTTTATGTAATGGTTACGTACACATAGTTTTTCGCTCTGCCCAGGCTTTCATTAGCAGTAACCTATTCCAAGTCCGGTGACAAGAAAGAGAAAAAAATTCCTTCATGCCAACTGCAATATATATTTTAAACACAGACTAATAAATGTTCTTTATTACTTTATTTGTTATTTATTTATTTCCCCACACTCATTTTTCTTTTATTACATCCAATCCCAAGCCTGCACGATTTTCAAAACCAAGAAACATTTTCTTTTACTATGTAATAGACAATAAAGTTTTTTTAAATCTTTGAAAGTTGAATCTTTGAGTCTTGAAAAATAAAGGTCTACACCAGAATTTGACCAGTAGGGTAGTGTGAGTGTTATGAAGGCCACCCATCCTATGTGACTGTCAAGAGGCACAGGTCATGTGGTTATGGCTTCATTGTGACAGGCTTGGTAATGATTTGTAATTGGATCGGTAAAGTACAGTATTGGTGCATTTGCTATTTATTAAAGACAGAACCTGTCTTATTTGCATTTAGATGACATATAAGTGAAATCCCTGTCATCTGCGTGGGTCAGTGTGACTTGTTGTTCAGAGCATAAGGGGCCACAGATTTCTTAGTTACACTATGAGGCCCATTTCTTATCCCAGCCCACCCCCATTCACGAACTTAAGAAAACGACCTCCATTATGCCTTGTTTGATAGTACCGGTACATAATGAACATTTCCTCAAGGCGTCATTAAAATCATATTGATGCCTCAGTTGATATAGTGGTGTCAGGCGCATTATGTAAATGTGTGTAGTATCTGGAATGCAAATGAGTGTTAATTTGTGTAATTCGCTCTTTGGCCGTTCGGTTTTTTATCTCACTGTTGTTTGTTTATTAAGTGATATATGTATAAGTATTTGTACCAATCATTTGTTTTGTTTATTCAGGCCTTTTTTTCTTTTCCTTTTTTCTTTTTTTTTTTTGAGGAATAGGAAATTGCAGCCCTAATCTTATCTGTTTACATTGTATGGGAGACATTTTGATGTGTGATATCTTTCTGCCATGTGAAAGGCACTGTGAGGCTTTGCAAATGGAGTCTGAAAGCTTGTTAAAAAAAAAGCACCACTGCCTGTGTGAAGGATGTGTTACTCTGTAAAAAAATGCGTGCTATTATCTGAGAGGACATATTCAGGATGTTACCCTGGAGACAGAGGTGCTACAAAAATTCATTTTTATGTAAGTTGGATCCCTGCCTCTGGTATCATATTGATGTGACATATAGCATCATTTTTAGGCAACGTGGCTTTTCTCTTCTGTCGTGGGTACCATCATGGCTGCATTGGCAAACAGAGGCCCTGAGTTCCACGCTCTGTAGCCCTTCATATTGTCTTACATATTCAGTATATTCAGTACAGGTCTTTTACCAACAACCATGTCTCAGCTCATAACCTCAGCAAGGTGACATCTGTCAGATAAGGTGTAGCAAAGTGGTATCAGGTAAATTACAGTCTCTTTTCAACCAAACCAGACCAGACCAAACCAAAAAAAAAAAAACAATCTCTCCAGTCTCTTGCAGCTGTGGTGATATTCGCACCTTCAGTGTCAGAAAGCCATTGGAGAGGTATCGCCATCAAAATTACTGCCCATTTGTTTCCTGCAAAAATAACAGAGGCCCGGGTGTAATTTTCAATCAGATTGTGTTGTTTGTGTTGTGGGGTTGGTATATTAGTTTCATATATCGTCTGGTTGATATCAATCGTGTTTATGTGCTCTGTTAACAGAATGGTTTTCAGCATTATTACACTCGGTGATCTCATCGCGGGCGAGATTATGACCGTATGAACTGGGGGGAATTACTTATAAAACGCGGGCGCTGGGAAGGCGGGCAGGGAAATGGCACGTTTGCTACGCGCGCAGAGAGAGAGAGAGAGAGAGAGAGAGGGAAGCACAGCCGGAGAAAATAAGAAATGTCAAAGCAAAGAGGTGTCATCACTCTGGGCCTTCTTATTAATTGTGCTGTTTTTGCTGGGCGGCTGCGTGCCTCTTTATCTCCACACCCCAGGTTCTGCGGGCAGGATTATGCACCCAGCGCCAAAATGAATGCCGGCTGCTGAATGTAGCCATCCCTCCACGGCCACCAGATGATTGTTATCGTTGTGTGTTCTGTCTCTCGTGATGCATGGTAGGATTACGGCTGTAGCGCGGTGGGACTTCGTTGGTGGCCAGCCTTTACCAACCCTGGGTGCCCCAACAGTTGTCCGGTTTTGGTGGTTGTTCATGCGGTCATATGCGGCCAGTGGTCTTTTCCCATAGTTTTATATGTTCACATGGATGTAGTGAATGGTTGTGCCATAGCACCCTCAAGGATCCTCGGCTATCCTCAGCATCCTGAAACAAAGGGTCAGACTGTTGATTGCGGTCACACCATAACACAGCAGAGTACTAGAGAGTTGTTTATTATCACACATAAAAAGAAAAAAAGCATGGTGACTATGGCCTATATACCCTATATACTGTTTTGCAATGTTAGGGTCTACAACAAAAGAATGGGTGTTTCTAAAATTTGTTTGAAGTATAAAATATGCATATAAACAGTGATTTACCTAAAGCTAATTGTTTTTTTTAACTTATTATAGCTATATTTTGTTTTAAATTAACATGTAAAAGTTAATTTTGTCAAAGTGACTGCCTTAGACCTATTTCACGGTAATTGTCTGTGCACAAAGCATTCCTTCACAAGCATATGTCTGCCATTCCTGGCTCATAAGCTATCTCCAAAGGTGCAATATACCCAGCCTTAGAAGTTGCTGTCACAAGCGTTTCATCGCACACTGCATCTGCCTGGTGTCACGGGGTGAGAGTGGGATGTCTTTGGTGCTTTGCTTGAGTTAGGCTTTCTGTTGTTTGACTGATAGCCTTGGACTCCCGAGGAGCGTTAGCATCTGCTGCTCGTTGGCTAACACCTTAGCAGCTACTGCCATTATCAAAACAAGACAGTGCACAGCAGTGCACAGAGGTCTGTGTGTGCTTTAGGGATTCTGAAACCTTCTTCGGAAGCACCTTTAGGGCCACTGTCACTCACTGGTTATTCTGTGCCATGTAAGTGGCTATTCTTCATAAAAGTGTGAGTGTAATCCTAAGTGTCCTTTCAGGTGTCAAAGGCACCAATTTATGTGTGCTCGCTGTGCTGACGTTACCATAAAAAAAAAAGAAAAAAAATATATATACCTAAAAGTCAAGTGGACATGCCAGACAGGCCAGAGGCTTGTTTAAATGAGGCTTGTTGAAAGCACAGTGTTGTAAACACTTTTCACGGAGAGCCACAAAACAAAAAGAGCTTTTATAAAGCAAAGTAGTGGCACTGGTAGGCAGGCCCAATATGTGTGTGTGTGTGTGTGATCCGGATGTAGCATGTTCTTGACTTGTCGTTAATAACATTCCCAAGTTAGCCCTGCAAACCAAGAATCTCAGAGCAGCCAAGATGAACCATTTTTAGTTCAGCACTCAGAGGAGAACTGTCAGGGCAACCCAGTGGGTCACCAGTCAGGTCGATGTCCACCTCCGAGGGAGTTTGTGACTTGGCAGACGGCGGAGTTAGCATTGCTAAATGTCATTAGCCACCGGGCAGGTGCCGTCGGTCGAGGACTGTAGATCCGTGGACGAGAGGCGGTTTGAGGGAGGTATCCTGTGCGTGTGTGGCTCACGTGTGTGAATGTGTGTGTCCTTGTGGCAAGGTGCTCTCTGCAGGGCTATTGTGGTCAGAGCACAGCACAAAAACTGGTTGCCAAAAAGGAGCAGTCTGCAGTTTCTTGTTTGCTTAGGTGCAGAGCAACATTGTGCCAATCTGCTGTGCTAAACATAACTCGCTGTCAGTGATAGCCTGCTGCTGATACCGGCCGTTTCAATCAGCAAGCCTCCTCATCCAGGTGATAACGCACGTTAAGAGCTGCACAGAGCGCTTCAGCTGATAGTTGTAGAATTCCTACCAAGGACAAAAATGAATGCATCCATGAACAATATTATGTTTTTTTTTTTTAAAGAAGAAAAAAAAATTGAGAGGGGAGAGCTTCCAGCCATTGCGCTGACACGCTTTGTGGATTTTAAATTATTCACTTTAACGGTAATGGATAAAAAAAAAGCCTTTTCACAAATCGATGAACAAAAGGAATCCATAGAAAATATGTGAGTGCGTTTTGGTGTGGAGGATGGGCTTGTGTGTGTGTGTGTGTGTGTGTGTGTGACTTTGGCAGAGAAATTGCTAATGAGGACAAACACTGTGGAACAAAAACCCTCCACTACTCACTGCTTATGAGCCTTTAATTGTGTTTTTTTTTTTCTCCTTCCCATTTTCTGTGCTATGATGTTTCTTCTTCTATTGAGACTTTTTTTTCCTCCTTGGTTTTATACCGCCCCAAACCCATGCACTCGTACAGCCCTTCTCTAATCAAAATCCAGGAGGAAGAAAACACGTTGAGCAGAGAAGGACACGCTGTGGAGGGCAGCGAGAGAAACAGTGGAAAAAAAAAAAGTGGCGATTAGCAAGTGGACGTTAACAATAGAGCGCGTCCGAGGCTGACTTTGATTAAAGAAGAGGCCTAGATTTTGCCAATCAAGGCCTCCTTATCCTAAGTGGCTGTAGTGGCCAGGGGAGATCAGAGGGGGCAGGAGGTAGCCCAGTCAAGTGTTTACGGCTTCAGTGTTGAAGGTTCTTCAAACATTCTGTTTCTTACATTTTCACTGTCAAATCAAGACATTTTTCTGTATACCCACTGAAACGACTATTATTCCATCCTTATTAAACCGGGTGGGACATTAACTGACCATATGTAGATCAGTACGAATGCAAGTTTAGTTTTGTTTAGTTCACATTCTTTGTGTTTCACCCAGTAAAAATTGCATGCTGTTTAACCTAACTGTAAGACTTGTGAAGACATTGAGAACAATACCAGTAAAAATGTTTACTGCAGAACTAACTTATCTTTTCAGATGACAGCAAATATTGTGCAAAAACCCTCACTTTAGAAGGAGCCAGATTCCCCAGAGTGATTGCATTTTCGTGTCTCTCTATGCCAAATGTTAGTGCTGTACTTTTTTTTTTGTATTTGTGAAGTCCAAGCTGTGACATTGACTAAAGGTTTCAGAGGTGAGTCAGTGTGAGAGTGTGATTCAGAGTCGACTTTTGGCCTCATCGCCCACATTTGTCTTTGCTGCCGGAGTTCTCCATGTGTTCCTTTTATCAGCTTATTTTCCCCCAACTGCACCACTCTTTTTTTTCTCTCCTCTTAGTTGAGGCAAGAATATGGAGATAAATTTGGACTGTCAACTCTGTGTAGTCCAGACCATACATTTTGATATATCCTATTTATCAGCCATTTATAACCATGAGAATTTATTTTTTATTATTATTGTATTTTCTCGCCCATGGCGCTCACTCCTCTTTTCTGCTCCCTCGTTTTCCCTCTCTCTCTCTCTCCCCCCTACTCCCTTTGTCATTTTTATTTCCTTTTATGTCCCATCTGATGGCCAAGCCACTGCTGTTATATTGGCCTGGCCCTGGTGGGGGTGTTGGGTAGTCCTGCATTGAGACAAGCTCATCTGAAAGGCATCCTCATGCCCCATGCCCCCCACCCCATACCCCACACCCCACACCGCTTTCACCCCCTCATTTCCTTATACTCCAGCCCACCCAGCTCTGTGCTGTGTCCAAGGACATCAGCTATGTCTGTTTTTACAACACCTCGCCCCTGCCAGCCCACACACACACACACACACACACACACACACACATACACACACACACACACACACACACACACATACACACACACACACACACACACACACACACACACACACACACACACACACACACACACACACACTGTTTACGTCTGCCTATTTGCTCACTGTGCCATCTTTGATAGAGCCATAACTGCATGGACAGCTAGATTGGGCCTTTATAGGCCGCCGTTGTCTATTTGTGCTGTGTTGGGGGCTGTCTTGGTGTTGAAGGCTGAGGTTAATGCAGGCCTTACCCAGGTGTAGCAGCGTCTGCGAGGCTGTAGGTGCAGCATGCTAAAAGCTGTGCATATGTATGGAACAAGTGATAATCTCAGCCTGCATAAACACAGCTGCACTTGACTTGACAACATCTTCCTATCTCCTTCTGCTGTGGTTTCAGCCACTGTGTTTTTAGCTCTCACTTCTAGTGAGCTTGCTTTACATGTGCATTTCTCCTGCTAAAGGCTGGGAAGTGTGATTAGGAAATGACTTAATGCTTTTTGTTTGTGAAAAGTCGTTGCATGTTGCTTTTGTACTGGTGTACTGGTGGTGTGACAGCAAAACACAGTCTGGACCCGTGCAGAAAAGCAGGGCCTAAAATGGTATATATATATATTTTTATTTTATTTAGCGTGTTCAAGGTTGATGAAGGTTACATTGATTGACTTTTTTTTTTTTTACGGCGAGTTCATTTAGTGACAGTGTGCAGCTGCCCCCCCGCACAAGGCAGAGGTTTGTACACTTAAGACCGTGTCTCCCTTGTCTAATGGAGTCCACCGGGGCTAATATTGCACTCATGGTTTGTGCCATCTATTTTACAGTTATTAGCACAGGGTTAACCCCGCCGCACAACAGTTTCTTTTCTCAAGTAAATGGAATCTGTCTGGCTTAGGCCGGACACTGACCCCTATTATGAGAGACTCAAACAAATCACTGTTGCCCCCTCCGTTTTCTCAACGAGTAATGGGTTGTGATTATGTGTGTGTGTGTGTGTGTGTGTGTGTGTGCGTGCGGCCGTGTGTGTGTGCGTGTGTGTGTGTGTGTGTGTGTGTGTGTGTGTGTGTGCGTGTACGTGCGTGCACATCTTTATGTGTGTGTGTTGCTGTGACAGTGAAAAATTGTGTGTATTTCTGTGTCATTTCCTAAATGTGTGTATATGTGTACACATCTCTATGTGTTTGTCTGCACGGGGTGTTTCTGTGACAATAAAAAATTGTGTGTACTTCTGTGTAATGTTTGTATTATTTTGTGTGTGTGTGTGTGTGTGTGTGTCTGTATCTGTATGACCTGTTTAGTTAAAACCTCTCAGTCTGTGCAGCTTACTGTATCCCAGCGCATACTGTGTGTGGTCTAAAAGTTACAACACTGGTGAGATCTTAACTATGCCCTCAGTAGCTGTAATCAGCTTGTTTTTATTTTACTACTCTAAGGGAGATTAAATGAAAACTCTGTTACAGCCGCAGTTGTGGGGCTACAGCTGTGAGTTGCAGTTGTGAGATACTGTTGATGAGACTGTTTACTCCCCAGCCAGCCACCTACCAGAAATGTGGGGGTGAGACCTGAGTGCGCATGTGTGTGTGTGTTTGTGTGTGTGTGAGAGAGAGAGAGAGAGAGAGAGAGGGAGTGTTTGTGTGTGTCTGTGTGTGTGCGTGTGTGTGTGTGTGTGTGTGTGTTTGTGTGTGAGAGAGAGAGAGAGAGAGGGAGTGTTTGTGTGTGTGTTTGTGTGTGTGTGTGTGTGTGTGTGTGTGTGTGTGTGAGAAAGAGAGAGACAGAGACAAATAGAGAGTGTGTGTGTGTGCGCGTGTGTGCTCGTGTCATGTCTGATCTGCGTAAGAGGGGCCACAGCTGGGGGAGAATGGTGGGGATTTGTAACGCTTTACCAGTTCATGTTTTTTAAGCCGCTCCTGTTGATTTGCTGATTTATTTAAAACGCCCGCCCAGAGATGAAGTGCACTGATGTGTCAGGTTTTGTTTGAGACATACACACACATATTTATGAACCTGGTGTGTTTGTGGATGTGATGGGACCGTGCTGAAATGGAGAAAAGGGGCTTTTGATAGAGCTGGGTTGGCTGTGATTGGTTACAGTGTCAGTTGGTCCGACAAAACAGCACTGAAAATTGCCCCGTGTTGGGTTTAGAGCTGTGTTTTGAATAGAAGCAATAAAACCTGTCTTTTTGTCTCATGTTCTCACTAAATCAACTTTTGTGCAGCCAAAACTAAACCCTCTGTAGGCCTGCTTTGGATGACAGTGTAATTTAAAGAGTCAGGAGCAAGCGAAGGCAACTTCTGACAGAGGCACACAATGAGCCAGTCTGTCAAACCAGTTGATTTATTGATCATAAGAAGGTAGAAATCATCAGCCTACATAGCACGCAGCATTAGAAGAAGTTCTACCTTTTTGGTACCCTGTGTTGTATAAAAGAAAGGAGACATAACAAACACTGTACAGCTTTTACTACTTTTAATACCACTTTCACTAATCAATCAAATGTCTACATTATATAAATTCCATGTATTGTTTGTTTTATAATGAAGTGAATGAATGAATAATGCTTAAAGTGTTTATAGATATAGGATGGAACAAACCTTTTACTGGATACATATGAAAGGATATGACAATATGTCGCAGCATGTCCAAAGCCTGCTGTGAATGTCTTTAAAGTTATATCTACTCATCACTAGTCTACTACAAAAGTTCCAGAGCTTTAAAGGTCAGCTTACTATCATTTGCTCTGCTCACTTGCTACATAATGCATGCTTAATAGTGTACACTGCAACATGAGCATCTTAATATTGGAGTGGCCAAGGAATCCTCACAGGTTATTAACTTAGCTGATGTTCCTGTAATAATAACCAATATGGCCTCAAGGAACAAGGGCTCCGTGTCTTCTCCACAGCTGACTGGCTGACAGGGAAATAATGTTGGCATGAAAAAACACAGTTTCTTGCAAAGATTGTTGGTTAAAGTTCCAGGAGACACATTGGAAACACTGAAGTGATAACTGGGCTCTTGATGGCCTCGTCACAGCCTGCTGGAGGTCTATCCTAAAGGCAGATGAATGATGGGGCTGGACTCTCATTGGAAATGCAGGGAGCATTAAAAGAAGGAAAAAAGCCATTTTGAAATTGCTTAAAATTTTGAGTGTATTTCTCCCCCCCCCCTTCCTCCTCTCTGAAGTATAAGGCCATAAGATGCCTTTAAATGAGTATTAACTTCATAAGCCAGTCGCTGGTGAACACTTAGAATGAACGTTATCAAATGCTTGGCTAATCTGCTTTGAGATACATTTCTTTTTCCCTCTCTCTCCCTCCCTCTCTCTTTTTCTCTCTGTCTCTCTCTCTTTCTCTTCGCTCTGGGTTGTTAAATGGCTCTGTGGACCGAAGCCTTTCAAACGGCAGCCTCCACGAGGCCCTCTGCCTGCCTGCCTGTGCTGAGAGCGAGGCAGCCTTTTAGTGAGCCTCTAATGAGAGGCAGACTTTGGGCCTTTGAAGGCACTGGTGTCTGCTGTAGTCCAGCTCTGTGCTCTTGGCGTCCTCTGCTTTGTCCGGCGCATCCTGCAGCGCCGAAGGGTCTGAAGCAGAGCCAAACCCCCACGGCGAGCCTCTTCTTGCTCCTCTCTTTGGCCCCTCTCCTTCACAACATATTTTGGTGTCTAAATTGATAAGTGCAGTTGTGTATCTTTGCCTCTTTGCTCAGATTGAACGTACAGAGCGAGGGATTAGAGTGCTGGTAGAAGGATATTTGTTTTGTGGGCAGTGTTGGGGGGTGGGTGGGTGGGGGTTGAGGAAAAAAGAAGAAATAAACTCTTTCCCCTTGTGACTTTGTACAGTTTTGACTGTTATATATTTTGTATTGCTCTGTGGCTTAATTTCTTTTAAGTAATTGCACCAAGTTGGGTACAGCCTGCCAGACTGCCCGTGAAAACAGAAATGAAATAAATAATACCCACCCGCCCCACACCCCCCCCCCCCCCCCCCCGCTCCAAATAAGAGACCACCCTGATGCTCTGCCAAGGCTTTTGAATAGCTTTCAGTATCCCCCCCCCCACCCCCCACCCCTCCTCCCACTTTCATCTCTCTACTCCTCCTAATTCTGGCAGAGCAGTGAAAGTGCCAGTACTTTATGTAATTCCTCAGATTGAAAAGCTGTTTCACAATGAAAGATTTCCTTCCTGCCTTTCCTCCTCCTTCGCTTATTTCCACAGTACCAGAGCGCTGCTGCATGCTACGCTATGCTATGCTATGTTACGCTACGCTACACTACGCCGTGCACCCTGCGGCTAAAGAGTCCAAGCGGGATTGCCAGTTAGCTGCCCCCTCCTCAACCCCCCCTCCCCCGTCTGGGGATGGTGTGTGGTAGGAGTCAGGGCGTGCACTTTGAGTGGGTAGCGGAGTGTGTGAGTCTTGGTGAAGTGGGATGGCAGCTCCCTTCTGGCCCCCCACGTGGTGTGTCAGTGTGTGTGTGTGTGTGTGTGTGTGATTGTGTGTGTGTACAGTATATCTGTGTGTGTGAGTGTGTTTTTGCATGTGTGTTTGTGTGTGTGTGTTTGTGTGTGTGTGTTTTTGCATGTGTGTTTGTGTGTGATTGTGTGTGTGTGCGTGTGTGTGTGTGGGTGTGTGTGTGTGAGTGCACAGGGTGTCAGGACTCGTGTGATGGTTGGGGAAGCTGACAGGAGGTTTCTCACTGGCATGACATCAAACTCACTTCTTAGGGGACAAAGTGTTTGCATCCAAGGTAGTGCAAGGAAGTAGTGAGGTCCAAATAACTCATAATTGTCTTCTTGGCTTACATGGTGTGCTCCCCTCCCTCCCTCTCTCCCCCTCCCTCTCTCTCTCTCTCTCTTTCTCTATCTCTCTCGCTCTCTTTCTCTCTGCCCTATCCTTTATTGGATCTCTCCTTTCCTGCATCCCACTTTCTCTCGCTCTCTCGTCTTTTTCACTCTACACGTCATTGCCTCTTTGTATTCTCTTTCTGCTGATGTATTGCTGTTGGGATTCAGTTTTTTGTTGCTTCCGTGGGTCTGGTCTTCCTTTTGTTTTAGAGGCCTTTTTTCCCCCCCCCCTGGTCCGCTCCCTGTGTTGCTGAACTCATTACAGTGCAATCAGCCTGGAGCGGCGGGGTGGGCACCCACGGGGAGCCATAACTGTAAATAAGCACGACTGCTAGCTGCCCGATAGCATGTTAGCCGGATGATAACAGCCCAACAACGGTCTTAGCGGCCCTGTTGACCTTCCTCTTGCCTCTGGCTCGCCCAGGAACCCGCGGCTCATGCCTTTTTTTTATCTCCAAACTCTCTGCAGGGAAGATTAGTCTTCTTTGGCTATTGGACAGAGAGAGAGAGAGAGAGACAGAGAGAGACAGAGAGAGAGAGAGCACGAGAGGGAGAGAGAACGAGAGGGAGGGAGGGTGGGTAGTCTGTATGCCTGTTTGTGTGCTTCTCTGTGTGTTTCTGTGTGTTTCTGTATGTGTGTATAAGCATGTCAGCGTGTGCTTGTGTGCATCTATATCTATATTCGTGTGTGTATTTGTATGTGTCTGAGGATGTATGTATCTCTGTGTGTATGTGTGTGCATGTGTATGTGCGGGTGTATCGGTATGTGTGGGTGTATGTGTGTGTGTGTGTGTGTGTGTGAGAGAGAGAGTGAGAGAGAGTGTGTGTGGTAGTTGGGGGGGAGGAAAGGGGGTTGGGGAAGGGGAAAAAAAGGGAAACGGGAGGAGAAGAAGAAAAGAAAGACAGATCATGTCTGGGGGAAAAAAGAAGCCAAACAAAGAACGGAGGAACAAAGCGGGAGAGAGCGGGGTGTGTTGTCCTGGTGCCAGAGCCTCTTCTGCTCTTTTGTACGCCTCCAGAAAATGAAGCCATAAATAGATGGCACAAAATTGGGGGAGACAGTCGGGATGTTTTGATTGCTTCTCCGTCTCAGAAAAACGTCTGTACGGTTACAGAAACGGATCAATTGCTAATAAAAGCAGTGAACAATATAAAAAAAAACAAGCCCACAGAAAGAAACCAATCTCATCACTAATTTCTGTACTCTATGAGATGATCATACTGTTCATTTTAGAAATATTTAAATAAATATGCCTATACATATTCCTCCAGGAATAACACAGTCTTCATGGACTTTTGTTACTGAATGGAGGCTGTGCCACTGTGTCTAATTGCTGCAAACAAAAGCGATAGTGTTGTACACTAAGCTATGCCAGTAGTTTCTGTAGCACTTGCATGTTAAAGGCTCTCCACTGTGTTTTTAGGCCTAAGTGTGATGACTGGATCAAATTGACATTACATTACATTGCATACATTACCTACATTACATGCATCCCCATTGTCATCCATTCATTATGTACATTTTCTTTCTCGTCTCCACTGTAAAAGAGGGGGATGAATTTTTGTGCCTGGCTTGCAGTTTTATTCTGGTGACTTTTTTTTTTCCCCTATTCGGCGGCGGCTGGAGTTAATGATATTGGCTCCGAGTGCTGCCTCAGTTAAAGGCAGGCCTGGCTGACATTTTGTAATTGATTTTATTAATTGCTTCCTGCCTCCGTGTCAGGTGTGCCATTTATTGGGGACAGCCTACATTCAATGGTGGGGCACAGACAGAGAGAGGAAGCTCTGCTTTTTCTAGTGCTCCATTTTCCTCCCTTTTTCTCAAAACTCCTCTTTTTGCTCCTCCTCTTACTGCTCTGGTCTCTCCTACTCTCTCTGCTGTTTTGCTCTCTTCTGCTCTGCTGGGGGCAGGTCTAGGGGGCAGCTGGGGCTTTTCTGACACCTGTTAGGACCCAAACTGAGAAGTCACCACTGTTTAATCTCCCACAGATGGGATGCTGCCGCAGCGGAAGGGAGCTGTGAGGTGATGGGGAGATTGATGCAGACCCTGAGCCTTCAGACACTCAGGCTCACTCAGATGGGAGTGAATCGAGAGAGAAAACGAGAAAGAGAGAGGAGGGAGTGCGAGAGAAAGAGAGAGAGAGAAAAAAAGAAGAAGAAAAAAAAAAACTTGATACAGACAGAGTTCAGCCTGGGGTCCGAAGCGGAGACGGATTCTCCTCAGGTCCGAATCAATTCAGCCTTTATCAGCTGTCTGGCGTCCCGGAATCCAAACGGGCCCGTATTCCCCAGAGCGGAGCCCGGCGCGCTTTCCAATAATGAAACGGAGCACGCAACAGAAAAGGAGGGGAGGAAAAAAAAAAGTGAGCGATGGGGAGAGACAGAAAACATGTCCAGGAGGTGGGCTGACCTCCAGACTGCCTTTTAATTTCTACTGGTAGCTGCGACTCAGTGGAGGCAGGAAAGAGCCTGCAGATGCTATTATAGAGAAGTCAAGTCAAGTCCAATCACATTGATTTGTGTAGGATGTTTAAAAGCAACAAGAGTTGTACTGAAATCATGTCCTGTTGCGGTGGATCAGATTTAAGCCCTATTCGAACGGGGATAGTTTTATGTGGTGACACGGGGGTAAAGTAATTATTAACAGAGAATTTAGTCCCCGTCTGAATGCCCCCATGTCAGTAAACATCATGGAGTATGTCAGTAAAATCTAGGGCGACTTTTACTTTCTGTAAAATGGTCTGGAGAAATTATTGTAGGTAATATTTATCCTGTGTGAATGTGACCCTCTGTAAACATGTATGTAATATTTCGTCACATAGTGTTATGAAACACTCGGTTTTGCAGGCAATGAAAATTGTCCTACATTTTCCACAAGTCATGAACACATACATCAAACATGATGTGTCTGTAAAGTTAAATAAAGGTGCAAGAACAGAAGGATTTCCTGTATGCTAAACAAGTAGAGCTTGCTAATGGGGGAAAAAGTGCAGTGAGTGCTGTGACACAGCTGAGGCACTTTGAGCAGGGGAGGGGGCCCTCAAGATGATCAAGGTAGCCAGGATAGGGACCATAATTAAATAGCGTGGGTTGAGGAAAGGGCAATGGCCCACTCTGACACAACTGCATCGTAAATTTTCTATTCTCTTTTGCACCCTTCTCCAAGTAGCCTCCAGTCTTCTTTCTGCCATTCTAGCCACTCCCTCTCATAACGCATGTGGTCCAAACCTGTTGCAAGGGGCAGTCCAGACCCTTCTCCACAGTCTCCATCCTCTGTATCTTTTCCCCTTTACGTTTGCCACTCGCTGTCAAAAACAATTAAATTGACATACAGACACACATGATTTATTTTTCTAGCGAAATAGCTCCTTAAATGAATTCAATTTAAAAACCATGAAGTTGACAGAGACGCAGGTGAATTTCATGCTATAGTAACGTATGGAATTAATTTGATTTAATATCTAGTGAACATTCAAGGATGTTTATTTGTCACATATATAGACATATATAGAGTGTAGGACATGTACTGAAATGGCAGAGGTGTCTTGGCGTCTGGTGTTGGTGGGGCTGGGTATGGTGGATTTGTACTGTATTCCACTGTGTATATGTGTGTTTCTGTGCACATGTCTGCAAGCAGTGTGTGTGTGTGTGTGTGTGTGTGTGTGTGTGTGTGTGTGTGTGTGTGTGTGTGTGTGTGTGCATGTGTGTGTGTGTGTGTGTGTGTGTGTGTGTGTGTGTGTGTGTATCCCTGCTGGTTGTGTGGAGGTATGTGGCCCAGCCCCTCCCCTCTCCAGGCTGGCGGGCCTCTCCAGCTGTAGGCAGGCCCATTGTGTGGGCAGGGCACTGTGACTGGTGGGGCTTGTAGAGCTCTAATGGGATTAGATTAGTCATGTTTGCTGCTGCTTGTCCGTGTATGAATGACCCAGCCCTGGCAGCAAGCTCTGCAGCCACAGGTCCCTCCCTCCTTCCCTCTCTCTCTCTCTGTCTCTGTCTCTCTCTCTCTCTCTCTCTGTCTTTCTCTGTCTCACTCTCTCTCCCCCTCTGTATCTCTCTCTCTCTCTCTCTGTCTGTCTGTCTCTCTCTCTCTCACTCTTTCTCTATTTTGTCTCTTTATGTCTCTCACTCTTTCTCTATTTTGTCTCTTTATGTCTCTCACTCTTGCTTTCTTTCTGCCTCTTTCTTTTTTCTTTTTTTCTCTTCCTCTTCCTCTCTCTCTCTCTTTCTCTCTCTCTCTCTCTCTCTCTCTCTCTCTCTCTCTCACACACACACACACACACACACACACACACACACACACACACACACACACACATACACGTACACACATACATGTGGCTAGCCACATCATGCTGTCTCCTTCCCCCACAAACATGTGGCCATTATCTGTCTTACACACACACACACACACACACACACACACACACACACACACACACACACATGTAGCTACCCTCTGCATGTTGTCTTTCTGTCACATGTTTGGCCAGCCTCTCCTGCTGTCGTCTCTCTCTGACATGCATGTGGCAAACCTCTTCCTGCTGTTCTTCTCTCTTTCTCTCTCTCTCTCTTTCTCTTTCTCCCTCTCTCTCTCTCCCTCTCTCTCTCTCTCTCTCTCTCTTTCTCTCTCTCTCTCTCTCTCTCACACACACACACACACACACACACGTGCATATGTTTGGCCAGCCCCTCCATGCATGTGGCAAAGCCCCTTCATGCTGTTTCTATGCAGCCATTTTAGCATTATTTCCACTGGGAATTCTGAGCTGAAATTGAATTCTGTATGTGTGATTACTCTGTGATGAGTGTATGGTTGAATTCTAATAATGTGATGAGGCCGATAAATGCTTCTGATAGAAAACCTCTGTTTGCCCGCGCCTTTCACGTGGGTTGGTTGAAAACACGCCGCGAAGACACACTTAGTCATTTGTGTTGATATTGCATGTAGCCCACATCATTATCTACAGATGCCTCGCGATGCTATGTTTCTGTGTTTCTGTGTGCAAACAACAAAGGCACACAGATATGCAAAGACACTCAGGCAGCCTATTCTGTCTATTATCGAATTTTTCATTCCTGACAGCACAAAGAGAGGAGAATTAACTCTGCCTCAGATGAGAGTATGTCTCTTGGAGACTTGCTTTTGTCGGCTAAAACTACACTTTTGAGTGATAGTAAAAAAAAGAAAAAAAAAACACCCACAATCCTCAGAAAGTGTCTGAACTGAAGGAAGATCCAGCAGAGCTGTGCGCTCCCGAGCCCCCCCTAGCCCCCCCCCCCCGCCCCGAGTGGGTCCCCGTCGGGGTACCGTCTTACAGCGCCGCCGTTCAAACCCAATTTGTTAAGTCGCGAGCGCCGCACAGCTTCATCTGAATGGTGGGTGATGAATATGCGGGATAACTCGGGGAAGAGTCTGCGGAGGGGGACCGAGGCTTAGGCCTCCCCCCGGAGAACTTGAGTGATGATGGAAAACGAGGGGATGATTTTCCTTTTTCCTTTTTTTTTTTTTTTTTTTTTAAAACTTTTTGCTCATTTTTTTTCTTCTTGACTTTATGCTCCGTTACTGCCTTTGTGCTTGTACCTCATAATGTCTTGACACGAAAATAAGTTTTTAAAAAATTTGTCTTTGTCTTGTGTCGCTGTGCATGGAGATGTTAGTAATTCCAAGCGACTGCCAATAACATTTTACAGGCTTTGTGCTAACCAAGGACTTTAGGCTGGCGCAGGCTGAGGCTGTGGCTGTTTGGGCTTGATAAACACTTGAGGTTGGAGCTGTACGGGAATTGATTTAGGGAGCATCGCAGTCTGAATCTGAAGTTAGGCACCATAAAATTAAAAGCTGAAATCAATGGCGCGTCATATATTTGCCTGTCAGCCCGAGCGGGTGCGTAACCTTGAGGCCGGCTTGTCATGTTGCTGCGGGACGAGGCCGACCCATGCTGCATCCTAATTCGCCGGCGGACGGCTGAGTGACGCGCGGTGCGCCCCCCCCCTCACCCCCCCTCCCCCCGCCAATGCCTCACTCAGATTTAGATGAGAAAAATAACCTCGCTGTTCGCTCCAGGCCGTTCAGATAAACAACAGTGTGTGTGTCAGTGATGCAGTCTAACGCCTGTATGCAATATGATGTTGTGGCTTCATGTAAAGACAACAAAACTGGCTTATTGAGAAGGCGGTCTCATTTACAAAAGACAAAAAGGCTTGAAGACTGGAGTGAGCCTGCTCCGAGTCGCTGTCCGTGGTGCTGGATCCTGTCGATTGCAGCAGGCTGCAGGATAGAGCAAGGTGTTGTGGGAAGAAGCTCTACAGTGGAAAATTTACTGTCATTACCACAGCCTTAGGAAACATTGACACCAACTGTGTGTGATATGTTCAAGTACATAATATATGTCTATCATTTATGTGTATGTAAACATAGCATATAAGTTACGTATAAGAAATGAATAGGTGCTTATATTGTGCGTCATTTATGTGCGAGTGGCTTGTGGTTTGTGTAGCAAGCTTCAAATCTTTGCTGTGCTGCTCCAACATATGGCAGCGCCACTCCCTGAGGGGTGGGAGGGAAAATCCTCTGCTGATTGAACACACCTCCCCTGGGCGCTCCTCATACCTGTGTGTCTCCATTAGAACTGAGTGATACGCACATACAGATACACACATACATACAGACAGACAGACACACACACACACACATACAGACAGGCAGACAGACACACACACACACATACAGACAGGCAGACACACACACACACACACACACACACACACACACACACACACACACACACACACACACACACACAGTAGAGACACCCAGACACAGACATATATTTAGACACTCTCAGAAATGGACACAGACATACACACACACACACACACGAGACACACCCCCGACATACACACACACACACACACAGACACACACACACAGTTAGATGTATGCAAGGGCCATATGTGACATCCCCTTCTGGCTTGTGGTCACACAAGTATGCATGTAACGCTGTGATTCCTTTAAGTTGCTCTCCGCCTGAAGCTTCCAGAAGCAGTAAGATAATCGATGCATGAGTAATTGTGTGAGATGAACAGACTCATCACATGTCTGATTAAAGTGGCGAGGGCTGTGTGCATGTGTGTGTGTGTGTGTGTGCGTGCGTGTGTGTGTGTGTGGGGATCATCAGCAGGGATTAATCATGTGTGGTGTGACATGCGATGGCGTAAACCCCATAAATGGTTAATGCAGCGGAAGGAGAACTGATAGATTACACACACATCTGGACCGAACAGGTGTGAACACACACTCTCACACTCTCCTCTCCTTCATGCAGCAGCTGGACTCCTGTCCTCCACCTCTTCCTCTCTTCTTTTTTTTCCCCCACATTCTGTCTCTCTCCTTTCTCCCTCTCTCTCTCTCCCTCTTTTTGCATCTCTCTATCCCTCCAACTCTGTTTTTTTTGTTCTTGCTATTCTCACTTCTCTTTCTCTTTTTCTCTCCTGCTTAATCCATGGGCCTCTTTCACTTTTGTGTGGGAGTGTTTTGTTCTTGTAAATGAACTCGAAGTAAACAAACCCTAAATCATATCAACACTGATGCCATTGACACACCTTCTTGGGTTTATATATATATTTATACATATAATCATGTATAAAACACCTGCAATATATATATATCTATATCTATATCTATCTATCTATCTATCTATCTATCTATATATATATATATATATATATATATATATATATATATATTACAGGTGTTTATATATATGTATAGGTTTTTATACATAGTTTTGATCCTTTTATACATGGTTTTGATCCTCTTGTTTCTTGCTGAGGATCGTTGCACCATCCGCCACCCCACCCCACCCCACCCCAAGCAGTATTGTGCTTTGCTGGAGTGCCTTTGCCGCTGCAATCAGCCAAAGTGCCAATATTCATTTTGCCAGGAGAAGCATTTCCATTCTGGCCCCAGCGTGTAGGAATGAAACGCCAGCACTCATTAGGCCAGCTCAGAGCCACTCCTGTAGCACAACAACACACATTTGCACACAAAAAGTCAGATGTCACCCAAATAAACACACTCGACACCTCTCACTTTGGATCCCTCCCAAGCCATGCCACGCTACACTACGCCCCCTCACCCACCACACACCACACACCACGCTACGCCACCCTGTGCCACCCCATACCACCCCATGCCACCCCATGCATTACGCCTTTCGCTTGCTCTTGGTGTAATATAAAACAGAGAGCTGTGTTTGTTTCCATTTTAATGGTGTCCTTTTTCCAGCCTGGTAAACCAGCCCCTCGTACTTCACTTTGTTTTGTACAGAAGGTTGTGCTGTGGCTGTGCTGTATTGAGAAACGTTTTTCTTCCTGGAGGTGTGGAGGTGTGCTGAAATTTGAAACGATTGGCTCTGCCTTTACCTAAACGTTAACGTGAAGGAAGTTACAAAGCTAATGGACTAAAGACTCTTGCTCACAAATGCTCTCAAACACTCCCTTTGTGCGCTGATTTGCTAGGAAGGATTCTGCCTACAACCAGCCATTTCCATGACACCTGTGCCAGACCCTTTGTACTACAAAACGAAGTAAAGTACGAGGGGCTGGTTTAGCAGGCTAGTCCTTCCCAGCACTGGCCATCTGATGCTGAGGCGCCTGTGTCGCGTGAGGTTTGTGGAAGGATCTGTGCTGACCGCAGGGAGACGGCTCTCCTCCTGGGGGGGTATGAGGAGAGGAAGTGTGGCAACAGCCAAGGTGGGGGCTGTAAGGGGGTGTGGAGGGTGAAGGGCTGGTGCTTGGAGGATTAGCCTGTTTCATCTCTCAGCAGGCAGAAGTATGTGTGTATATGTGTATGTGTGTGTGTGTGTGTATGTGAGTGTGTGTATCTGAGTGTGTGTGTCTGTGTGTGTGTGTGTGTGTGTGTGTGTCTTTGTGTGTGTGTGTGTGGGAGTGTGAGTGGGTGTGTGTGTGTGTGTGTGTGTGTGTGTGTGTGTGCGTGTCTGAGATTGTGTGTGAGTGTGTGTGTATATATCTGTGTGTGTGTGTGTGTGTGTGTATCTGTGTATGTGTGTGTGTGTGTGAGAGTTTGTGTGAGTGTATGTGTGTATATATCTGTGTGTGTTTGTGTCTGTGTATGTGTGTGTATGTGTGTGTGTGTGTGTGAGTGTGGAGGGGAAGGGGGTGATGATGCGCTGTGACAGTGTGGTGGTTGCTCCCTCCATCTGTCCGTAATTAGCTCAGGCTCCCCTTAGCTGCCGCATGGACAGGCCGGCAGCGCCACCCGTGCCGAGAGCACCCTGCCTCACCTGGACAGCCGCTGGTGGGGGTGGTGGCGGCGGCGGCGGGGGGTGGGTGGGTGTGGAAGGGTGGGGTGTGTGGTGGGTGGGTGGGGGAAAGGTAATGTTAACTTCTCACGACCTACGCAGCACGACCACCAGAAGAAGCCTAGCAGGGGAAAACAAGAGAGAAAGAGAAAGAAAGAAAGAAAGAAAGAAAGAAAGAAAGAGAGAAATGTTTAAGTCCTTACAGACAACCACACTCTTGTTACAAAAAGTTTGAAAGAGTAAGTGACAGAGGAAGAGGGACAGTGAGAGAGAACCATAACCCCCAACCTTAATTCCTTACAAACCACACAAATCACAACAGTGTCCAAAGGAGAAGTCCAAGAAGTAAAAACTTCCTCCAGCCTCTGTAAAGGACAAGACAGAAACAAATCGAGTTGCCAAGTTCCTATAGTCCAGTTAAGTTTCTAAATGAGACAGAACAGGAGAGAGAAAAGTCTTCACTCATTGCCTGACCCCTCCAGTAGACCCAGCAAAGCAGGAAAGAGCAAACAAGTATTAGGTAAGACAGACATCTCTCTGTTAGTGTGAGTGCTGCCTTTCTGCCTGGCTTTGTGTTGTATGGCTGTGTGTTTTCACATAGTGACCAACAGGCCCCCGCAGAATGATTGCTTTAATTGGCTGCTGTTGTTGCTTGGCCTATATTCGCTGCGTCTGTCATGGTGTGTGACATTGTGACGTCCAAATGACACCTCTGATGAGAAGAAGATTGGCACGTGTGTCGAACACTAGTGTGAAAGGGTCAGGTTTATCCGTGACGTCACTATATTGTGTGCCATGACAGACACGGCGAGTAAACAAACCTTTAAACGTCAAAATATGTCCAACTTGTCACCTGAGCGGTGTCTGAGTTGACAGTGTTCCTCCCACCTTCCACCATCCTTCCGCCCCCCTTCCCATGATCCTCCTGTCTGCCTATTCTCTGTCTCTCTCTTTCTCTCTATGTCTCTTTTTCTCTCTGTTTCTCTCTGTATGTCTATGTGTATATGTATCTGTGTTTGTGTATACACATGTGTGAATGTGTGGTTGTGTGAGTGTCTTTGTTCCTGTGTGTGCATGTGTATGTTTGTGTCTTTGCCTGTGTGTGTGTGTGTTGACGGGGTATTTGTGTGTGTGTGTGTGTGTGTGTACTGGGAGAGCATAGCGACAGGGTTCGTCTCCCATCTGCATCTGTGCGTTAGCAGCCCTATATACACATCCAGTGCGTCTTAACTTCATTATGGCAGTTTTTAATTAGTCTGGGGGGAGCTCTCTCCCCAGCGCACAAACTGCTCAGTCAGCCTCTGCAAGCTACCTGCCATGTCAAATAAGACATTGGTGCGCCACGTGAGAATGGCTTTTTCAGAATCTCTGGTGGCCTGTGTTTCCTGTCTTTGAGTTCACTCTACATGGAACATCACACAGATGATTTCTGTCAGTTGGTGAAAGACCTTACATCATCTAAGGGTTAAGGATTTGTCTTTTTTAATTCTTTAATTTTTTCTTTTTAATTTGTTTTAATACAAAAAAGGACAAGGTTGTTTTGATATGGTGAAGAGGTTATGTTTGTGTACCTACAGTACAGGCTGTGGTAAAGACAAATCTCGAACTGCTCTCAATTTTTTTTGTACAATGTTAGGGGTGGGGTTGTTGATAAAACTTTGAGTAGATTGCTTAAACAGGAAAGAACAGAAAAACAGAAATAATAATAATAATAAAAAAACCCTGCTCAATTTGTGTCCTTGAAATAAACTCTCGGGGCAAAAATAGACTGAGCTGAGAGTAAATGAAGTTCTCATACTGAAAAACATTTATTTCATTCCATGAGTCCTTCCCTGACATTGATAGAGATACTTCAGAAGGTAAGTGGTTATGGAGGAAATGTGGTTGAATGATCTGCGTGTCTGGCCGTAATCATTCCTTTAATGATGTTGGAATGGCTGGAAAATGTACTAAAACGGTTGTTACAAGTCATTTGTGAATGGAAATTGTAATTGACCCTTTTTGTTATTGTTTGTGGTGCACATGCAGAAATCTAATTTTACAATCATACAGCTATTACATGGTAAAATTGATGCCTTTAACCCTAATAAACTATTTGTACTCTGAATGATTCTGCTCTCTTTTTTCTCTCTGTGTCTTTCTTTCTGTCTCTCCTCATTTTGATAAGCACAATAAATGAAGCCAGTGACTGCATGGTTGATATTCTGTCATGTACCTCTCAGAAACAATCCCCTCCCTATGTGTTGCATTTAAAATCTGGATTGACTAAGTGCATGTATAAAATAACTGGTGGTACTCTTTAGTAAGAACATTATGTGTTGGTCATGTTGAGTTTTGCCGTGTACTGTGAAACACTGTGTATAAACAATAATAGAATAATAAAAAAAATGGCTTGCTCTTAGTTTGGATTTCACCTTGTGCTGTGCAGAACTGCTTGTATATGAGAACATACAGTGGTGCTGAGTGAGAAACAAAAGAATAAAATGGATTGTTCTTAGTTGTTGTATTTTAGCCTGCGCTGTGGAGAACAGCGTGTACATGAGACTATAAAGCAGGGCTCAGTCAGAAAAAAAAACAGAATAAAAAGGGTTGTGCTTAGTTTATGCTTCAGTCTATGCAGTGGAGGACAACGTGTACATGAAAACATAAAGCAGTGCTCATGAAAAAAAAAGAATAAAAATGGTTGGTTTTAGTGTGTGTTTTACCTTGTGTTGTGGAGAACAGCATGTACACGAGAGCATAAAGCAGTGCTCAAGATGGAAAATAAAAAAAATACAAATGATTGCTGTTAGGTTCGTTCATCTTGGGCTGTGGAGAACAGTGTGTACACGAGAAACATATAGCAGTGTTCAGTCAGTGT
>CM059276.1:9204819-9207319 GCA_030347295.1 Setipinna tenuifilis | reverse complement strand
GCCAAGCAGCTGCCCCACATGCTTATTTACTGACTCACGCTACACACAACACACAGTGGCTCACAGGGGCACGGAGAAGATGGGGTGTGTGTGTGTGTGTGTGTGTGTGTGTGTGTGTGTGTGTGTGTGTGTGTGTGTGTTTGTGTGTGTGTGAAAAAGAGATGCCCGTGCGCAAGAGAGAAAGAGCGTTGAGTGAGAGCGAGAGAGAGTAGATGTGAGTTAGGAAGGGTGAAAGAGAGACATTTTCATTTTGTTGCATTCTGTACAGCTCATATTGCTTTGGCAATATTGTAAGTTTTACAGTCCTGCCAATAAAGTTCATTGAATTTAGGTGTGTGTGAGAGAGGGAGCGATAGAGAGAAAAGGAGAGGGAAGGAGATTTAACACTCCTTTATTAAATCATTGTCATCCGTTCTCACAACATTACATTGTCACAGCCGACTCAATCAGACAGTGCGTGCATCCACTGTGTGAGGTCACTGGGAAGGGGAGCATGGTGTTGAAGGTGTGAGGGAGAGATCCTTTCCTCCATGTGGTGAGAGAAAAACAGACAGACAGACAGACAGAAAGAAAGACAGAGTGAGAAAAAGACAGGGAGAGAGAGAGAGAGAGAGTGCGAGAGAGATAGATAGAGAGTGACAGAGAAAGATATGGTGAGAGACAAACATAAAGACAAAAAGAAAAAAGAGTGAGAGAGAGAGATAGACAGAGACAGACTGAGAACGATGAGACAGAGATGGAGAGAGAGACTTCCTGTCCTCCTTCTTACACAAGGCTGAGACTGGATCAGACAGAAGGAAGGAGGGCTGAACGGAAAGGAGGATACAGGCAGATCAAGGCAGAAGAAATACAGATACCTGAGAGAGAGAGAGGGGGGGGAAAGAGAGAGAGAGGGAGAAGGAGAGAGAGAAAGAGAGAGACCTAGAGAGGGAGGGGGGAGAGGGATAGAGAGAGAGAGGGAAAGAGAGGAAAATGAAAAAAGCGAGAGATAGAGGAAGCAGAGACAAGGTTGCAGAGAGAGAAATGATCAGTTTTAAAGAGAGGGAGAGAGAGGGGCAGAAACAAAGATGGACATCAGAAGCAGTGAGGGCTAGAGGGAGAGAGGAGGGCGTGTGAAGATTGAGGTAAATGCTTTCAGTGGCTGATGTGTTGGGAGTGCTCTGAATGAGTCAGTGGATGAGAGTGGGACAGTTCTGTGCATCTCTCTTTCTCTCTCTCTCTCTCTTTTTCCACCCTTTTTTTCTCAGTTTGTCCCTTTTCTCCTTCACTCTCCCTCCTTCTTTTTGTATCTCAGTTTCTTTCTATCCCGCCTTCCCCTCTACCTATCTCTTCCTCCTTCTTTTCTTGTCTTTTTCTCTCTATCCCCTTTTTCTCTGCCTCACTTTCTTTTCTCTTCTCTTTCAACCTCTCCCTCTGTCCTTCTCCTCCTTTCCCCCCCTTCTCTCCCTCTGTCCCATTCTCTCTCTCTTTCCCCCTCCCTCTCTCTCTCTCTCTCTCTCCCTCTCTCTCTTTCCTTTCGTCTCTCTCTCCATCCCTCTTTCTGTCTCTCCCTCCCTCCCTCTCTCTCTCTCCTTTCCTCTCTCTCCATCCCTCTTTCTGTCTCTCCCTCCCTCCCTCTCTCTCCTTTCGTCTCTCTCTCCATCCCTCTTTCTGTCTCTCCCTCCTGGTGCCTGTATCGTCTGCTGCAGGCGGCTGCTATCCGCCCATCTCTCTGCACTGCTGTAGTCAGCGCTAATCAGATTTTATGGGCCAGAGATGAATGGGAGCCCTTCCCTCCTTCCCTCTTTCCCTCCCTCCCTCCCTCCATCCCTCCCTCTTTTCCTCCTCCTCCCCTCCATCCCATCCCTCCTCCTTCCCTGGCCACGGGCTTATCGACCCATCGCTAGCAGGCCCAGAGATGGCCCGTGCCCCGCGCCAACAGGATATTTGCTGCTCTGGCAGAACGAGGGATGGGAGGAGGTAAGGATAGAGAGGGAGGGAGGGAGGGAGGGAGAAAGAGAGAGAGGGCAAGAGAGAGAGAGAGAAAGAGAGAGGACTGTTAGGACAGAGAGCTACCACACACAGATGCACACACATAGACAAACACATTAAAAACAACATATACACAAACACTTACCCATAGACACACACATACACACACTCTCTTGTGCGCGCGCACACACACAGACACACAGACACACACATCTCTTTCTTTCTGACAAAAGAGCAGCAATTACACTGTTAGCTTCAGAGGCTCTTTGTGGTTGCCTGCAGAAGCCCTTCACACACACATACACACACACACACACACACACACACACACACACACACACACACACAGTCACACACTCACTCACCCCCACATCTTTACCTCTCCACCCATAATCTCTTTTCTATCAATCCAATTTCCGCTGAGAATGAGAACTACTGTGAATTTAATCTACTTCAGTAGAAGAAGGTTACTATAGCTGGGCTTTTTCTGTTTACTTAGGTATCTCTGTGTTTGTGTGTGTGTGTGTAT
>CM059276.1:9179819-9197319 GCA_030347295.1 Setipinna tenuifilis | reverse complement strand
TGTGTGTGTGTGTGTGTGTGTTTGTGTATGTCTGTGTGTGTGTGTTGATGTTTGCGGTGTGTGTGTTCATGTGTCTGTGGAGGTGTGATTACTATTCACAGAGGAGCCTAAACTAGTAATGCTGCAATGTGTTCACATGCTGTGTGTGTGTGTGTGTGTGTTTTTCTGTCTTTGCTTCTAAGTTCATCTCCTATTTCTGTTTCTCAATGGCGATGCTTACGTGCCTAATTAAATGAGCCGCGCGGCCTTCTCTCATGACACCATTTTGCTCGTCATCAGCTAATTGCCCCTTAAACAGCTCTCCTGATGTTCTGCCTGTGTTTACTCTCAACGCGTGGGGGAAACACAAGTGTGTGTGGTTTGGGGTGTGTGTGTGTGTGTGTGGTGGAGGAGGTGAGGGGGGATAAAGTGGGATGGTATTACTGACTTGAATGGTGGAGATGTATGGTGGGGTGTGTGAAATGGAAGTGTGTCGAAGTGTGTAGAATATGTTGCTACGTGTGTTTAGGTTTGTGAACAAGTGTGTCTGTGTGTGTGTGTGTGTGTGCAGGGTGGCCGCGGGGCCTTAAAAAGTCTTAAATGGCATTAAATTTCGTTTTTCTAAAATAAGGCCTTAAAAAGTCTTAAAAAGTCTTAAATTCTGAAGCCAAAGGTCTTAAATTTCTGGGGACTACATTCCGTTTCTTCCATGTTGCTTGCATGTCACTGCCCGCACTTCCAGAATGGGGAAGAGCTTCTTCCCCCAGGCAGTCAGACTGCTAAACAGCATCAGGACTATTAGACTGTAGTTTCATAACAGTACAACCAGCACACCGCACCTTATGCCTCGTGCACTTTCTTGCTGCTACCTCATATTATTGGGACAGTCTGTGCAATTTTTGTGCTTTATTTCTTCCCGAGTTGGTCTTAAATTTTTTTAAAAATGGCATTAAAAAGTCTTAAAAAGGTCTTAAATTTCACTTGGTCAAACCTGTAGACACCCTGGTGTGTGTGTGTGTGTGTGGGGGGGGGGGGGGGGCAGGGCCGGGTGGGGTGACTGCTCTAGCCCTTTGCTATAGCCTGGTTCTGGTTGGGGGTGGTTGTAAGAGGATATGGATGTGGGGAGATGCTATAGGATGGTATTACTGTGTGTTGTGAAATGAAACAGTGTGTGGCTTAGATGAGGGGGTAGTTGTAGGAGAATAGGAATGTTACATCAGTTCGGTACAGTGTAACAAAGTGTGTAACAATATGTAACATTATGTACTTACACTATAGGGTTAGTAATGTAATGTAAGTACATAATATTACATACAGTACTGTTACATGTAGATACTAGGGATGGAAATTTGCACCAGCCATCAGCCAAATGGTAAAATATGAAAGTGGTTGGTAGATTTTGGACACAGAATGATGATTATGTGGCTGGTGAATTTTACCGTGTATTTGCCACTCCTGGTAGAGGAACCATAAAGTGTTACCCTGCTTGCTGCACCAGAAATATGGCATAGGCCTAGTGGTGGTGGGGTTGGGATGTGTTTGCTGGGTGGTGCACTAGGGTCAAACCCTCCATCTTGTGTTATCAGCCTTTAGTGAATGCTGACAAGTTGTTGTTGTTGTCATATTTTTGTGCAAGTGATTGTCTAAACCTGACTACTGCTTGTATGTAAGTGTGTCCTGTTATCCTTAAGCACACATTATTCTCAGACAATGGTTTCAATCATTCATAAAAATGTATCATTACATAAAAAGAAAATCTAATTTCTTAGTCTGCGCAACTGCTCATAGAAAAAAAACAGTTTAAAATGGAAAAAAAATCTCAGTTTTGTAACAGTAAATCTGTTGTATCTTACAGTGAATAACAACTTGGGCCTGGTATCTATATCACGCAGCAACACAAACGCCTCCAAGTTGATTGGCAGTGTTGTGTATAGTATATGAGTGTGTGAGTATTTCTGTCATGATCTGAAGTGCCTAATGCACTGATTGCAGATATGGGCGAGGGCTGGGCAAAGGAGCCGCCTCCCCCCTCCGCCAGCCTACTTGAGCCCCCAACCCCATTTGCATTTTCATTCGATTCAGTTGCTTCCACTTATTACTCTAAAATTGTTTTTCAATCTCCAATTCCCCTGGATGTGGGGACCCCATTCAGTGCTATTTGCTTTGTGTTATTTGATGTGGGAGGGGAGGAAGGGGGTGGGCTACTGAGACGCTGTCAATCTGTGTTCCCGCCTAATGTAGTTAAGTAAAGCCAATATGCTTGCTTTTGTTGCACGTTGTCATACTTGCGTGTGTGTGCATGTGTGTATTTTTGTGTGCGTGTGTGTGTGTGTGTGTGAGAGAGAGAGAGACAGTGTGTGTGTGAGCGTGCGTTTATGTGTGTGTGGTGTAGACTGACAGAGATAGTTGCTGAGACTAAGACAGGTTGGGCTCACCTCTCATGCATTTAGGTAGATTGAATATATAGGCTAAAAGGGAAATTAGGGCTGTTTCTAGTGATGACTGTCAATTACTGAACCATATCTAACCACTTTATTTTATCCAAATAATAGTTGAAATTAAAGTACTGGGGTATAGTAATGTTTTAAATAAAAGATGTTCTTCTTATAAAATATTAATGGAAATGTTTTACATTTGAAATAATTACAATAGGACACAACATAAAGAATAATTTACTTGCGATTGTGCTGAACTTTGATCTTAAGTAAAGGTTACTAGCATTTGACATAATTGAATGTGAGCAGAGCGTTAAATTATTGTGTCTGGCATATAAGCCATTATCTTTAATTCATAATAATAAATCACATCATAATTCTGTTTTAAAGATATGCCCTGAAACATCTGTAGTATTTCAGTATAAGTACTGTTGGCTGTGATGTTTTGTCTATCTTTTCCTGCACTTTATTCTTTCTATTTTGTCCTTCCCTCCTTCCTACTTTTTCCTTCCCTACTTCTTCCTCTGCTTTTCCTAATGGTTGCCATTTACTTCCTGTCAGATGAACCCCATTTCCTGTTGTCTTTTTTCGCCTTCATGTTGGCCTCCCTTGGGCTACATACAGTGAATTAGCATTGTGTGCCTATAATGTTTTCTAACTTAATGAAATGAACTGCAGGTTTTCAAGTGGGGGCCATAGTAGCATCTGGTCAGATTCTTTAACCACCAAGCAAAGGTACATCAGCACTAGCTATCTTAAAGGAGATAATGTTGTCTCACAATTTCTTGCTGCAGCAACATTTAATGACTCATAACAATAACATTCAGCTCAGCGCTCAGCACAGTGCAGTTCAGTGTCGATGCAGTCATATTGTCTTAAGCGCTATGCTTGACTTTTCTTTAAGTCATCAGAATTTCTCCTTCATGTTTCCTTCACCTGGTGACAGTTTACATGAAGGTCGAGAAAATGGTCGAGGAAAAGACATTGGACGTAATATCTCAAACTGTTTAACCACAGCTGAAGCCTCCTGTTAGCTCTCTTACATCATCTACTTTTCTAAACTTCTCCTGTCTTTCTCCCGGCTGCTCCTACTGACCCTGATGTGCTTCCTGTCAGAAGCCCTCCATTTCCTGCTGGCTCTAATGCTACTGCCGACAGCAACAGGAGTTGGTAGGAGCCCCTCTAGACTGTAGCAGCTCAGCCTGGAATGACACTGGGCCAGATGTGGGCCTGAGGTGGGGGCTGAATCCACCCCTATCATTTTGGCCATTAGCCAGTAAGCTATGGAGTTGAGGCTATGGACAGGACATCCAACAAATCAGCTGTGTTGAAGAAAGGTTAGTGAACCAACCAGTTGTGTTGCTGAGACTGTAGCCCTCTCCCTAGAGTAGCAGTGGGGTGCACTGCAGGCGGATAAAGAGGGTTGGGGTGTGTGTGTGGGGGGGTCCTCCCATGTGGAGGGGAGGGTTCTGGGGGGGTTGGATTCTCCTTCTCTCAGCAACACCTGGGGGTCGCCGGCAGCTGAACTTCGCCTCTCCATAAATCAGAGAGGTGCGACTGACAGTGTGTGTTCTCCCTGTCATGGCTGCAGCTAGATCCAGAGAGGCAGGATGTCAATGAAACAAAGCAGAGCTCCTTCACACACACACACACACACACACACACACACACACACACACACACACACACACACACACTAAAGGGTCGCCATGCTGCTGCCGCCCAGGAGGCCCCTGTGGGGATTCCTCTTCTCTTCTGTTTCCCTTCTTTTTCTTTTCTTCTCTTCCTTCTTTTTTTTCTTTTTTTCCCTCTTACTCTCTCCGTCTCTCTCCGTCTGTCTCTCTCTCTGTACCACCTCCCCACTCCTTTATGATGTTACCATGCCTGGCCAGCATCCTGCATGAATTTTTCATGACTTTGCTTTACCCAGGGCTGACTCCTATCATTGAACACACTTAACCGTCCCACCCACACACTCGGGACCCATGCAAACACACACACACACATCCACACACCCACACACTTATGATACACACACACACACACTTATGACACACACACACACACACACATACACACACACACACATACACACACACACACACTTATGACACACCCACACACATACACACACATACACACACATCCACACCCAGTACACTCTCATGCATGTCACACAGTCACACAGTCACACACTTATCACACACACACACATCCATGCAGGGACACATCCATGCAGGGACACACACAGTGCACACACAGGGCACACACTCATGACTACCCACAGTCATGCACATCTTTACTCAATACCCAATTCACATTTAGGATTTGTGCACATGTGTATGCATGCACAGCACACACATGACAAACTCACACACACTTACACACACAGCACTGACAGAATACACTTACCCACATATACAGGGAATATACTCATACAGATGCATACATTAGGGGATAAGAGCAGATATGCCCACACCCACTACACACATTCACAAACATATACATTCACACACACACACACACACACACACACACACACACACACACACACACACACACACACACACACACACACAGGGTAAGACCGCCAACTGCACTGTTGTGTGTCCTGCCTCAGTAAAAAGGCATGGCGGTGTAGCGTGACCTTCACTAAGTGGCAAGGTGAGGCTGCCATTATCTAAAACGAGAGAGAGAACACGCCCCGTCCAAGGTGCGCCCGCCACTCCGTGCGTCTGCACGTCTCCTGATGCCTTCTCCTCCTCTATCACAAGGCCGCGCTCCGCATCCCCCGCTCGCCAAGGCCCGCCGACGTTTAATTGGATGAATGCGGGCGATGCAGATAAGCAGCGGCAAATAATACGCGACGGCGAACGATAAACGGCGGCGAGTGGAGGGTGGGCGGTGGGCGGTGTGGGGGTGGTGGGTTGGTGTAGGGGTGGGCAGTGCTTTGAATTTATGGAGCAGCGTGGGGCTCGGGGCCTATAATTGATGGCGGCTAGTTGACTGCGTATTTTACATTGTGCTCAGACTTGGGCTACGTAGCGTAATATATGTCTCTTTTTTGTCACATCGCTAATCCTGAAAAATCACACGCCGTGATGTATGTGCTGGCGTACGTGTAACTCAGAGCTCATTTATATTTTTTTGGGTAATGTGTTTCCCAGTGAAGTTATAATCTCTCCGACTTGTAAATTTGCTACAGAATGCAAAACTGCACGTCAGAGCAAGTTAAGTAGGATCTTGCATACGCGGTATTTCGCCTGGGAAGGAACATCATGCTAGACGTGTTTCCTCCCTTTTCATGGTTTCTCAGGTCTTTCCTGTGAGCAGGGAGCCTCTATGGGCTTTGTATAGGAGTGTTTGCTCAGAATAAACAGCTGGTGTTTGTCTTTTGGATGTAGAGATTTAGCCTCTCGTGGGAGAGAATAGACCTGAGCATCCCTTTCCCAAACTTCTCAACTGAATCCGGAGGTGCTTGCTGCAGGAGTATGCCACGAGCAACATAAGCCAAAATGATACCTATACTAAGGGACTGTAGGATGTTATCCTGCTCATTTATTATCTGTTGTCTTTAACCCAAATCAAGCATAAATTAATTCATAAGTCTTCAGAGGTGTTTGCCTGTCCCTGATTAGAATGTTGCACTGGTTGCATCATATCGCACAAGCGTACTTGATTGAGTAGCTGAAAATTGCAGAACAAGTAATACAAATGTAAAAAGATGTATGATAAATGTGTAGTTTAGCCACATATACACAACCAAAAATATACTGTATATTGCTTGAATTGAACCGTGATATATATCAATCATGTCACTGATCCAATGGCTAAAGGCAAGGTTACCTCTTCATACAGTCAGTTCATGAGTTCATACAGCACAAATAAACTACTGAAAATCTACCCAGATTAAAGCAGTCATCTGATTTTATACTTATGTTTTGGAGGATGTAGTATGTGGGTTAGTGACTAACCGAGATGAGTTAACTGTAAATGGTAAACCTCCTAAAATAGAAGTTTTATGGCTCCATTCTCCTAGCAAATAACATCAAATTCCCCTCTGAAATACCTGACTAACCTCCCTGGTGTTTTCATTTAAACAGGGGGAAAAACTGTAGGAAACAAACTAAAAGTAACTTCTGGAAAAGTAAGCAGAGCCATAGGGAAAGAGAAGGCAAGAGGAGAGCAAGAAAAGGGGTTATATACAAGTAGGCCTACTGCCAAGGAGAAGATGCTAACCTACATTCTAGGAAATTAGGGGATGCTACATGACCTAGCATAGCCTATCGTCACAGAATACCAACTCATGAGTTATTTAGAGTTTTATTATTTGAGAAAGAGAGAGAGAGAGAGAGAGAGAGAGAGAGAAAGAGGTGGAGAAAGAAAGATAGAGAGAGAGAGATAGAGGGAGAGAGAGAGAGCATTATGTCCCGATAGCTGCTTTAGAGTAAACCTTGTAGTGCCAGAGACTAAAAAAAAGCCTGCCTGTGGCCTTGAACAAACTCCATCTCAGAAAACTGTCTTAGGCTTGATTTGAATCCCACAGTTAAACGTTTTTCTCTTTTTATTACTTACACACAGTGCACATTGCACATCGCACATAGCCTTTTAGAGGCTGTCAGAGTCATGGAAATATAGCAACTGCCATCACAACAAGCAGTGTTTATTACAATTTTTGCTCGCTGGTGAAAAATAAACATTGAAAAAGTAAACAATATATCTCTGAAATGGTGTGTGTGCTTGCACGTGTGTGTGTCTGTGTGTGTGTGTGTGTGTGTGTGTGTGTGTGTGTGTGTGTGTGTGTGTGTGTGTGTGTGTGTGTGTGAGGTAATAAATAGTGGTCTCTTGTGTTGGAGGTCCAAGGGAGCGTGATTAACCCATTATCACCCAGCATGCCTTAGTAGTTTAAGGTTTATCAGCCTTCGGTCGTCGGACTGTGGCTGACATGGACACTGGACTGACAAGCAGAGAGAGAGAGAGACAGAGAAAGGAAGAAGGTAGATATTACAGCCCCAGCTGACAGTCATTACTGACACCAGTTACACAACAGGCTCAGTTACAACGTTGCTGTGCCCAACTGTCAACAAACAAACAAACAATTAACATAGTGTACATTTACAGCAAGTTAACACATCTGTTCATGCGCGCACACACACACACACACACACACACACACACACACACACACACACACACACACACACACACAGTGTAGTGTCGTAGGCAGCAGTGTTGTATTGTAGTAATGAAGTAAGCCATTATCATTGCTGTATTTGATACACTCTGATACACACTGCAAGGTAACCACCTTTTATCTACACAGTTCCATCATCATTTATCTTATGGACATACTAATATTTCCATTTAATTTATTTAGTTCAATGGGTCAGATGGGGTCCCCTATGATATTTGTGTGAAAACGTTATCTGTAATCACAAAGCTATGTATTTAAATATGAATTGCTTATTATTTTTTTCTAATTGCCAGCTTGATTAATTGGCAGAACATTTGTGATTTAATATCAGATTAACATTGCATTCATTAAAACTGAAAATGACATTCATTAACCGTCCACATTATAAAAGATTGCCATGCCAGAAGGAAGTACAGCGGCTAATGAATGGGATTAAAAAAAAGAAACAGCCACAGTGTTAAGCCATTTGAACTGTTGGAATGCATTAGGATCTGGAAACAGCATCAGTGTGTATTCCACGGCTCCTTTGCTGTGGTCTGAGAAACCGTGTGGTCTTTCTGGCTGTCTCAAAGGATGGCGTGCACGCATGTGTGTGTGTGTGTGTGCGCGTACTTGTGCGTGTGTGTGCATGTGTGTGTGTGTGTGTGCGCGTACTTGTGCGTGTGTGTGCATGTGTGTGTATGTTTTGTGTGTGTGTTTTAGTGGGGGATCACAGACCTCCAGAATAGATCTCCCATGAGCACCTAAAGTGTATGGGTTCTAGTATTATCTGTCTACTTTTGATGTTGTGACTGAACATCTGTGTTGAGCTCTGTACGCTAGCATTCTCTTGAACTCTCAGGTAATGAAATCGTGCTTCTGCCTCACTGAAAAGAATTACAGATTGCTGGAATGGCTAGAAAAAGAAGACGCATACCGAAGTAGTTTGGGAGCGTAATGAGCAGAACGTATTGTCTTTTTTTTTTTTCCTTGAATTAATCATTTCGAAAGTGCATTTTTTGGAACGCACAAAGCACAGACTGAATGCTCCTCCTGTGACAAACGGGTAATTAAGAGTGATTTTACACTCTCTCTATTCCTGCCTTTCGCAGAGAAAGAGGGGGGACAAAGAACTTTCATCTCGTGTGGCGTTTGATGAGACGCGGCTTTTAATTACCCCTTCATTACAATGAGACCGGGCTCCAACATGCGCACACATCTGAGTGTCATACTTCAGCAATGGGACGTTTCAAAAAGAGAAATTCTCTGCCTTTGCTGATTTTTTTTTTTATTTCTTTTCCCCAGCATCACTGCCAATACTTTTTTTTCTGTTTCAGAGAAATGTTGTTTTCAAAAGCCTTCTGAGAAAATTGCATTTTCTGTCCGTTTGTGTCTTTTTCGCCGAGAAAAGAGTCCTGAAAACGGATCTCTCCAGGGGACAAGGCGTGTGAGCCGGCCTGGGTTTGAGGGAAAGTGCCGCCTCGGCCGAGTGTGTTTTGAGACAAATGAAGAGCAAAAACAACGAAGCGTCGGGTGGATGGTGGTGGGCGGGGGGGGGGGGGAGGCAGCTGTGATGGAGTGGGCGGCTGATGGAGACAGACACTGGCACTAGCGAACTGCCATGTGCCATCACTCCACCCAGCTCAAGGAGCCCCGGACAGGAGGGCACGGCCTTGGACCAGAGCAGGGGCCGCAAGGGCACGCCGGCCAGGCAGCACGCCTGCGCTCCGCTGCCCCCGAGGTGCAATGGTGAAACGGATCTGACCCTCTTCCGCAGACTCGTTGGCGCTGACTCGGGGTCAGTCGGAGTCCTCTTGGGTTGCCATAGGGGTCGGGGTTACGTTTGGCGAGCAGTCCTGATCCCTGCCCAGCATCGCGCACACTTTAGCAAGGCCCCCCCGCCCCCCCGCTCCGACTCCAGATCCAAATCTGTTGTCTAGTCTGAAGCGCTTTAGCTGGATTTTGTCAGCCTGCTTTATTTTTTGTGGGATCTGCTGGAGAACTAAAGAACATCTGCACTCCTTATCTATGCCTGAACAGGTGCACAGATGGAGAGATATCCAGTGAGCGGTGCGGAGGAGAGCGGAGGAGAGGAGAGCGGAGCGGCCCAGGCTTCGGCTCCCGCTGACAGGCATTGTTTTTGCCGTGCAGCCAAAGACAGGTTCAAAGCCGCACTGGAGAGAGAAGCACGATGGAAGCCATTCAAAGCAAGGAAAAAAAAAATGGAAAGAACCAAATAAAAAAAAGAAAACAAGGCACTTTAAGTACCACACAAGAAAAAAACAGAACTCCTCGCTCAAAAGAAAAGAGGGAGGGAAATAAAATGAGGCAGACATTTCAGTGTGTTAGTAATTGAGGGTCATGTCCAGACATAAGCAGCGTTCTCTGCGTGTGTTCTCCCGCCACATATCCTACATTTCTCGCTGTGTGTTTGTGTAAAGTTGTTGGCGGCATAAACTGAATTAACCCGAGCCGACGTGCCTGTTGGGCTAGCGGTGTAATTTTCTGTCTGGGTGGAAATAAAGGCGTGGACTCGGGCACCGCGGCTGCCTGGCTACACTCTCAAATGCCGGCGAGCAAACGAGCGAGTGAGCGGCTTCCTCAGCCATGGCGCCAATTAATGGAGACAAGAACATCTGTTACGCCAACCAGGATCGGAGTCTTGATTGCACAAGTTTGCTGCAATGGTGCAATGCTGCCCGCTGAACAAAAAAAAAAGTGCAATATTGCAGGAATTATTTTGCCCTTGTGCGTCTGTGTGTGCACCCAGGTGCCTCTCATGCCAAGCACGATCTTTACACGCCCTTGAGCCATGAGGTTGGTGCCCCGATGCAGAGAGAGAAAGGGGGGCTAGAGAGTGTGCACTTCACTGGGCTGGAGATGGGAAGAGCCAACTACATAAGAAAGAATGCAGAAGCCAGTGTGTGAACTTTAGTAGAGACTGAACGACAACACGCCAAGATGTGTGCGTACAAGTGTACGAGTACACCACCCACCCATGAAACTCAGTCATCAGGCAGACAGGAAATTAGATTTTTTAAAAATGCAAAAAATGTGGAGTGCACTTTGCACTCTGTGAAGTGCTGCTTGATTGAATTACGTAAATTACTTAAAACCTCTCTACCGCACTGACCTTCAGATAAGACTCTGTTTTTGTGTGATTTTGTGTTTTGTCATTACTTTCCTTTCGTGATTACCCTAGCCTTTATTTACAGATTGTTTTTCACCGTTCGTTCTGTGGTTGATCGTTTTTGTGGGCGGCCTGATGGACGAGGTAACATTCAAGGCCAGCCGGTGGAAAGATTGTTTCTGTGGAAGTCTGCTTCTGCTTAGTTTGAAGCCCTGAGCATGCTCAGTCCATTTTCTTTTCTTGCCAGAGGGCCTTTCTCCATCTCTCTCTCTCTCTCTCTCTCTCTCTCTCTCTCTCTTACTCTCTCTCTTACTTCCATGCTCTTGACGCTTTCCTCATGTTCTTTCTCTCTCTCTCCCTTTCTCTGTCTCTTTTTCTTTCTATCTCTCTATTTTCTCCCATTCTTTTGCCTCTTTCCTATTCTCCTCCCCCCCTTCCTCTCCTCTCTCTTCCCCACTCTTCTCCTTCCTGCCCTCGTGAATACCATCGCTCAACCAGTGAGGTGTTGCAGGCACTTTGTTGCAGGCCACGGTGCTGAGAGCCTCCTGCCTTCAAATTGCTAGAGTGTTCATTTCATGGTTCATATACCCCAGTGTCCATTTGTCAGGGCACTGTTAGCGTGGGCGCTCATTGCTTTAACCCCTTCCCAAATCAAACGCACATTTGTTTTGGCTCCTGGGGAAAGGCGAGCGTGCGTGCGGCCATAACTTCTGTTTCAATTAGACGCAGGTTGCTTTCTTTTTTTTCCCTCCAAAAAAGATGTTATTCAGCTGCGTGTGTACATGCCACATCTAGATCACAAAGGCTGCTTTTGACTTTCTCGGCAGGGGGATGTTTGTACACTGGCCTCTTTTTTTTCGCTAGACATGTGTGTGTGTGTGTGTGTGTGTGTGTGTGTGTGTGTGTGTGTGTGTGTGTGTGTGTGTGTGTGTGTGTGTGTGTGTGTGTGTGTGTGTATGTATGGTACTCCTCTCAACTATTCCTGTGTTTTTTGCATGCATTGTGCTCCTCTGTGAAGTCAGGAGAACAGAGTAAAGCCCTAAGTGTACCCGACTCTGTCATAAAGCATAAGATGCTAGGTGACTTAGCCTGACCTGGCTGCTGTGCTCTTTTGAATGGGGAAGGAACACGCCACACACGCGTGTATGTCTGTGTTAATATGTGTGTGTGTGTGTGTGTGTATGTCTGTGTTATTGTGTGTGTGTGTGTGTGTGTGTGTGTGTGCCCCAGGCTCGGTGAGGAGAGGGCTTTCGCATGGGGGGGCGACGGCCCCTCCTGTTCTCTTGAAGGAAACTCCAGGACTCCTCGGGGGAATCTGGCGGGAGATGAACTGACCTGAAAACAAACAAGCAAAAAAATAAAAAAGCAGCTCTGCCAACCATTGCAGCATGTGTGGAAACGCAGTGGCTTGCCACCAAGCGTACCCCATACACACACATAAACACACACATATACCACCTTTTCCTCCACTTTACTTACTTTCCAACTCTCCCCCCTGTTTTACTCTCCTGTGTCCTTCCTCCCTCTCTATGTGTGTGTATGTGTGTGTGTGTGTGTGTGTGTTTTCTCTCCCCTGCTCCAAATTGTCCTTCATGCCAAGTTGGATTTGTGAGCTGGAGCCCAAACTCTGAGTAAATGGGTTTTTCAATCTATCATCAACACTTCCCTCCCCCTCGGCATGCTGGCACAACCCACATCACCCACACCACCACCTCTGTTCAAATTCCCACCCGCTCATCCATTCTGCCACCCACCCAGTAAGGCTTTCATTCAACCCCTATCCCCCAGCCCCCATCTCCTTTACCCCTTTACTTTCCCGATACAGACCGACCCCCCTTTGTTTTTCAGTTCTTTACACCCCCCACCACCACACCCAGCCCAGTCCTCCCACCCGTGTAGTCCCTGTCATGTGCCTCTGCCCCTCCTGGGCCTCGATAAATAACCCTGAACGCACCCTACCCCCCCCACCCCCCCCCCGCCCCCAAAACCCCCAGCCTGGCCTCGGCACATTTGCTGGAGCATCACCTGCAAGCGGGAATTTATGCTGCTGTTGTGTTGCCCCGGGGGGATTGGATTTCGGCACACTGCAGCCTCGGGGAGGGAGGGGGGGGGTGGGGGGGCTAGGAGCAGTCAGGGTGGGGGTGGTGGTGGTGGTGGTGGTGGGGGAGGTGGTAAGTGTGAAGAGAGAGAGAGAGAGAGAGGACAAAACCAAAAAGGAAAAAAAGCAGAAAAAATAGCATGGAAAAAAAAAGTATTGCGGTGGTTTTGGATTGTTTTGAGAAAGTGTGGCAATAATTAGTGGCTATAAAATTGGGAAAGGTTTTTTCTCCCCCTCTCACAGATCCTTTTTTTCCTCCGCCCCCCCCCCCCCCCCCCCCTCTGTTTCTTGCCCTCTCTATCTCTCTTAATTTCTCTCTCTCTCTTTCTCTCTTTCTCTCTCTCTCTTTCTCGCCCTCTCTATCTCTCTTAATTTCTCTCTCTCTCTTTCTCTCTCTCTCTCTCTCTCTCTCTTTCTCTATCTCTACCTAACTACCCTTCTCTCCCTCTCTTTCTGTATCTTGCTCCCTCTGTGTCTGTCAGTGGAGGTGTTCTCTGCTGCTGCACTCAACAGAGAGATAGAGATAGAGCTAGAGGGAGAGAAAAGAGCGAGAGCTGTGCGAGAAGGCATTCGTTATCAAGCACTAAATAGAATACAGCATTTAATTTGCTGAGTGCCTCAGTTGCATTTTGCATAGAAATGAAGATTGAGAAGGATTCAATACCCTGGCAAAAAACAACATACCACAACACACACACACACACACACACACTTAGATGCACCCACAGAAGCTCACACTTACACTGCCGTACACGTACACACAAATACAGAAGCTGCACCTCGCTGAAAGGACTTAAGTGTACACAAACAGTTTGTGCTGTGATAATTTACTTTAGTGCTCTGCCGAAGAGGACGCCAGGACAGAAGTGTCCCCCGCGACCAGCTAAGAAGTCTCCTCTCCTTCTGCAACTCCCCATTATCCAGATGGCCCTATTAAGAATTAAGCCGGTGCATTTTCCCCCTTTTATAATTGACTCCATAGGCTATTAGGCAGGTTGGCACCGTGTTGGCTTGTACGGAACCTGTCCAGATGTTCTCCCGCTGACGGCCACGGGCCCGCGGAGCGGAGATTTATACAGTGAGGCGCGGCGTGGTGCGGTGCGGTGCGGTGCGAAGCGGCGTGTTGTTTGGGAGATGCGGGGGTGTGGGGGTGCGGGGGGTGCACAGAGGGTCCAAGGCCGTGTGCAGATGGATGGTGGGGTAGGTGGTGAAGGAAGTCAGGCTCAATTAGATCAACGTCTCTATCGGTCCATCTGCCCTCCTGCGGCTCTGTTTTTTTTTTTTTTTCTTTTCTCCTTCCTCACTCTGGCGTCTGCCACATAACCTCACAGAAAGCAACCCCTGTCTTCGCCTGTCTCCATGTGTCTGCCCTCGCTATTTGTTTGTCTGTTTCTTGATTCTTGCAGGTAGTTTTATCGCAGTAATGGGGTATGTGTTTGGCCTGTTGTCTGAGGAGTTGGATGTGGTGGCTTTTTGCATCACCTAAAAGTGTTTCCTGTGTCACTCTTCAGAAGGAGGGTCAGTAAAAAGTTGAATTGTGTTTTTTTTTATGAAGTGGCTGTTGACCACTTCAGAGGACTCGGATGACTCTGAGTCTCACAGTTAGATGTCAGTGTTTGAGGGTGTCTTAATCACCATGACACTGTCCCTCAGGAACAACAGTTTCTTCTATAGTACTTGTTTGCCTATAAATATTGGATCACTCTACAAAACATTTGCATATGTAGCCTTTTCAGTTAGTTAGAAGGGCTGGTTGTGGTCGATAGTTAGTTATTGGACGGGTATTCAATGCGCCTAAGGCTCCGTAAGCATCAGAGCACTTTACTGTTTATCCTTCAGATATTTTCTGACTTTTTAGCTTCACTGCTGCCCGTGCTAGCACTGGGGATGGTATGTTTCTTTTTTTTTTCCCCTGCATGCAATTACACCAAATATCTGATTCTCAAGGTCACCTAAGGCAAAACCTATCAGTTGCTATTCAGCCTGCAGCTCGGCATCTTGGGTATCCTGCTCTCTGCTCCCAGAGGCCCCTGTCTGGTTTGAAGATTCGCTTTCTTACGTCTTCTGTGTCCACCGCATCGGGCTCGGCCATCTCTTTATAGCCCAAAAAGAACAAAAATGCTATCGATTATTCGATAGCCCTGGCCGAGGTGAAAGCCAAGATGCAGTCTGCTGTTTCTCCTGCCTATTTGTAAACAAATCAATGGGGGCAACCTTAGCCCAGTGTCAGCTCATGCTCATCAGACTACGCTGCCTTTCTTGTGCTGGCCTAAAACATGTTCAGGGCTCATTCGCAATAAAGAAACATACAGACTGAACAGTCAAGTTTTGTAGCTGACCATGAGGGGAACGACGCTAAAGTTGTTAAAGCAGAGCTCATATATATCTAAGGGAAAATGGATGACACAGCGTTCGTATATCAGAACGGGGTGGTTACACCTTGAAGTACATTAACATTCACATAACATTAACATTCTGATATACGAACACTGTGAAGTTCATTATCACGCTTATAGCATGGTTACCACACTTGCCTTATGTTGATTTGATATTATAATTTCCATGTTTTAATGCTAAAACTGACTTGTTAGAAGAACTACTTCTCTCCATCACAAGATGTGTCTTTTCATAACTTATTGGACAAACTGCCATTACTAATTCCAAATTTAAGGTTGCTATGGCCAAGATCCAGTCGTTAGTTCTGTGCCTTTGGGAGTCCAAATGCATCATGACAGCACTAAAAATTGATCTGAGAGGCATTACAAATGTTGACACTGTGTACTTAATCACATCTTTACCATTTATTTACAGTTCACCACGAACTTGGAGCATTGATACACAAGTTATATATATAGATATATATATATTCATCAATTAACAAGTCCTATGCACAGCCAGTTTTCAGGTGCCGGTGAAGTGCAGTTAAAGTAATCCAGCGACAGAAAAAGTAGAATCACCGCACACCGAAAAGACTTCGTTTTTTGCAAAAAACTAAGTCTTTTCGGTGTGCGGTGATTCTACTTTTTCTGTCGTATAGATATATATATGTTTATATACAGTCCCAAAAGCAAAGGTAAAAACAAGCAAAAGAATGTAGTTATTGTAGGTGGATTGCAGTATGCACCTACCTGGATGGACACCAGAGTGTGTAAATGTGTTTATGATCAGTGATCACCTAACGCCTCTTCTGTGGCAGTGCTCTCCCCCTCCTGCTCTACAGCTCATTGAGATGACCGGGATGGCTTCCCACCCAAAGCCCTGCGATGATCCTGCCATCATTAAATGTTGGAGAGACTTTTCAAAATGCCCTCTTTATTATGCTCATAGCATCATGCTCTTTTTTTTTCTTTTTCAGGGAATAGCCAAATATATATATATATATATTTCATCTGACAGCTAGGCCTGGGCAGTAATTTGAAAATATCGTATATCAGAGTGTTTTGAAATACCGCAGGTATACTTTTTCATACCTTGGCTTTCATACCTTGGCTTCCTTGGCTACAGGTCACAGTTAGACATACTGAATTTGTTTGCTAACATCAGAATGGTACAGAAATGCTTTGGCTGATACAAAAAAGCAGTTTATTGAATGTATATGAAAATGTGTAATAAAGGCACAACACTGCGATATATTAAATCTCTCAGTACTACTACTAAGCTAGATGTCTGAGTTATGGTGATGAAATCTGGCCATACCTACTGACACATATGTGACATACTGGGATACCGGGGTATCATAACAACCCATTCCTGCAAAGTTTTTAACATTACAAAACTAAACAAAAAAAAAAACTACTATACAGGACGTTTGGGTTGCCTCGCCACCATGCTCTCCATTCATTCTGTAGATGGTTCCAGCATAGCAGATAGACTACTCTCTCCATCTCTAGGCTTTTCTTTTTTTTTTTTTTTTTGATTGCAGCTGGGTGATGAACACTCTGACCTGCGGGGAAAACTGTCTTCCCTTTTAGTGTCTTGCGGAACACCCGAGTAAACTGATGGATGAGGCAGAGGAGGGTGTGTGTGCGAAGCAGAGATGCAGACAGATTGCCTACTCCAGGCCCCCACACTCCCACCCCAGCCCTCCCCACACTCCCACACCATCGTCTTTATTTTCTCTTTACTTTGTCTCTTTGTCAGTCATTTAATCGGCACTAAATTATTTACAAGCCTGGGCTCAGGTGCGGGAAGACTCAGAAGCCTTTAAATTTGCACCGCTTCTTCTGAAAGATGCAGCCCCTTTTTTTTCCCAAGATTAAGATGTGACTCAGTCTGACTGGTGTGTTGTTGTGTTTGTGTGAGTGTGTGTGTGTGTGTGTGTGTGTGTGTGTGTGTGTGTGTGTGTGTGTGTGTTTTCTTGCAGGGCCCTTGATAATGCCACACTCGCACAATGTAACACGGTCAAGGTTTCTGATCATAAGATAGGAAATGGCATTAGACACCTTCCCCTGTCTCCTAATCAGGATGGTAATCAACTCTGAGTTAAAAATTGCAATCATTTCCCAAAGGCTGATGATCTTGACAAATCAGCCAACTTTCTGTACTTTTCGCTGTTCTGCTGAGTTTTGTGTGTGTGTGTGTGTGTGTATTGTGAGTATGTGGTGGGGATTTATAATGACCATGGTGAATTGATATTTGTTTTAATCATCATGTGGCTGACTTTTCCTAAGTCACTAAATTTCACT
>CM059276.1:9172319-9174819 GCA_030347295.1 Setipinna tenuifilis | reverse complement strand
GACATAATTGAAAAAAAAAAAAAAGCCCCAAACTGCAAACGTGTCTCTCGCTTTATCTAATTAACTGCTCGTCAGTAGAGCGTTCACTCAGAGTTGTCGCTGGATGTTTTTATTTTCCTTTATTTTATTGGTTGTTATTTTATTTATGTGCTGGAATCGGATTAGGGTGTGTTTTCGTCGCGGCAGACCGTCCCTCTTTGTTTTGGCAGGCTTAAGGCGCACGCAGGCCTGGGTATGTTTATGACGAGGCCATATGCTACTGTGTTGTCTGTGTGTGCTATGCCGGAGAATGCAGACAAAAGGAATATGGGCAATGAATAACTGCGTAGATAGACCAGAAGAAGCAAGCTCTCTTTTTTGTGATGTATGGAGAAAAACATTAATAGAGACAAAGACTATTAAAAAAAGAGGGGGAACAGAAATGTGTATTGTGAAAAAGAAAAGTGAGTGTGTGTGGTACTTAACACACACACAAAAATGTATGTTCATTGTAGAATAGAAAAAGAGAGAATGACAGGGAAATTTTAAAGAGAGAAAGAAATAGCAAAAGATTAGAGAAAGAGCAAGAAAGGGAACAAGAGAAAGGGAGAAAGAGAGATTGAGCGAGGAAGGCAGGAGAAGTTGCAGTTGACTTTCTCTTCATCAAGGTGATGCGCCTTCACCTTCAGCTCTGATAGCTGACAGGATTTGCCCTCTGAGCTGTCCCCCCCACCACGCCCCACCTCCCTAAACACGGCCGGGATTTCGGAGGAGGGGATGACTAACCTGTGGCTGCTCTACCCCCTCGCCCACCCCCACACAGTCGACGCTGGCTGCTAACTGTCAAAGAGTGATAAGCTGTGTCTGATAAGCCCCAGCTGCTGGGGCTGGGGCTGGGGCTGGAGCTGGGGCTGGGGCTGGGGCTGGGGCTGGGGCTGGAGCTGTGCTCTCACACAGGCGAGCGCAGGCGCACCTGGGAGGAAGAAATGTATTTATATATCACCGACTCACCCGTCTGCCGGAGGCCCGATAGCGGCTTAATAGGTTTATGATACAGGGGAGGGAAACGCGCCTGCTGTCTTTCCCCCCCTCTCGCTTCTAATGCCACGGATTGCAAGTTTAGAGAGATGGAGAGAGACAAAAACAACTTTTTTTTTCCCTCACAGTTTTTCTTTTGTTTTTGAACAAAAATGTTCTTTTTTTTTCGAATTGAGAAGTCACTGTTTTTTTTCTCAGCATTGAAAAGGGTTGGAGAGTTCTGTCGGTGGAGGGGAGGTTATAATTTCATTGCCATTAACTTATATATTGAAAAATCTCACCTTGGAATTGGTACAGTCAGAAACACATTCTTCGGCTTCGCCGAGGCTGTGCACTTACAAGTGGGTTTTACGGGCATAATGGTGTTGGATGTGCGGGTCATTTTAATAAATTCATCAATTATAACCAGGTTCATTTTGCCCAGCCTAGAGTGAAACCATCAGTGTTGCTATATTTCCGAGAACATTACAGTGGCGGCAGAAACAGGCAGGGTAATTTGCTGAGAAATTACCTCTGTTGCCTTGTAATGCAAGCCGGCCAATGCAATTTTGGAGCACAATGGCACTCTGGTGAAGCGTTCCCAGCTTAAACCCTCTGATTACACGGCCTCGCCAGGACTAGCACAATCTCGCCTCCTTCCTCTCTCTCCTCCTCCTCCAAGGTGTGCATGTTTATTTAAAAAAAAAAAAAGCGTGTTTGTGAGAGACTCTCGTGGTAAGGCATCTTATGGATTTCACATCAGGAAGTGTCTGCTGGCCACTGTAACCGTGAGCGTGTTGTGTGCGTAGGGGGGTTTATCTTCACGGCATGACGATGACTGACACGAGCCTTTATTTTAGCCGCCGCTTCGCACTGACTCCTCTTTTCTCGGCTCGGGTGCTGAGGTGCGCTGCCTCCTGTGAAGCCCACCCCCCATCCTCCACCCCCCCCCCCCCACCGTCCCCTCGAGGCGTTTGAAAGTCTCTGGTGCGGTGCGACGCCGGTGCCAGGATGCTGTTGTGCTGTGGTGGGATTAAAGATGATTTCGCTTCCAATGGTGTCTGGCATCACAAAGCTCACGCTAATCTGCTTACTATCGACTGAATTCGCAATAATCCTTTTATATGAAAGAAGAGGAAAACAGTGTTGGTTATTGAACTACAACATTGGTTTAACTGATATCTCTCTTTGACATCATTTGAAGAGGATGCTGGCCCTTTTTGTAGAGCCCACGGTCCATATTCACTAATTTGGCCTCATGTCAAAGGAAAGGAGTCTTTTTTTTTCCCCTCTGTGCTTTTGTGATTTATTGTTTTCCTCTCCGCAGTCACACAATACAGTCTTGTTCTTATTTTTGAGTTGGCTAGTGCAGTAGGGAGAGCAATACCCATGGCAACCCTGAGAGGCCAGTTTAGATCTTTCTCAGTGGCACCCTACACTGCTCTGTCTACACTCTGTCATCTAGAGGTTAGTAATGAAGCCTAAGGTAGGTGGCAAGATTGAC
>CM059276.1:8995886-9168386 GCA_030347295.1 Setipinna tenuifilis | reverse complement strand
ATCCACCGGCAGACAGCGACCACCCAGCCATTAGCGGGCTATCTCCAAACATTTGGACCCATGAACCTTTGCGCTGGAGCCAGTTAATGGGCCCAGCAGATGTGGAAGGACATCGGAGATTGCGAGTGGTTTTCACTGCAGTTGGACGAATCTACGGACGTGAGTGACACAGCACAGGTGTGCATTTACATTCGTATGGTGTTCAGTGACATGACTGCAAAGGAGAAGCTATTGACAGTGATTCCCTTGAAAGAATATGCGCGAGGAGAGGACATTGTTCAGTCGTTTAAAAACTTTATAGACAAAACTCAGCTCCCACTGTACAAGTTAGTGTCCATCACCACGGATGGAGCGCCCGCAATGGTTGGTCGCGTGCATGGGTTCATTGCCAGGTGCAGACAGGACGATGCTTTTCCAGACTTCGTGAATTACCACTGCATTATCCACCAACAAGCATTATGCGCGAAAATGCTGAACATGAAAGAGATCATGGACGTGGCAACGAAGATCGCCTGCTCAATTAGAGCTAGAGCGCTTTAAAGACGGCTATTCCGGGCACATCTGGAGAAGGCTGACAGCGACCACTCTGAGTTGTTGCTACACACTGACGTGAGGTGGCTTAGTCGCGGGAAATTCTTGCAACGATTCCGAGAGCTCTGTCCAGAAATCAAGGAGTTTTTCCCTGAAAGTGGACATGCAGAATACAAACAGCTGAATGACGGGCAGTGGCTGCTGGATTTGGCTTTTTTAACCGATCTGACAAACATACTGAATGACCTTAATCAAGAGCTGCAAGGAAAAGACAAAACGGTGATCGACATGATCAGCTCAGTCAATGCCTTCAAACGAAAAATGAAACATCTGTCCTCAAAGCTTCAGCGCCATAACTTGGTAAATTTCCCGAACCTGCAGTCAGAGTTGGAGACGCAAGGGAAGGCCTGTGCGCAACTAAGCAGCGCACGCTGGCTGTCAGCAGCTACTGTCCGGACTACGCATCCTTGGCTGAGTCAATGCAGTGCAAGTCATCAAATTAAACTCTGAACTAATTATTAATACTATTATTATTATACATTGTCACTGTATTATTATTATTATTATTATTATTATATGGTAATTACAAAAACATGTTCAGAGCTTATATTGGCTTGGAATTTTCAATAAATTGTAAAATAACATACGCTTTTATGGGTCGGTAGATCTTTGTGACTTGGTCATTTTAAAAGTAGCTCGCACACTGAAAAAGTGTGAGCACCCCTGCGCTAACACTACCTTTTAATGTAAAAAAAAAAATGGTAAGACTTCACGGTAATACAAAGCCTAATTAAAACAATTTAAAAATTGTTGAAATATATTTTTTATATAATGCTTTTGACATAACATTGACCATTCCTAATGACATATACAGTAATTAATCTATACTTTCATGAAATGAAAAGCTAAAATTTAAGAGTCTATGATTAGACTTCACTGAGCTTGATATTTAAACCAGAGATTTTCTTAAAATTAAGTTGTCATCTGGGGTAAAACTCCCACTGCTACCCTGACTTGCATTTGTATAGCTCACTGCATTTTTGTTTACATGTTAAAGCCTGTCCTGGAATTTGGGGAAGGGGGGTCATGGGGGGACAAAGCAAGGCCCATGGCAATTTCCGTCAGTTTTTCGTTGCTGCGGTGTTTTCGGTGTTGCTGTGTGAAGTTGTAAACCTGAACTTCCATGATAATCTACAGTGTCGATTACTGATGAAAATCTCACTTTTAATGCAGCGGTAGATGAATTATCATAAATTCATGCATGAGTTAATGTATGATTCATGCATTGCTTTATCTTTAAAAATCTAATGAATCTCTGTGAGTTAACATGAATTCATTGTCATGTCAAATATGGCAGTTACATAGGCAATGTTTCTTCCTAAACCCATGCCCCATCCTCTCATGTCCTTTCTTGTCCTCTCTCTCATGCCATACAAATGCGTATGAGGAAGCCCAGGCAGGAAGTAGCAATTAGCAACAGCGATGTGTGGCCGGGTCTGTACCTGTGCCCCCCTCCTTCTGCCCAGCCAGGCCACACTCACTCAATTAGGGAGCTTGTTATGCCTCCATTAACTCTAATGACTTGGACAGAAGATAAGGTGTGTGTGTGTGTGTGTGTACCAGGGGGTAGGGTAGAGTAGGGTTGGCGGGGGGCATGGTGTGAACGGAGGCTGCTAACCGCCACCATTGACCTCTCTGTTTCCTTTTCCTTCCATCTTTCTATCCCTCTCTCTCTCTTCTTGCTTTCTTTCTCCCTCCCTCCTGTTCCCTGCTCTTTGCTGTCTGTTGTTTACCTGTCAATTATCCTGTGCCGACCCAGGGCAACAGAGGCATTGCTGAACAGACTGACACTATTGACATATCTCTCTCTTTTCCTCTCACTCACTCACCCACAAACACCCCTCTCATTTTTTTCTCATTCTTGTTCCCTTTCTCACTGTCTCTCTGCCTCTCTCTCTCACCATCTCTCTGTCTCATCTTTTTTCTTTCTCTCTCGTTCTCTTTCTTTCTCTCTCTCCCCATTTCAGACAGATAGTATTATCTCCTTGACTCTGAGCGGGAGTTGACCTGTGGGCTAATCAGTGTCTGTGTTGCCCGGCTTTGTCCTGCTGCCAGCTCCATTCCATTTGTATTGATTGAGGACCAACGTCTCCGATTTCCTCTGATTTTCAAATGCCCCTTTTTGTCCTTCCATGCTTGTCCCACAGAACACAATTAGCAGTGCCTTGACTTGTGTCTTGAGTGGTCTTTCTAAAGCCCTCCACTACGTGTGTGTGTTTGTTTTAGCTTGCTTTTTTGTGTGTGTGTGTTAAACAAAGTCCCCTTTTAAGACATGTTGAAGGTATCTTCATTTACATTAAAGGCATCTGTATGTCAGGAAGTGACAAGGCTGTCTTCCTCCAGGATGTAATGTATGTAATGTGTCTTCCTCCAGGAGTTATTGACTTCTTGGTCAGCGAACATCCTGTCGCCCAAATCTTGCGTGATCATGTGGTCTTCAAAATCGTCCCCATGCTCAACCCAGATGGAGTCTACTTGGGCAACTACAGGTATGTCCCCGGGCCAGAAAAAGTGTGTTCTACTGTGAAATTGAAGGGTGCAGCATGGCGTGGTTATGGTGGGGACATGTCCAATATCCAGTGACTGCTAAATTGTCCCCACCAATAACATTATTTTAATAAAAAAGTCTAGCATAACGTGTCAGTGTATGCTGAACGCCCTGACAAATCCTGACCCTCTGGATCCTCTGGTTCTGTTAGTGCTGGCTACTAGGCAATCAATCAATCAGCATAGTTCAGCCAGTGGGTGTGTCCCTAAATTGGTAGGCAGGGGGGCTCAGCAGATCCTACCATTTGAACATGATAGAAAACTGACCTGACCTCAGAAATGACCTGCTCAAATAGAATGCTGTTTTCTGAATGCTGGCTGGCGGGGTATGCAATAATTCCATCAAACCGTTCAACTATGAAAAGTAGCGTTAATATCGTGGCATAAAGTTTAAGCATGGTTCCATATCAATGCCCATAAAATTTTAACTATAGCAACCATACAGGTTTATGTAACGGTTGCTTTTCTGCTCTAGTTTTTAACGTCAGGTTCCATTGAACAACAGATAATGATTCCTTATTGTAAAGAAATTATAGAATAATTGAAATGTTCTGGCATAAAGTTTTAATTAAATAATGCTTCCTAAATTATTGAGTGTGGTAACTGGGACATAAGTGAGATAACAGCCTTCGAAGGTGTGCATTCAACGGAATTACTGAACTCCACTTCATATCGGGAAGTTGTGCATTCTGTCGTCCAAAAATTAGTTACCAACAAAGTAGAGACAAAGCCAAGCCGAGTAGTGGTAAATGACAAAACCTCCGAGGTTTATTGTGACGGATCCGGGAGCTTAATACAGCGTGCACCTAAGGCTGTGACCATACAAACTCAAAGATATGGGGCAATCGCCCTCCTTATATACAGGTGTGATGCCTTTGTTTAGTGTGGCGGGAGATTCGGGAGATCTGGTTGGGGGTGGGGATACACTGGATACAATGGAAGGGGGTGGGGATACACTGGATACAATGGAAGCGCGCCCCAACATACATGCATCTTTGATTTTTCTACTACATTACCCCCCTTTGAAAGTTTTCAAACTTTCACAAAACAAAAAAAAAAATGTTACATGTTACGTTACAATGGAGGGAAATAAAACCCAGGTTAAAATAAATTAAAAGCAGCCTTAACATGTGCAAAAACATTCTGAACTTCAGCTTAAAAGGTAATGTACAGTAGAGAGTCTGTACAGATAAAAAGATGGTTCCGTGAGCAAAATGAAATACCGTAAATAACATGATATTATGACTATAGATCTAACTGACTGGACTATTACAATTACCATTAATGCATCCAAGAAGAACTAAACAAATACATTTACAGTTTCCATGAATGAGACCTGCCAGTCTCTTTTTTCTTTATCAGGTCACACTCGCAGGGAAAGGCGAAAACCATGTTACCCAAAGTAAAACCACTATCATTGCCAATTATGTGGAAACCGATGAGAGGTTTGGGAAAATTCCTTTCCGGTGTCATGTGAGAATGACCACCCAGGTTTGGACAGCCGAGAGCGGACAAAAATGTGCATTAAAGAAGGTCTATACAATTGTGTCATCTTGTGTCATCTTTCTACATGTTGAAACTCTAATACTCTGATATTGTGGCTGTGACAGAATACTGTAGAATGTTGGAAAGAAGTAACAACAACAATAGACCATGCTAACAGACTTATGGAAAGCAAAACAAAAACAAACAGACCATGCTAAACAGACATATGAAAAACAACAACAGACCATGCTAAACAAACATATGAAAAGTATGGTGAACACCATCATCTTGGTAGCTGTAGAGTTCCTGTAATAGAAAGAAGTATGGGGATGACGCATATGATGTTTGACTCCTCTTCATTTGGTGTGTGGTGTGCAGTGTGTCTGTGTGTGGACACACGTAAACAAGAGTACAGTAATCCTCTTCATCTTCTTAAACCTTGAAACGCCTATGCTGAAAGCCAGGGTAGACTGCCTGTGCCTTCTGGATCCGTACTGCTCATGGGGTTTATTCTGCCCACAGTAGGTCCACTATGCTAAAAGTGTGTGTGTGTGTGTAGTGTCTGTGTTGGTTCGTTGCTCCAATTTCACCAACGACTTTCTCCGGTCTTCCTCCAGTAAAATGTGACTTGGCACAGAGGTCTTTGTAATGTCCCCCTTTTGACACCTTGTGAATGTAGCAGAATCAGTAGAATCCTTGTTCTTCAATGGTGAAAGGCAAGGCGTCGGTTTCCTGCAAATCTCAAACAAATCTTAAGTGTAGTTATGAAAATGGTTAAACTATCTCCTATAGAGATTTCAGTTTGCTTTCCAGTGTCCATCTGAGGACTTGATAACTTGTAGTTAACCTATAACTTGTAGTATTGATAGTGCAGGCATGAGTACAGTCAGAATCACGACCCCTCCTCACCCCCATCCTCCATTGAAACTGATTTGATTCATAAGGCTGATTAGACTATACATGTCTGGCTGGGCTATTGGAGTCAGTTGTTTTCTTAGAATCTGACCTAAAACAGAGACACAAAGTCACAAGGACACAAAGACACTCTAATCCAACAGTACTTGTGTATTCAATATTGACACCCAAAGAGATTGTAGCTCAGAGTAGCTCAAACTGACCAGCTTTTGTTAGGCGACGATGGGTGTTGACTTAACGTGTCTGCAAAAAGGTGGTGATCCTAAAAACCATCAGGAAGTGATTCAAGACTAATCAGAAGGTGATCCTAGACTCATCAGCCATCAAGCTACCCCCCATTTTCCATTGAAAGTTAATAGCCTATAGTCTACAAACCGTACTCCTCCCCCTTTCTGATCTGCTAAGCTGTTAACAGCTTAGTAGATCAGGGTCCTTTGCAGCAAACACTACACAAGTTTTACCTTGTTTCAATCTTACAACTATCCTTAATGTCTAACCTTGACGGGGAAAAACCATTTAGTGTCCACAATTAAATTACGCCATAAGTTTAAATAACTCAGACGGGGAAGCACCTTTTGATCTCCACTATTAAGTTACGTCATTAATTAAACTTTTCACTCTAAATCAGCAAAGGAGAGATGACATAATACCAGAAGTGTACCAAAGCTTAACACGTGATGTGATTCTACAACCTTGCCCCTTCTCCTCTACTCAAAATCTTAGCTTACTAAGTCCCAACATTTATCACTTTTAACCAACCCAAACAGTCCCGCCACATTTCTTTAAAGTGGCTTCACACACATATCAGTTTAGAGAACCGGACCTGTTGGGCCTACAGTGATCTGTGAGTTTTTTCCACTCACCAATACTTAACAATGGACCAAGAACAGCTTAGGTCTGATGGGCGTCGTGGTGTGTGTAGCAGTCAACACCTCTCAATGGTGTCTTCCTTCAGTGTTTTGCTTGTTTGGCCGTGGCACACAATTATTTTCTGAAAAACTTAAAACTGTTTAGATAACACAGGCAGAATTAAAATAATGCACAACTAGAGGATGGTGTGGAGGTTGAGACCCAACTGCACTTTAGCCATTTAAGTTTAAGTGTCCTGGGCTTGCATTGTAAACATAATATGTACTACAGATTGACATGACCTCTTCTAGTTTCTTATATCAATGTGACCTTATAGACATAGAGATGACAATGCTACAGACAGGACAACCAATAAGTTTCATCAGTGGATTAAAACAAACAAATAAACAATGGAATAACTGCAAACAAAATAAATAAATGAATCTCTGCATTGAGTATATGAGGCAAAATGAACAGTATAACTTAAAAGCATTAAAATGTATGTTTCTATGTTCTATGCTGAAACGTTTCAGACATCAAATTCATCACACCTTCTCTAGGTGACCAAATGGCCATCGATTAGCATAAAAACAGGTTTTGTACGACTCTTGAGTGGTTTCTGAAGTCTCTGCTTCAGAGGGGTTAAAACACGCTCGTCTGTTGTGAACGAACACAAAGAGGTTATGTAAAGGCAAAACATTTTGCACAAGTATACTCAATGATGATTCATCAGAAAACATATTTAGCAGTGACAAAAACAATTCGAAATCTGTTATCAAAATCAACTTTTTGTCAGGTTCTGCATCAAATCATATTTTCACCTGATAGGTTTAGCTTCATAAACCTAAACAAAGAAATGGATAAAAGCGTGAAAGTTAAATGTCATGTTACAAATCCATACAGTCTTTCAAATCTAAACTGGAAATCCTGTGAACAAATGAAAGTGGTAAATGTGGTCTTTGTAGCAACACTATGATAAGTATGCTACAAGTATGTTGTAAGTACAAACTTATAAAGGGTGCCCCGCGTTGTTCCTTTATATCCCGTCTGTTGTCTAATGCTTCTAACTGAACTGTGATACCCAGCACACATATATAACTTTATCCCAGTAAGGGTAAATCCCTACTTTCCCCAACATATAAAGTACACCTTCAACAGCATAAATATTTACAACAATACACGTCCAAATTCAATACCCATAACATATTTACAGTCCACAGTTCGCCTTTCAAACAGTTCACCGTTCAGCGCAAACTTGATTCAATGAATGTCTATGAGTTGCAGGCCTGTTCGGAGCTTGGGATCGGTGAGGCCACAAACTTAACAGCCGCTTCACTCTCATGAGCCAAACAAAGAAACAAACCACCTTTACCTCGTTGTTGCGCAATGTTCAGAAGACCTCAACAGCGATGTAGCCTAGCTCCCCACAGCGTCGCGGGACTCCTTGATTTCTGCAGAATCTCCTAGGTTCAACTTGCTCAGTCGAACGACACTCTGTGTCTCCGTAGTCCCAACACTGTAAAAAGCTGCACTTCTACCGCCTAGCACTGTCTCAGAGGTTAATTTTCCGAAAACAGCGTTCTTTCTTCTAAAAAAAAATTGCGCACAGACTCACTCTTTCAATTACCGACCAATCAGGATAAATCAGAGTTACACATCCAATCAAATTCACCATCAACTCTGTTTCCAGGCAGAATAGCCATCTGTGGGTTTTCACAGGCACATAAAAAAAAAAAAAAAAACATCTTGCAACAGTACATACACACAGCCGTCACATACAACAAAATGCAAATAAAACATGAAATAAACAAGGTAACAAGGTAAATAAGGTTTTAACCCTGTTACAAACACAAAAAACATTACCTTGGCTGGCCTGGCCAACTCTCACACACTCATTCACTCGCTCCGGAGACAAAGGGGAATACATGCTCGTGGTTAGTGTTAGATTTCGGTTAATTGTTATGCTCTCAACAGAGCGGAAGACATGCAGTTTGAGGGAATAACACACAGACATAGATACGCACAAACATACACATACGCAAGCACACACGCACACGCACAACCTAGGCTCGCACACACACGAACTTTTAATGGTTCGCTGGCTTAACACACCGAAAACCCACTAGTTCGTTCGCTCACTAACATTCAATGCCCGTCGGCAAAATAGTGGGAGTTATCAAGGACACCCATATGATGATAATAATCAGCACTAACCATTATAAACACTGAGTGCACCAGATCTGTTCGTTCTATGACAAATACACACACAAAGTTACCAACACATTCTCGCTTCCAGCACGAGCTTCTTGCCCGCAAGGTATAGACTCCCCGAGCCTTCCCGTTCCCTGAACGAGCTTCTTGTCTTCTGGACAAGGTGCTAGCAGCTATTTCCCTGAATAGACTTAGAGCTCGCTGCTTCCTCGAGCAGACTTTGGTACCGCTACTCCCCGAGTAGACTTATCCCCACTCTAGTATAACCAAATAAATAATTTATCAGCGCCCAATATTTTTTGTAGTGGAGCGGTGTCCCCGACACCTTAATAATCCTCTGCCCGTCTAAGGGCAGGCAAACAATAGGCCTTTTTCCTGAATTATAGACACAGCTTTAAATGTGTAAATTCAGTGTACTTACCATACTCGGCTGGTTTCTCCCTTACACAGCTCGGTCTTTGCTATCTGATCCGCAGAGGCACTCGAACGACATCGAGAAGCAGGGTGCCACGGAGCTGTTTTTTATAGCCCCTACGGCCTTCTCCCAAGCTTCTCCCCAGGTCGCGGCGTGGGAAGCCTCCTCTCCGTCGTCCGGCCCCAACTGCGTCTCAGAGATGAAAGACCCTGCTCACAGCGCCATAATGTCGTCCAAAAATTAGTTACCAACAAAGTAGAGACAAAGCCAAGCCGAGTAGTGGTAAATGACAAAACCTCCGAGGTTTATTGTGACGGATCCGGGAGCTTAATACAGCGTGCACCTAAGGCTGTGACCATACAAACTCAAAGATATGGGGCAATCGCCCTCCTTATATACAGGTGTGATGCCTTTGTTTAGTGTGGCGGGAGATTCGGGAGATCTGGTTGGGGGTGGGGATACACTGGATACAATGGAAGGGGGTGGGGATACACTGGATACAATGGAAGCGCGCCCCAACATACATGCATCTTTGATTTTTCTACTACAATTCCACGGCCTATGCAGTCCCATCATAGTCTCATTTATTATTTATTATTATTATTAAACATGAATAAACTGTAATATTGTGGTTTATGCCAAGTGTGGCCAAACTACAGCCCGGGGGTTAATTGTGGCCTGTTGCTTTCTTTTCAGTGGCCCAACATGTCTAAAAATAAAATGTAATGTGGCCCTTTATTACATTAGTCTAATATTACATGTGCATCGCACATCATAGTTTTAGCATTGTCACAAGGATTTTGAACAACACTGATATGGCTACAAGTCTATTTTCCATTGAAAAGATAACTTGCTCAAAAAAGATGCCCATCCAAGTTACTGTGATGTGTTTGTCAATAGTAACATTAAGCACCATAGCATCATGTAGAATGCTTTAGATGGCACGTTGGTTTTCTAATCTAAAACGCAGTTCATCTTTCATTTGTAATTGGTTGACAGCTGGTGCTCTTAATGTTGCATTGGCCCCTGGCCGCTTAGATTTCTCAAAATTCTGCACACAAACGCAAAACTTTGGCCACCCCTGGTTTGTGCACAATAAAAGTTAATCCACCTTTCTCAAGCGAATCAAATTGATATGCGCATTAGAAGACTGATGCACATTTGCAGGTGTTTCCATCAGAGGATTTGTTATTCGTATAACTTAAATGCACATTAGAACTTGGATGGAGGATTTGATCTCAATCCACGGTGTTAGTGATTCTGCTGGTGGCTGATACATGAGTGTACAGGAGGAGCTGGACATCACACATCGCCTGTTAGACGCTCTGCTCACATGTCAGGGCTCAGTGCTCAGAAGCAAGGCATGATGGGACATGGATTGCACAGCAAGCTTGCCAGGAGCTCCATGGAGCTCATTTGCTCTCTCTCCTCTACACAGCACAAAAGACCCCACTCTCCCTTACCTCCCTGCCCCTCGCATCCCCCCAACTATCTCTCTCTCTCTCTCTCTCTCTCTTTCCTCTTTCTCTCTCCTCTCTTTTCTTTATACTTGAATGGAAACAAAACACCAAGGCATGGCCACAGGCTGTAATGTTGCCCCATTCTCTCTCTCTCTCTCTCTCTCTCTCTCTCTCTCTCTCTCTTTGTTGACAGTTGAGCTCTGTGTAATTGCTGCAGTGGTTCAGCCTGTTGCGGATAGCTAAAATAACTTCCGACGACCTGCTCCCCTGTTGTCTGCTGTCAGTCTGTACGCATGTATGTGTGCAGTCATACACAAGTCAATGACTTTGTCTTTGTCTTTCCCTTTCTCTCTCTCTCTCTCTCTCTCTCTGTCTCGCTCTCTCTCTCTCTCTGCCTCTTTCTAACTCTGTATGTCTCATACACAAATTTTTACTATGAAGGGCATTGGTGAACGATGGAAGTGTTTTTGTGTGTGTGTGTGTGTGTGTGTCTGTGTGTGTCTGTGTGTGTCTGTGTGTGTGGGGGCATATACATATTACACAGTTCTGGACTCCTTGATGCCTCTGCAGAGCTATGCTATGGCATCGTCTACATAGCCACGTGCCCATAAATGCCATTTATTTAATAGGGACTGGACATGAGGAATACCAATGAGGAGAAGCCTGCTGCAATGTGTGTAAATGCGTATGTGTGTGTGTGTGTGTGTGTGTGTGTGTGTGTGTGTGTGTGTGTGTGTGTGTGTGTGTGTGTACGTGTGTGTATGTGTGTGTCTGTGTGTGTGTGTGTGTGTGAGAGAGAGTGAGAGAGAGAGAAAGGGTAGAGGGCACATGGTGTGTGTGTGAGAGAGAAGGGGGTGGGGGGCAAGGTGTGTATGTACTTCTGTGTCTTAAGGTGGGGGTGTGGGCCTGTTTTTTTGGGCAGTGGAGACAGATGTGGCAACAGATAGTGCAGCAGATTAATTGCATATTTCAGGAGAATTGTTCAAATTGGTATAAAGCATGAAATGTGGCACAGATACTCTGTAAGGGTCACTTTTTGGAAAAAAGGCGTTGGCCACCAAAAAAATTCAAAATGGTGGCCATTTTTTCAAGATGGCCGCTATTTCTGTCAAATGATCATTATATCGATCGTTAAAACTGTGATGTAGGCATAACATTTTGTGAAAATACTCAGTTAAGTATGTTTTTATGGAAAATGGTCCTTCTCCCTTACAGAATCAAGATGACAAACATTTTTCAAGATGGCCACCAGCATTTTTCAAGATTAGGGTTAGGGGTACAATAAGGGTTAGGGTTACAATTAGGGTTAAGGGTTAGGGTTACATTAGGGTTAGGGTTACTGTAACAGAACTTCCAGACTTTTTCACCAACATCCACCCTGCCTTTTTTAAAACAAAGAATCCAAATACCACCAAATACCCCAATACCAAACCCCGACACCAATGTTTTCAGGCCACAGCTTGCCCTTGAGTATGAGTGGCTTGAGAAAGTAACAGTTGTAGGAGAAATAGATGACGGAGTGAACCTTACATGGTCAGCACACCATGCCTCATTAAAGAGGAGTCCAGAATTTAATGTAAGCCTCACATCACTGTTGCCACTACTCAGAGACCAAGCCCATTCTGTTGCTACCATCAAACATGTGATGGAGAAAATGCAAGATATAGTGGCATATCTTAACCCAGGTCAAGTACCTGTCATCACAGCTGACCAGTCAATATATGCTCTTGCAAAACAAGTGCAGTGGCACTGGCCGGAGCAATATGGAGAAGACAAGTATCTTGTCATGTTTGGGGGTTTCCAATGTCATTCTTTTATACCAAAGTGAACAATTTGTTTTACTAATCTGCTGTACTAAAGGGCTAACATTGCTCCATGCACTGTAACTAAAACCCCGTACCTAAATAACTGTAAGTTGCTTTGGATAAGTGTAATGTCGTGTGTCACCAGCTCTCAAAGGTGTCATAATCCGGCTGAGCCATGCTGTCTCTTTTTCTTTCTTCCTCCTCTTTTCCCCTGTTCTCTGCCTCCCCCATCTATCCATGCCTCACTCTTCCTTCCTTTGTCCAGTCTGACGGGGCCTCTCTGCCAGGCCATCAGCATCTGGACACAAGGACAGAGCAGATGCCCAGAGTTTGCTTACGACTGACACTGCCACCCCCACCCACTATACCCAGCACTGACAGTGACAACCACTTAACTCCCCCTCCCCCTTCAAACACACACACACACACACACACACACACACACACACACACACACACACACACATACATACACACAAATACTCACAAACACACACACACTCACAAACACACACACACTCACATACTCTCTCTCTCACACACACACACATACTCACATTCACACACATTCACATTCACTGCCCCATGGCCACCCCTGCTTAATGGACACTACTTGCTGAGGGTCTTCCCGTGTCCCATCTAAAAAAGGCCGAAGGGACGCGTGCACATGCACAAACCCACTTGAACACACACAAACACACTTTGTACAAAAGCCTCAGTTAGTTGCACTGAATTGCCTCATTGTTGCCTCACATCATCTGATTAACCACATGCATTCATGTAACCCACACACCTGTTGCCAGTGAGTAGACAGGAGATATTACCTTCCTGGTTTAGCGTGAGTTGTATATCCTCTCCCGCTGGCTGTCAGCCTGTTTGTTTTGCTTTATGCATTGCTTGTGCTGATTGTTGGTACAACATTTGCCACATCAGTCCAGTGTTTGCCAACATTGTGGCCTTTCTCTTTCACACATTCAGAGTGTGGTTTAAAGTAGCCGTAGCTATTATTTAGATGTGTGACCCGCGGTTACCTCAATGTTCTGTTGTAACGGTAGCAAACTGAAGTAGCAAACTGTATACATTCATATGCAAGTGTAGTAGAAGTAGAAATAGAAATAGAAGTCTTTATTGTCACTATACAAAGTATAGTGAGATGTCTTTAGAAATGTTTTTTTTTGTTATTAATTATGTTGAAATTGTTATAATATTGAGTATTCACATGGTATTATTTCAGCAATAAATAATATTTCTGAATTGCAATTGTAGGTTGCAATTATGGAGGCACATTAAAGCCCTAATGCAAATATATTTATTGTTACAGCACACACCCGTACTCAGACATACATACCCACAGATTATTGCCTGCATTAAATAACCTTCTGCCCACTGTGTTATAATAAATGCCCATTAATGGCTTACTGGAACCTCCTTGCCTGTGTCCTCCTTCTAACTCCCCAACCATCTGACCATGGTCTACTTTTCTCCCCTGTGTCTTCCTGAAGTGTCCCCCAAAGTGCTACCCAGAGAGAGACAGAGAGTGGGAGAGTGAGACAGGAAGAGGGGAGATAGAAAGAGAAATAGGAAAAAAGGGAGGCAAAGAAAGAGGGAGAGAGAGAAAGAGGGGGGAGACAAAAACAGGGCGAGAGAGAGTCCAAAAGAGGGTGTACAAGAAGAAAAGGCAGAGGGAGAGAGCAAGAGATTTGGGTATGGGAGGAGAGAGTGAGGGAAAGTCAAAGAGGAGAAAGTGGGATAGAGGTGTAGTATGGGAGAAAGGGTATGAAAGATACAGAGAAAAAGTAGGAGGGAGGGAAAGAGAAAGATGGAGGGAGAGAGAGAGACAGATATAGGGGCTATAGGGAGTGGACACCAAGGATAAGATGGATAGAGAGACAAGGTGAAAAAGAGAGAGGGAAGGACAGATAAAGAATGATGAAGAGACAGCAATAACAGCTTAATGGCAGGAGTCAGAAAAATAAAAATCAGGGCTGGCTTACCCGAACTCCAAGTCTAGAAAATGAAGAATCACACCCAAGCCTTGTCATGTAGCTAGTTAGAAGAGTTAGAAGTCAAGGTATGCGAGGGCAAAGAGCAGAGGAACTCCCTACACAAAGGCAAAAGACCTTAACTCAACTTGAGTGTGAAACTCAGAAAAATAAATTAAAAAATCTTCTGCTTGTCTGTGTTTTCAGCATTATGGCAAAGACAACATCTTATTTTTCCCCAAAAACACAACAAAATTGACTCAAGATATTTGGCCACATGATGAAACTGTTGTTTATTGTTCTAAAAATGACAATAACTAATTTTCGCCCAAACCTAAAGTTACAGCCTTTTGTCTTTGCATGGCAGAACTGGCATGATGACATACACCAGAGGTACTGTGCTACTGATACTCTGCCTTACCCCTCTGTCATAATGTTAGCATAGGCCTAACCTAACTGTGCCACAACTATGACCTAATACTGGTGTAAACATGCTATAATCATTTCAAAATAGATCCCAAACCAAGAAAGGTTTCATGGCAATATTTCTGTGCAGTTTATGTGATCCTGCAAAATTCCTTTGAAATAGCAGCTGTTTTTTTATGGTAGCACCTTTTCTTCCTCACAGGTAAAAGAGAGTCTAAACCAAGGCATCTGTGGCTTACACTGCTGAACTGAGTTAATATTTGTGTGTGTGTGTGTGTGTGTGTGTGTGTGTGTGTGTGTGTGTGTGTGTGTGTGTGTGTGCACGCGTGTGTATGTTTGTGTGTGTGTGTGTTTGTGGGTGTACGTGTTTGTGTGTGTGTGTGCCTGTGCGTGCATGGGTATGTATGTGTGTGTATGTGTGCGTGTGTGTATGTGTGTGTCTACAGGTGCTCCCTAATGGGCTTTGACCTGAACCGGCACTGGCAGGAGGCATCGCCCTGGGCCCACCCCACCCTCCACGCCGTAAAGCAGCTCATCATCCAGATGAACCAGGACCCGGTAAGCACAATTCCCTGGTTCCAAATGCTTGGAACTATAGTTTTCAGCAATGCCACTGAAATGGTTATTTTTTAAACCAGAAGCTTTTTGCAATAAGGAAACCATGCTGGTTTGGGTTTCCACTTTGTGTCCGCTTGTGTCTACCCACCCACTGACTGTCTCTAAAGGCTATTGCATACATCTATTGCATACAAGCGGACGCACGAGCAAAATGTGTGTTGTGTAGCCCAGGCATACTTTTTCCCCATGGTGGCAAAGTGTATCCTTCCTGTTAAGTCAAAGTGGATCCCTACCACCAGGAGTGTTCGCGAGAGGCTTGCTGTTCTTGGCTTCTGCAACAGGCACAAAGGTGTGTCAAGCTTCATGAAAAAGTTTGCAATCAGATCCCAAAAACAGTGAAAGACCGAGAAATTCGGGTAAATTTGGAACTAATGGATAGACCACAGCCAGTTTGGTGCTAGACACAAAGATGTGCTTTGCTGTGCCACAGATGATGCGATTCTCGTCATTGTTTTTCATCACGCACACATGGTGTGTGCCATGTGCGTTGCAAGTGCCGGGGAGTATGCAAGCCCCCTAACTCTCTCTCTCTCTCTCTCTTTCTCTCTCTCTCTCTCTCTCTCTCTCTCTCTCACTCTCGCTCTCTCTCTCTCTCTCTCTGAGCTCGGCTGGCAGGAGTCACTCCCAGGAGGAGTGCATATTTGAGCTACATCTCACAGAAATGGGTGCTATCACAAATAACATCACAGCTGCCGCTTTGGTTGCAGACACGAGCTGAAAGCAATTAATGTTGGAAATTGCATCCTCCAAAAAATGACAGTTCCACCAAAAAGTGACTTGTTGCTATGCAACATCAGGCCTAAATGTCACCAGATGATAAGCTACTGAAAGTAGCATGCAGAATGACATAGGTATAGACATGCTGGAAAAGTGTGCACTCTTCAGATATCATTTGACACACACATACCAATTAGAAAGGATAGCTTGACACAACTCTTCTGTAAATCCCAAGGGATGAGAGATATTTAAAAACATTATTTAAACCTTTTGAATATTTTGTGGTTATCAGCGATTAAAATGACATGCTGTAAAAAATAAATGAATGAATGAATAAATAAATAATAAAATATTTTAAATGTATGGTACAGTGTAGAGAGTTGGTAAATTAAACAAATTACTGTTGTTAGCAATCAACAGGGTGATTAAACCAAGCCTTGACTCAGATGTTAAATGTGATCACACCGTGCAAATTTTCCACTCCTCTCAGTTCATTTGTGGGTTGGTTTTGTGGTTGGTTAGTGTTTTGTTTTTGACGTTGCCTGCAGATGTATGAAACGTTCCTGTCAATGCTTGCGAGAAACCTTGTCCAGCAACATTTCAGAAGAAGGTATAGCCCCTGTGCCAGTGTGCACCAGTACTGTAATATCAGTTTCTCTGTCCTGTTTGAAGCATGGTGGGCAACCCCTGTGGTCTCTTTGCCTGCTGCTCTGCCAGATCCGGGCCAAATGCAGACCAGATCTGAAGTTGGCCATGCCCCGTTCCCCCTCCTCACTCCTCTCCACCTCGTTCTCCTCCGCTTGCGCTTTCCTTTGTTTGGCGAGCAGCGAGGGGCGCTCGTCTATGCCTTCATGTTAATTACGGGGGGAAGCTCAGGTTGGTGGATTACTGAAGGTCAGGGGCTGTCCTGGGAATGGCCTGCCCTTTGCTGCTCTTTCCAGCCCTGATAAGGCCGCGGCGGCGAGCTGGAGAGCGGAGGGCTGCGGTGTGCCGTGTCTCCCGGCTTAACCTTTTCCCCCGACGCAGACACACTGATCGATGGGCTCCTTCATGGCACAGTGAGCATTTCATGTCCCTCACACTCACGGCTTACACACACACGCACACACACACACACACACACACACACATACACATACACATATACACACACGGCTGTGCACATGGGACACAACCACACACGTAAACACTAATGGATATGCACGAGACACACACATACAAACACACACAAACACACTTATGGATATGCACATGTGACTCACATACACATACACATAAAACAATATACCCATACACATACACAATGCAACACACCCACAGATAGGCATGCACATTAACTCACTCATTAACTCATGCTTAAATGTATGTAGTACTTAGGCTTAAATATGTGGCTTCAACTTTCTGTGTTTGTACTATGGTCTCAATAGAGTAGCTTTAGTAGTTCAGAATTTGAGAAATAATTTTGTATGTGATAATGGGATATTCCCATATAATACTGGGATTTTGGTTTAGATTTTTGAAGAGGTGAGAGTGGCCATGACTACAGATGTCCATGAGAAGTTTGGTGCTCATTGATTGTCGTTTTTTGACAGTAAGCTATGTTAAGGTTTTTTCTCTCTATGCGCCCATAATAAAGAAGAAGCTTCTGCTAGTCTATGTCAGATTATTCAGATATTTATAGAGGTGAGAGTAGACATGACTAGATATGTCCATTATCAGTTTGGTAATGATTGCTCGTTGTTTTTGGACATTAAGCTATGTTAAGTACAGTGTTGGAAAGGTTAGGTTTTTTCATATTTCATGCTGTGGCTACAAGCACTGTTTGTGTTCCAGAATACACTGTGCATCTGACTTCTATTCCCATACCTTATGGGGCGGCTGGACATCAGCTAAACCAGTTGAAAAACTGGTTGAACTGGTTTTCTGTCACCAGGCTCCCTGATGTCTGCCTGTCAGCCCCCTATCATCTTTTTGTTGTGCTTCACTGATGTCCACACACATCTCACGCTGTTCTTCTCGAGTTTGGCCTGAAGCGTCCTCTTGTAATTGTCCTTACACGTCCTCAGCATATCTGAGAGTCTGCGCTACACTCTCCTTAGCTCCTCCCGGTCTCCCAACTTGAAAGCCCTCTTCTTCTTATTCAGGACAGCCTTCAGATCACTGGTAATCCAGGGCTTATTGTTGGGGGAAGCAGTGCACACACCTAGGCTGTACTGTGGTGTCTTCACAGAATTTAAAGTACTCTGTGATGCAGTCTGTCATGTTGTCGATGGCATCACCATGTGACCCCTAGTGTACCTCCCAGTCTGTCGACTCAAAGCCGTCCTGCAGTGCCTCTGCGGACTCCCTTGTCGACCTTCTCGTCATCCGGGTATGCACAGGCTGTCTTCTCACCAGAGTGACATATCTGGGAGTCATCATGACCAAGTTGGGGTCTGACCTGCCTAGAGGGGGAAGAGCTGTAACACTGTATGCATCTATCATATTAGCATACAGGAGATCCAGCGTTTTATTGTCTCCAACATATTGGTGAAAGATATTGAGGATCCGGGTGGTCAGTCTGTAGTTGCAGAGCTGATGATATAACAGGCCACTGTTGCATCAGCTGACGAGGGGAAGTAAACAGCAATAATAGTGGTGGATATAAATTCCTTCGGTAAATAATGATGACCGCTGCTAGCATTAGCGTTAGCACAGTCATATAAGGCTAAATCCCATTTCTCTGTCTTAGACCCTCCACCTTCCCCTACCCCTTTGTCTACTTCTACTACTTGCCCCTCGATACCGAGTTGGGTAAGAACGTTTTCCTAAGACATGAGAAACTACTCGTTTACTGTTTGCATCATCATCCCTTACTGCTAGCCTGCTACGCCACCAGGGGCGACACGCCTTGACTGAAAGGAAGGTGTGGTCATCTTAGGTTGGCATGTCAATTGCCTGGGCTCTTTGCACACTTGTGTGCTAGTGATGCGTGGGTCGACCCAAAGCTTGCAGGCCTGTGGGTTAGCCCGTGGGTCAGGTGATGCAGGTTGTTTATTAGGAAGAAAATGCGGGTTGCGGGTTGGGTCAAAATCGCACTAATTATACCCATTGGAGTTATATGTATCAGTTCATTGGTTTGTTTTTTTGTGTGAGGAGCAAATCCCCATTCTGTCTCACATGCACGCAGGCCACCTGCCAGGGACTGCAGCAACTTCCGACCTATTCATAATCTGTATAGCAAAAATAATAGCCTGCCATGCATCTCCTAACATTGATCTTATTGGCTGCCTTTTACAACAAAGTGCAATAAACTAATAAAACAGAATAGAATTATAACAATGGACTTGTTTCTCTCTCCCTTATACACAACATCACTGAGTAACTGAGTGATATTTTTATTGCGGTCATATGGCAAAAACTTTAATGTTTGTTAAATAGCACTTCACACTGGAGAATACTAGCAAGCAGTGGTATAATAATGAATTATCTTCACCTTGTAATTTTAACATATATTTATGACAGGTCTTCCTCTAATATTAATAAGCCCAGGTATTTGTATTAGATAAGCATACAGCTGTGTATTTAACCTATAGCAGCTTCAGAAAGTGTGTGTTAAATTGCGCTTCCTGCACACACTCTGCATAAACCCCAATGACTGACTCCACCGTCATAAAACTGACACACTCTATCCTCCTCTGGTGCCAAGGTACCACCAGAAATGGGTACTTGGTCTGTGGGAAAAACTGTATCAGTAAGCTTCGATGATCAGCTACCACGTTAGTGCCATCCAAAAACAACAATAGCTGCCCATCTTGTAATGTCTCAGTGACAGTCCTCAAATGTTCCCTCAGGTATAATCCAAGACAGAGAGAGAGAGAGAGAGAGAGAGAGAGAGAGAGAGAGGCTGAGAGAGAATTAATAAAGAGACAGGGCGTGTAGGTGCATCATACTATACTGTTTTAGGTTTTTCTTCAAGCGTCAGGCATTGCGCATGGAGAGGAGGGGCAGGTGAATCAGTTGTCAGTATGTTTGTGTGTGTGTGTGTGTGTGTGTGTGTGTGTGTGAGTGTGTGTGAGTGTGTGAACAAGGGGCAGTTATCACACCTCAGTGCATTCTTGTTTTGTCTACTTGGGTTTTGTTTTGTGTGTTTCTGTTTTGTTTTGCCAATCCATCTGAGAGTAAACACACCTGAGAGACGTTTTGAGCCAAAAAAAAAAAAAAAAAAACACATTACAACCGCAGTTGAACATTGGTCAGGCGAGAAGGCAGGAAAAAAGTCACTGATGCAAGTAATCTGTCTCAAAGTCTCTCTGCATTGTGGTTGATATTGTTTTTGTTTGCTTTCCTTTGTAAGGGAAAGGTATAAAGTAACAAATGGACCCCCCATCCCCACCAGCACCAGCAGCAGCAGCACCACCACTACTCCAAAGAAAGGGAAAAAAAAACAATGGGTTTTTCTCCCCATTTATCAAAGTGAACGCTGAATTTGTTTTGATTGGTTGATTACTCAGAGCATTCATCAAGGCCTCTGTATCCCCTACCAATCTGACAATGCCATTTTGGATAATTTGTTAAGGATGACAAAAGGGGCCGCCATTGCCTTGGTTCATTTCTGACCTTTTTAATATTAGAAAATTAATTTTCCACCTGAAACAAATGTATTAGCTCCTGTCACTGCAGGCTTGGTGAATATTGCACCTCCTCCTTCTTCTCCCGCCATCTCCGCTGCGTCTTCTCCATCTCTCTGCAACAATAGTCCTCCAGAAGTTTAGTCCTGCATTTCCATCGTTAGTGTTTTTGGGGACAGCCAGGAATCTCATCTTTCTAACTTCATCTGTCTGACTGTGTGTGTGTGTGTGTACAGTACATGTGTGTGTGTGTGTACAGTAAGTGTGTGTGTGTGTGTGTGTGTGTGTGTGTGTGTGTGTGTGTGTGTGTGTGTGTGTGTACAGTAAGTGTGTGTGTGTGTGTGTGTGTACATGTGTGGGTGAGCAGTGGTACCTGCAGGCGTACAGCCACATACACTGTGCGTACGATTTGGCAACAAGACAAATCTTTTATGCAATGTAGCCAAATAATCAATTTGATATAGCCTATGACTTAACCTACCAAGTTGTGCATCACGTTAGTGTGCAAGTGATATTGGACCTACTCGGTCAAGTTCAGTCAAGCGCAGTTATGTCATTAAAAATCATTTTCTGCCACGTCAAACATTGCATAACAATGTGGCATTTTGTGTTCATAAATGCTTTTATAAATGTTTAAAAGTGATGCTGCATGTTTGTATAGCTCCAGCACTTTTCTTTTTAAAACCTGGCTCCCGCGACTAGATGCTAGCAAAGTTAGACAACATTTGGGCAACAGTTAGACAAAAGCCCAACAACCTGCACCCTGAATAATAACATAACATTGAACTTAAAAACAACAACGTGCACAACAGTGACACTAACACTGAGCATTTTTTTTTTGGGGGGGTGGGGGGGGGTTGCCAATGTGTACCTTACAATTTAATCCAGCAGGCGTCCCTGTGTATATGTGTGGGTGTGTGTGTATATGTGTGGGTGTGTGTGTGGATGTGTGTGTGTGTGGGAGATGTCCTCTGGTGTCACCAGCCCTTTTCTTCCCCATCTCCCAGATTTACGGCCAATTTGTGCTCATCATTGGCACCTCTCCTCTGTCCCTCAAAACTTCCCTCTCTCTCGCTCTCTCTTTCTCTCTCTCTCTCTCTCTCTCTCTCTCTATCTATCTGTCTCTCAGTCTTCCTCTCTCTCTATTCTCTCTCTCTCTCTCGCTCTTTATCTCTCTCTATTTCCCTGTCTCCCCCTCTCTCTCCCTCCCTCTTGCTCTCTCCCTCTCTCTCTCTTGTCAGACAGGAGAAAATGTTTGCCACTGGCGGAGCCTGGGGAAAGTGGCACAGAGACTAAAGCAGCAGATTTTTTGGGGGAGTTTCTGTCAGAGAAGCGGGGGCTTGTTTTTGTTCCGCACTCTCAAGGTGGCGGTGTCACCTAACGCCGCCCGTTTTTGCCAAGCGCAGCGGCGCGGCAACTCGGTGTAAGGGAACAGCGGTGGCAGTGCCGGTGGCTAGGGAGATAGGCAGAGACAGAGAGGAGAAAAGAGAGAGAGAGAGAGAGAGAGAGAGCGGGAGTGTGAGAGAGAGGGAGAGACACTAAGATGGAGAAACAGACTGCGGCGTTTTATTTTTGTTTTTCTGGCACGGGGGAGGCACTGGTCCCAGACAGACGCAGCTGCTGATGAGACACTAACAGCCTCGGCGTGCACACACACAGAGCCCGTCAGAATGCCCGTTCAGCTTGATTACTAGTCACCTCTGTGCAACAAAAGGCCTAAATGCGTCCATCAATTAGCTTGCCGAAAGGGGTGGGGAAGTGTGCAAAAGTGTGTGTGTGTGTGTGTGTGTATAAGTGTGTGAGTGAGAGAGAGGGTTTGTGTGTGTATGTGTCTGTGTGTGTGGGAGAGAGAGAGCACATGTGTGTTTGTGAGAGAAAACGTGTGTGTGAGAAAGAGAGAGAGAGAGAGTGTGTGTAAGAGAGGGAGAGAGAGAAATAGAAAGAGAGAGTATGTGTGTGTGTGTGTGTGTGTGTGTGTGTGTGTGTGTCTGCGTGTGTGTGTGCTGCCAGGGCCCAACAGGATTGAGTGCTGTCATTCTCTGTCCTCGTTTCATCAATGCACCACCTGGACAGATGAATGAGCTGCATTAGTTACCTAACGTCTCCCCTGCCTGTCTCTGCACTCTCCTCTGTCTCTCCCCCGCCTCCTTACCCTCACCCCTTCTTCATTCCATTCATCCTTTCACGTCTTTGGTGAGTAGTTCCTCTTTTATAACCCCCAGACTTTTCCCTCCTGTCTAAACCCGTGGCCTCATCCACATCTGCAGAGAAGTTGGGACCGCCCCTGCTGCGTGGTGGCAAAGAAAGAAGCTGATTAAAAATACTTTCCATTCTCTCCTACCCCCACTGAGGCCTTGCCAACTTGGAGCCTCTGAATTGGTTGTAGATTTCTCCAAAGGTATTGCTGATGCTAAGAGCTTTGTGCTTGAACAAATCAGCCCCTAAGTCTCTAATCCTGCTTAAATCAGCACCTTTTTTTTTTCCTGCGGAAGAAGATAAGCGAAACGTTTAACGGCCCTAAAAGACCCAGACTAATTACCATGCGTTAGATAAGTACTCGTCTGACAAAATTCATTTGACCTTCCTCTTTAAAATGAAACTGCTGCAACACCAGTTCAGTGAAGATGAGTCAAAGTCCCTGGGCAGGGGGATGCTGCTATGGGTGGGGGGTGGGGGGTTGTGTAGGGTGTGGCTGTGGCTGTGAGATGTAAACATGGCCTTGCGGCAGACATGTTTTAATATGCTTGGCTCCTCCACTCGAATTATCTGCTATTTTCATTTTACTTAATTTCTTAATTGACCTTAATTGCTTCATTACGATTTCAAATGAACAATTCAAGGTCAACGCCAGACTCTAATTGAACAATCAATCACTGTTAGGTGGCTCAAATGTTGTCCACCTATGATTGACAGCGCATTAGAGAGGAGCCTGCCTGGCCTGCCTGTCTGTCTGTCGGCACGTGAGGCTGGGACGGGCACCGACCGCGCCACAGAACCTTCGCCGTCCTTGACACGGCAACGAGAGCAGGCTGCGCCAGGGGAGGCTCCGCCCACCGGCAATCATTTGGAGCCACGCAGCGAGAACTCTTATTGGCCACTGGTCTGCCGACAAACTCTTCCGTGCAGAACCACTCAAGTGGGCCAGCAGCATCCGAACATTATACTTTGCTTGTTAATTAACTTAGCTTGTTAACTGGGCAGGAAGAACCCCCCACACACACACACACACACACACACACACACACACATGCACACACACCATCAGCCACCCCCCCACAGCCATGGTGCCTGAGCTACCTAGGCCAGGCTGTATCTTTGCACAGATCCAAGGACCAACCTCAACCAGCACAGTACCTGGCGGTCTTAACATAGAGGCATAGGTAGTCGGCTGCCTGGGGCACCCCACCTAAAAAAAAAACGAACAGAAAATAAAGCACTCAAATGCTTCAAAAGTACTATATGGTCAATTTTATTCATGTTTTTAAGACGTGTTGAAGTAATAGTTATAATGTCCAGTTCATGGTTTATCTGTCCCTACAACTACACCTACACCCCCTACTTTTCTTAATGAAATGGTTAGTCCGTAACTGTGTCCAGCACGAAAGACCCACAAGTGACAGCAAGAAAACACGTAGTCTGCCGAATGTTCCATTGCAGTGGAGACAGACGGGGTGAGAGGACCACGCAAACAACATTCCCGTAATCGCCCCTCTCCCTAAATTATCAATGAAACCCCCCCTAATGGAAACACACCTAGGGGTGACGGGGCGATTATGAAAAGAGAACCAATTTTCCCAACTGGCTGAAATGAAAGCAAAGGAGTGAAAAGATCCTGACAGGTGTTTGGTAACGCTGCCAATGTTGACAAACTTGTTTTATGGCTGTCGGGGATGGGGATTCAGACATGAAACCACATCATTGACGTTGATATTGAGCATGCAGCTACAGGGGACATCATAAAGTGCCTAAAACGGCCAACTTATCATGAACATATCTACAGGGATGCATTAAGGGTGGTGTGGGCACCGTTCATGCCACACCACCCATCCCACAAAAAAGAAAAAAGAAAAACAGATCACAAAAAAAAATCGTCCCAGACACAACCAGATCATATCATAATAAACATTATTTTAACAATCCACTGTGCACTAGTTCAGACATAAAGACATGGAGGCGTCTGTACGTTGCTTTGTACCTTTCCCTGAAGAAGCCTGGTAGGCTAACGTCTCAGCTCTCGGCAGTTGGGGTTCTATGTAACCATAGTTAAATGCAACCAAGCAGAAAGACACTGTTAAGCTTGAAGGTATTGTTTTTTGCTATGAGCTCTCTATTGGCATTCGTGTGGGCTGATTAGAGGACATCTTGGGTTGTTGTGTTTTTTTTCCCTCCTTTTGTTTTTTTTAAGCCATCTTCAGATCTCTGGGAATTATTTCAAGTGCCTGATTAAGCCACTTTAATGGGGACAGAGGAGGAGGTTTCGGACTGTTTTTCTCTTTTTCCTCCATCATACTTTCTACTATCTTTCTCTCTTTCTGTCTGTCCCATTTCTTTCCTTTTACTCTGCCTCTTTTTCCTTCCTCCTCTCTTCTCACATTTTTCTCTCTCTACCGTTTCCTTCCTTTTCTCTTTTCGTCTTTTAACCTCTCTCTTCTATTCTTGGTCTCTCATTCTCTTCTCTTCTCCCCTCTCTTTTTTTCTTCTCTCTCTATGTCTCTTTGATATCCCCTCTGTTTTTCTCATGCCCTCTCTCTTCCATTCCATCTCTTTTTCTGTCTCTCATTCCTTCTCTCTCCCCCCCTTCTCCCCTCCCCCCTCTGCTTTTCTCATGCCCTCTCTCTTCCATTCCATCTCTTTTTCTGTCTCTCATTCCTTCTCTCTCTCTCTTTCTCTCCCCCCCTCTCATTCCTTCTCTCTCTCTCTTCCTCCCTCCTCTTTTTCTGTCTCTCATTCCTTCTCTCTCTCTCTTTCTCCCCCCCCCCCCCCCCCCCCCCCGTTGTTACCCCTGTGTTCCTCTTGGGCTCCATCCGTCACAGGGTGCCCTAGCCTGCTGCTGGCTCACTCCCCGCCACAATATTTCACAGGCAGCCATCAGAGGAGCTGACAGCACCGCACTCGCCAGGAAATTGCTTTGGCTGTGAGCAGAATTTCAAACACTACCTTTCTCCTTCATTCTTTCTTGCTCTCTCTCTCTCTCTCTCTCTCTCTCTCTCTCTCTCTCTTCCTCACTCACCCCCTCTGACTACCCCCCCCCCCTTCTCTCTCTCCCTTACTCCTTCCATGTCTCTCTCCCTTTCTGTCTTTCTCTTGCTCTGTCCCTTTGCTTACCCTTCCTTCTCCCCCTCACTTTGTCTCTCTTTCCTTTTACCTCTCTCTCTCTTTCTCTCTCTTTTCCACTGTCCCTCCATCATTCACTACTCCCTTGTCTCTCCCTGTCTTCCCCACTCTGTCTCTCTTCCTCTGTCTCTTATCCCTGTGGCCAAATCCGAAATGTTCCTTTGTTCACTATTTAGTGCCCTATGTATGGAACAAAACAATGTAAATCAAACCCAAACCCATAGTGCACTTTAGTGAACACGTGCACATTTTTGACATGCTCTCTCTCACACACATTCTTTTCTCTCTCTCTCTTTGTTTCTCTCTCTTTTTCATTGGTCTTTTTTACCTCATTTTTTATCTGTCACTGTCTTTTCTCTCTCCTCACCCCTCCCTTTGCCTCCCTACCCCTAAAAGCAGACGTGTGCTACAGAATGCATAAAGATGGTGAGGAAAGAAGGAGGGAGGAGGAGAGAAAAAAGGAGAGGAGGGAGGAGGGAGAGAAGAGGAGAGAGATAGAGATTACAAAAGGTCCAACGCTGTGGAAGAACAGACAGGAGAAACGAGAGGGAAAGAGACAGAGACACACAGACAGACGGCATGAGAGAGAGAGAGAGAGCGAGAGAGAGAGCAACCTGTGGGTGTCAAACAGAACATCCTCTTGATTCTCTGTGAGAGGCAACACAAAGCAGATCCGCTAGGCAAGATGGCGCCTTGTGGCAGCATAGACTTCTCTGAAGTACTCGCCTTTTACCACACACTCCAAAGCAACCCTCACCACCTGTTTAGGCATAGACCAAAGGGCTTTAATGAAGTGTGTGTTTTTGTGCTTGTGTATGTGGGTGCATAAATAAAGAGAGGTCTATGAACCTGGGCTAACCCAGGTGGAGGCTGAGATATATATGTGTGTGTGTGTGTGTGTGTGTGTGTGTGTGTCTGTACAAAGGAGAAGACTCGGGTGCGTGGGTGCTGGGAATGTTTTTTCTGCTACTGCATCTGATCTGACAGGGAAGGGGTTTTCCTCTCCTGTCCTCCTCAGCTAGTGTGTGTGTGTGTGTGTGTGCGTGTGTGTGTGTGTGTGTGTGTGTGTGTGTGTGTGTGTCTGTGTGTCTGTGTGTCTGTGTGTCTGTGTGTCTGTGTGACTTCTGCTGGGGGCTCCCTCCAGTTAGGCCTATGCTGATATTTTGTGTACTTTACCTACATACACACACTTTCATATACACCACCCCAGGGTGATACTGTCTAGCCTGGTAAACCAGCCCCATGTACTTCATTTCAACTTGTACAGAGGGTCTGGCTGAGGTTCTGTTGAAAAGATTGTCTCAGGCAGAATCTTGCCTAACCAATCAGCGAACAGAGGGAGTGTTCTTGAGCATTGGCGTTGACTTTGTGTGCTACATTTGAATTGAAATGCGTAGTCAGGCTTATAGCCAGGCTAATTACATGTCATGTTAGTGATTGGGTAAAGGAAGATCCAATCGTTTTAAATTTCAGCAGAGACTACACCTTCAGGAAGAAAACATTTCTTAATGCAGCACAGCCAGACCCTCACAAACAAAAGAAATGAAGTGTAATACGAGGGGCTGGTTAAACAGGCTAGATACTGCTACCACCACACCCCCAAACCACACACACACACACACATACACAGTCACACTGACACACTTTCCATTTGCACGAAACACCGTCCACAGTTGAACCTAGCATTTGGTGCATTATGACAAGATTAAGATCAATCAGTACAATCAGTAGCACATGCAACACTGCAGCGGTAACTTAAGCAGACAACCCATAGGCTATAGTCGCATAAGCACCAGGCAGGAGACATCAGATTTTTTAAAAAAGTTATTAAGGAGTGTACATTATAGAGTCACTAAAGCGTTATGTTATTGTAACAAAACAATGCTTTAGAGAGGTGGTTTGCAACTTGTCTGCCAGCCAACTAATGTTAGCCATTCAGCTAGCCACAGCTTGCTAACAAACTGAAAACAGCAATTCCCACAACGTTCTCAAACGTTCTTTTTCATTTCATCCCAGAAGACAAAAAACACATATATGCACAACCTGTACATAATGCTGGTTGCTGGTTAATCAACTGTGACTTAATTCATGGTTAAACTGAGAACACATGTTTAACAAAACACGGTTATCCCAGGTGGTGCTAATCAGTACTACGAAGCCATTTTAACTTACCTAGTCTATGCGCATTCACATTAATGCAGCGTTCACCAGCGCAAGTCACAATAATTGAAGTACTGTACTTTTTAATGATAGATTTTGAGGCTTACACACGCAACAGACTTTAGAAGTTTGGTTATTAATTGCTGCTAATGTTCCTGTAATGTTCCTAGCCTACCTAGCCTCTGAGTTACGTGACAGTGTGTGCATGCCTCTCAGCCAGCATCTATCATGTAAGGAAGCCATTTGCTTATTCTGCTATTGTAACATCATCAGTAAAGTCATGTTCATATAATACGATTTGAATAGAAGTAGAACAGTGTTAAAAAAGTTAAAAAAGGTTTCACAAGGAAATTAGACTATTTACAACAGGACTAAATGGTAGCCTAGACGTGTGTAGAGACAATGGATGAAAACTATTCAGAAAAAGGTAAAAAGGGAATGTAAATGCCGTGAGAATACTTCATAATAACCAAATGTAAATTAAATATAGAGCTAAATGCAACGGGTTATGTGACTCAAACCGGCTACATGAAGAGAAGGTGAACTTCAAGTATGTAGCATTTGAGCAGATCAAATAGCATAACTATACCTACCCTACATTGCTGCTGTGAAAGTCCTATGTTTGCAATTAGTTGGGAATGCTGTATGACAGGGTTTTTTTTGTATAAGCCTTACTTCGCCTGTAGGCTATGTAACATAGGGCCCTATTTTGCCGCGGCACATTGTGCATTCGCGACATGCGCATGCTGTCATTGCTATTCTGTGCCAGCACATCGTTCATTTTTTCAGGCAAAAAAAAACACGTTGTTGACATTGCGCCGTGACGGGCGTGTCAGCGAAAAGAAGAGGTGTGGTCTGGCGCAAAGCGCACCAGATGCTATTATGAGGACGCAAAAACCATTTTCCTATAGACCAGCGCAAACCATGTTTTTTGTCAGTTGTCAGTCGCGCAAGGCTGAAAAGCTATTTTAGGGGCGCACAACGCTTTGAACCCCGATGCACCTGCTGTTGTGCCAGAGAGGCAAGCTGAACTGGCAGAAAAGTTGCAACATGTATAGCCTGTATAGCCATGTATTTTTATGTTTTAGTAAGCAAACAGGCACAAATAATGAGAGTATAGCAATGAAATATTTTTTGCACGTTGGGTAAATGTAAGTGAAAATAATGACAACAGAGACCCCAGAAGTCAGTTAGTATGAATCTTTATGAATCTTTGCAAAGAGTGAGAATAGCAACAGCACAAGGCCCTTGCACAAACGCTACAGAGGTACAGAGAAGAGAAACCTTTTATACATAGACAGTTACATAGCAGCTCAAGCATGATTCTAATCTAACTCCCTTTATTCCATTTGTGGGTAGGAGGGCGCAGCAAATAGTGACATTTAACTGACCTGCAATAAATTCAAAATTTCCTTCAACATATTCTATGCAAAAAGTTTTAGAAACAGAATGTGCTAGCAACATCCTTTTGTAATTAGCGCTTCTATGTTCACACACACAGAGATTCTTTTCTAATGCAAAACTATAATAAACACCATGCTCATTTTTTTCCCCAACATCTCCGCACATTTTTTAAGAACTACACCATCAAACACAGCAGGCCAATCCCACCTTACATTGTCTACCTAGCAACATGAACAACATTACAAAAGCATTTATAAGTAGGGTCCAAAAAGAAATTGTAGAAAAAATATCACGTTCAAACCAAAGTCAAGATTAAGCATGGTGATGCAGCTTTCGACGTCACAAGTCAGTGCTTATAAAATGAATGTTGCATTTAAGGGGGTACACTACAGCCTTTCAAGAATGTACAATACTGGAAAAAGAGATCTTCCTTTATGACGTGAGGTTTGTCTAACTGTTCTAAGGCATTTAAGATGTCGAGGATTTCTGGAAGTGTACGCACACCAATTTTATGCATAAATTTTCCACCCAGATCCTTCTCAGCATTCACTACTTCTTCTAGATTACCTTTTGTTTCCTTCCACCCGTAAAAACCTCTCTGGGTTGGGTCAATCCAGGATCCCCCTCTTGCCATAGGATTGTTGTTGACAAACTCGTCACACACATCAAGGTTAGGATAAGGGCCACACGCCGCAGAGCTGAGCAGAAAAACACTAAATTGACGGAAGTTTCTTACAGATTCAGCAATTACTGCAGCCATGAAGTAGTGCCCCAGCCTCAGACAGTTGTCAAAACATCGACGGTCCTGAAAGGTCTTTTGGCAAAACCGATGAAATTTTACACCTTTGTTTTGACCTAATGGGCCTAGTATGTTGTCGTAAGTAACTGCTTTGTAACCCCTGAACTCAGCGTCAATCGGACCCACCATGCCTACAAGAAGAAAATACATACTGTCTGTTTTCACACGATATATGAAGTTGTTCAATTTATAAAACATATATTGATGTTGATTCTCTATGTTATATCTGGCATGGTACCTAATTTCCCTAACTACATCAGGTATGTTGTTGATTACATAGATTTTATCATTAGCAGAAAATGACCCCTTTCTCCAGTCATCATAATCATTTTTCCATGTTATTGCATCCAGGTTATTAAAAGTAGGGGTGTTTAAATTGTCTCTGTCTAAAAAAATGCCCCATGCTAATGCCTCCAGAAGTTTAAGTATTTCGTCTGTCTGATATTCTTGTGGGAGAAAACGCTCGACTGTGTTTGGCCACTCTCTCTCTGGTTCCTGGTATGTTTCTTCCTTGTTGGCATGCTTCACCCAGGTCAGCAGGCCTTCTGTCAGTTCTGTTTGGGCAATGGATGTTTTGTTATCACCATTACTGTTGATGGCTTGCTCCTGTAATATTCCAGTTGAAAAACAGCAGCATTTTAAAAACCACAGTCTAAGCCAATTTAGGTGACAGTTTCTTTGAGTTTATCTGGGTGTATAAAGTACAATTCAGTGTTTGATTTTCAAAAGCTTACCCGAAAAGCTGCGATGTAGCTTTGCAAAAGTAGTAGTAAGTCCCTATGAAAACATATAGCATTTTGCATTTGAAACACAATTATGGTGATGACACTGACTTTGGAAGACAAATTTATGACAATATCTAATGTGTTTAAATATTGAATGTGCAGGTTACATTTAAAATGAAAACAGACTCCTAAGTGTACACTTTGTGTTAATTTGTTAGGAATGAACAATATTTTTACGTCTATATATAGCCTATACAGCAAAAGCATGTGCTTCCAGTACACTGATGTAAAGCATGCACTAGAAAGTGTTTTATTTATCTTTCTAGTCAGAGGTGACACTAGGTCTTTTAGTTGGCTTTAGCTCCCCTGAAATGCATTTAAGCCTCCTAATAACTAGAAGAGTTTTTTTTTCTTTTTTAATAAGATTAAAATTATCGTTTAAAATGATCTGGCTGTTCCTCCTGCTAGGCAGAAAGGCTGGCTTGTTTACAGAACTGTGTTGTTCCTGAGGCTGTAATTAGGTATACTCTAATTTTGATTGGTTGAGCCTGATTGGTTGAGCTGTCGTAACTAACTGCTCTGTGACCCTTGAACTCAGGATCAGGGCTATCATCCAGCAATGGTATAGTTTTACAGTAATCTCTGAAGGATCTGGCTTGAGTCCTATGTTGTCCTACTGTATGTTGATAACTAGAAAGCACTCAGAGGGCACAGACCTCTGCTAAGGCATGCTCTATTTTCCAATAGTAACAAATAAATTAAACATTTACATAGCACCCCTCCATCCAGAATCACAACCAGTACAGGTATGTTTTAAGTGAGGAGTTAAAACCAATCAGATTAGGCAGATTTCAATTCGATTGATAGACTGTTCCATAGCTTTGGAGTGAACACACTAAAAGCACAGTCCAGTGTATCTCACCAAAGGCCAGATCGAGTTATTTCCATTTTTGTACAGTGTTAACATTTTTCTCCCCAGATACAGATAATGAAATACATTATTCCATGGATTAACATAGTTATTTTAAAACAGTATGATATCCTAAACACTGAGAAACACAAGAGGAAAGGCAGGTATCCTCCAGAGAATGCAGGGACAGAAAAGGAAATGAACCAGAGAGTCGGCCCTGATAAATGCACTACAAGAAATAAATTAATTAATAAAGCCTATTTAAATGAAAAAATATACATCTTTGTTTACATGCTAAAAGCACTTCAGAAAAGAAATAGCTTACATAATTGAAGTATATTTTTAGGTAGTAAAATATTTGTCGAATGTCGAATTTTACTGGATTATTGTGTATTTTGTTTCATCAAATTTAATACTCATTTAATGTATAATTGACATTTGTATGACGTATCTGTTTAAATCAAGACTGAAGTTATTGTAGAGCACATAAACAAATTCAGTGTTGGTTATGATATGATGTTAATGGTCACTGATATGGTGTAAATTAATTCATTACATTACATATAGCGGACACCTTTATTCAAAGTGACTAAAAATTGAGGAAAACATTCAAGCTACAGCAATAAGTCAACTCAAAAAGTAAGTACTTGTACAATGAGAGGAGAATTGCAGGTTGCTGTAGGTTTAACGGGGGTTCTAAATAATTGTTTCTAGGTTATCAATTGATGTTCATGTCATTTTCGTAAAGGTCCACATAAAGTACAAAGTCTTCTTCTTTCCCTCTCTCGTGTGTGTGTGTGTGTGTGTGTGTGTGTGTGTGTGTGTGTGTGTGTGTGCGTGCGTGCATGCGTGCGTGCGCGCACACGCAAGAGGGTGTTGTCTTACAGCAGGTGTTTTTTCTTAGCACCCTGGTCACTTTCCAGTTCATCTCTGCCTTCAGATGCTAAAAAAAATAGGTTGTAGATATAAATAATATGGCTGTAAAGCAATGACTCTCACATCTATAGTTCAGTTTCACAATATTAAGCAAGACTGCCACAAACTGACAGAAGCCCTTTTTTACCTATGCAATGTATGTAGATATAACTAAAGCCATTGTATAGTGTTTGCATTTAATTCGACAGAATTAGTCAATGCTGGTGGAGCCAAATAATTTCCTGACAGGAAGCTCCACCAGGTTGATTACTTCTGTCGAATGCACACCTTGAGGGCTGTTTATCCTGCATTTTGGCCAGGTTACCACACTTGAGAATTTAGAAAAAACATTTAAAACTTTATCCCGGAACATTTAAATTATTCTACAATTTCTTTCTACAATTAGTAATCATTGTCTGATGTTTAATGCAACCTGTTGTTACAAAGTATAGCAGAGAAGCATCCATAGTTGTTATAGTTACCATTCCATTGGGCATTGATATGGAACGGTGCTTAAACTTTATGCTAGAATTGTAGAACTATTTTCCATAGTTGAACAGATAGACAGAATTAATGCATAACCCGCCAGCCAATCAGAAAACAGCAAAAAGCTATTTTACACAAATAATAAATTGGTTTTAACAACAGGAGCCCACCGTCAATCAGCTACAAAGCACCTTGAAGAAAGAGTAAAGGTACATGTCTGAGTATTACCTGAAACAGAGATGACAAGGAGTGAAAACAGGAGAGATGTGATGATGAGCCGCATCTTCGGTCCTCTGTCCCTGACCTGATGTTCAGACCTATATCTGTCTCTGTATTTATATTCTAAGGAATCTGTCTGTGTGCAACTTACTGTGTCTTCTTCCTCTTTTCTATTTCCTGTTGCTGATGTAGGAGTTAGTGCATAACTCTGTGCATGCTTTGCCATTATTGTGTGACAGTTTCTCAACATAAAGGACACGAGCAAGATCAACAGCAGCAGCAGCAGCAATGTCATCTCTACAACAAATATACTAAAAAAGAACAAAATTTCAATCAAAATCAACAAAATATAAGAAACATTTAAAAGAAAACAACAGTATAAGAGAAACAATTACCAAAGTTGGAGACTATAAAGACACTACGGAAAATGTGGAATGAAAAAACTGTCCTTTCTCCTCTAAATCGAGCACAATCTTTTTCTAACTTGTGAAACCCACTCATTAAAACATTGTGAATCTGTCTGTAATTTAATTCCATACTGTTTGCTGTAATTCTTGTAGTATGTTCTAACTCGGTTCTAACTTGGCTATTAGGTCCATTGCATATTAAAAATGTGCAAGATTTCTTTATGCTGGATGCTGAATGTTCTGCAGACATTTTAACTGGCCAGTCAAGCACAATGATGTTGTGATGACAGTGAAAAACTGACCACAATAATTCTAGTTTTCATTCTATCAAACTAGAATTAATGTGTTTAACAATAAAATAAATAAAAAAACAGAATAATGTGGCTAAAAAATAAACCATTTACAAAGACTGTTTAGCACTGTTTTAGCAACACAATAAAATATAACCGAAGGTTCCTGGTGCTGAAATGTTGCCCTGAACTGAGCTCAGAACAGAAACGAACTTCAGCACTCATGTGATGGAGCAGTAGGCCACAGCCGTTTTCAGCGCCAGACTTTGTTGCAGCTTTTCCCATTTTTCAGTGTGCATTTTTGTTATTTTGAGTACACATGTGCACCTGCGCAGCTGTTGTGCCCATCCTGGCCTACAGCCAGCATCAGCTGTGAGATCCTGGCAGCCATTGCCATTCCTGATGCCTTAGAAGAACATGCCTAAGCTATGATCTAGTAGTGTAGTGGTGTGAAGATTTCAGAAACTGAAATCAGCATTTGTGCACCATTGAATATGCAAACATTTTAATGCACATTCACAGACTTAGAATTTATGTTTTTTTCTCCCTCTCCATTTGTTAAATGTGTCCACCAGCAGGAATATGGTGACGCCATAAAGAATTATGTTGTCTCTGCTTATTCCATTCAGTGTGGTGCCACACATTAAATGTTGCCCAGGATTCTAACAATGTCAGGGCCATGCCTGTTATAACTTATTCTTTGTGTTTTCTTTTTCTATTTTTTCCCTTTCTGTCTTTCTTTCTGTCTGTCTCTTTCTGTGTGTGTGTGTGTGTGTGTGTGTGTGTGTGTGTGTGTGTGTGTGTGTGTGTGTGTGTGTGTGTGTATTTGCAGAAGGTGAGTCTAGAGTTCTACATCGATGTGCACGCTCACTCCACCATGATGAACGGCTTCATGTATGGAAACGTGTTTGAGGAGGAAGAGCGCGTACAGAGGCAGGCCGTCTTCCCGCGCCTGCTGTGCCACAATGCACCGGATTTCTCTTTTGTAAGTTCACCACAGAGCTGTTACGCCATGCTGCACACAAGCACCCTGGACTCGTAAGAATAGGTTATCAGAAACTGTGAGGCCTGTGGCGTGATGTGGCACAAGTGACACACAAGCACAAGTATCAGTCATTTCTATTTAAGGGGATGTTCGGTGTGAACCAATCCATAGCCCTGTTGTTCGAAGTCACCAAGTGCTGTTGGTAGGAAAATAGACTTAGAAAATTTGATGCAACCTAAACTAAATAATGAACTGGCAGGTAACAATACTGAATGTTGCATAGACACTAACTTTTAGTTTCATTTCCATATGCCCCATTCAGTAAATGTTCATTGCCACTACATTATTCCGCATATGTTTCATTACATTTTCTTGTTTTTTTTTCCCACCAACATCACTCTGTGACCACGAACAGGGCTATGCATTTTTTCACTTCTCTTCTTCATACTTTCTTCATACTTTTATTTTCACTTCTCCTTAAACATTAGTCACCATCCTGTTACTAGTTTTACAAGATATACAGAAGTTAATACACATTCAAAATAATGGTTCTTCAGAGCGATGCTGCAGAACAACCTTTTTCAGTGCTTCGAAGAAGCATCCAGGCAACAGTTCTTTAAAGAATCATTTGACGCCAATATGACATAACATAGCCCATTATGACCTGAGGCTCTGAAGAACCATTTTGAAGTACTTTTCACATACACCTGTAAAAAATAAAGGTGCTTATTTGGTTCTTTAACCATCTCTGGATGACTCCATGGAGAGCAAAGGTTCTTCTATGGCATCGATGAATCGGTACTGTCCCCATTATTTTGTGAGTGTAGCAAAGCATCAGTTGGTGTCCAGCGCCAGATCCTCTGTACAAAACGAAGTAAAGTACAAGGGGCCTGGTTTACCAGGCTTGGTCAGGTCTACACTTTCAAAAATAATCGTTCTTTAGAGTGATGCCATAGAAGAACCCTTTTCAGTGCTTTAAAGAAGTGTTGAGGCAACAGTTCTTTAAAGAACCATTTCACACTGATATGAGGCTCTGAATAACCATTTTACCAGTGTAAAGTACCTTTCACATACAGGCCAAAAAATAAAGGCGCTTCAATGATTCTTTAACCATTTCTGGGTGAAGGTTCTTATGGCATCGATGAACTGGTACTGGCCCCATTATTTAATAAATTGTTGTGCAAGTTCTGTAAACTTCCCTCTCATACTTCTCTTTTCTTAGATTCAAGACCTTAGTCATCTAACCTACCATGTCATTGCTCTTGCATGATGCAATATATAACACCACAGTGGAGAGGTATCTTTCAGTGGAGAGACTTTTTCCAAGTTATTTATCTTTTAAACAGCTTTAAAGCACACTGTAGCATATATTTAATTGGTTCCATAATGGTACTTCACCTGTTTGTCCTCCTCACCTTTGCTGATGGCAAAGTGTATCAGTGTTTTCAGGTCCCTGACAACAGCCTTTTCCCTGTGTGTGTGTGTGTGTGTGTGTGTGTGTGGTTGTGTGTGTGTGTTTGTAGGGGGTGGGGGACTAAACACATTTGTGTGTTTGTGTGTGTGTGTGTGTAAGTGTATTGGACTACACAGTGGTACCTGAAAAAAGATGTATACCATGTAAGTCAAAAATCTCCTCACACTCAGAAACAGAAACAGTCCTAGTCGGAAGACATCCAAAGGACAGAGGATTAAAGGAGAAAGCCCTTTGTTTTTACACACTGCCCTGCTTGCAGTTATGGAGGCGGTAAGGAAAGACAGCTTGTGCTTTGAAGGGCATTCTGTTGCACTGCTCAGCCATGCACATGTATAAGTCGACTAACTCGATGGTGGCCTCTGCCGCTGCGATGGTGATGGCGGTTCACAGGTGTATCACTTCTGTGTTCCATCTGTGAGGCGTCGCCTGGGCCTGACCTTCTCTCTACAGAGCCAGGTGACATTTGGCAGCCCATGTTACATATGGCCGGCAGAATAACCTTTTCTGCGCGGCGGCCCATTCAGTGTTGTCCACACTTGCCTTCAGCGGTGCACAGAAAAGAGCCTTTTCAGCAACTTCAGATCATTGTACCTCCCACACAGCCCAAAAAGGAAAAAAAAAATGTCACATATTGTCCACAAGTTATTTATGAGTCCCACTCGCTTTCTCTCCCTTTCTTTTGCTTCCTGGATGGTCAAGAAAAAGATTGAAATCAATGTTTGCTACACTGTGACTGTCACCGTGTGTGTGTGTGTGTGTGTGTGTGTGCGTGCATGCGTGTGCGTGTGTGTCTGTGTCTGTGTCTGTGTCTGTGTCTGTGTCTGTATCTGTGCATGTGTGTGTCCTTGTGTGGTGAGTGTGGGTATGTGTATTTTGTGTGATTGGCATTGCATTGTGTATGTCTGTAAGTGTGTGTGAGTGTGTATGTGAGCATGTGATTGTGCACGTACTGATATCCAGAAGTGCTGCTGTATGTGTGTCTACCGAGAGGTGGGCAGGGGGGTCAGAGAGTGGCCACTGGCACAGCAGCCTCCTATTCTGCCCATTCAGCACTCACCCACTGCAGAGGCGGCACGTTTAAAGGAGCACCTCGTGTAACCTGCTCTCTCGTCTCACTCTTTTTCTCCCTGACCCTCACTTTCTTTCTCTTTCTTTCGCTCTCTCTCTCCCTCTCTTATTTGCTCCCTCTCTTATTTTTTTCTTTCTCCCTTTTTCTCCATACTTTTTTCACATGTTACACACACATACATACGTTTTTCACAAATGTTATTTTATATGCCTCTTCATTTCCATGTCTTACTTTCTCTCTCTCTCTCTCTCTCTCTCTCTCTCTCTCTCTCTCTCTCTCGCCTGTTCCCTTGAGCCTGGGTTCCTATCAGTCACCTTTGAGGCCAGAGCTACACCCTCAGCAGCACAGCAGCTTAAAGATGGAAAGGCCTGCAGACCCACATTATGCACACACACACACACACACACACACATATATATATAAGCACACGCACACACATACACACACACGTGCCCCACACACACACTCACAAGCAATTGCACACATACACACACGCTTATGCCAACATACAGTCCTACATGCAACCCCCCCCCCCCCCCCAACTTACACACACATGCACACACACACACACCTACCTACCCTGCGATGTGCAGAATAAGCATTATGTCGGCTAGCAATGGAGGAAGACGTATGGTGCATAGTTACGGCATGCAGCCAAGCACCCTGGGCCGCCAATGTAAACGACATGATCGAGAACGTCCACTAGCAGACTAGTAAAAATCGATAGGCCTCCCTTCAGCGATAAAGTGTGCACAGGCCGCCTTGGGGCAGGGCCACAGAGCGAACATATCGTAGCATATCGTAGTGTAGGATTTAAACTTTTCTTCCGTTTTTAAACTGAGCTGAGATGTTTTGCACACCATGGTCTGTGGTTAAATGAACTGTCTGTGATTTTATAGTACTGTTTTGGAAATATGAGAGTGCAGCCAATGCACACACATGTCCAGGTTTTTAAACTGGGAGCAGTACTTAAGGACAATCATCATAAGTGTAAGAGAACAGTCTGCTTCAACCAGATTTTTGCTGGCAATGTTTTGTTTTATTTCATTGATGTTTCAGGCCTTGTAACCCAAAACAAGTCTTTAGCAGTAAAAATCTTTTTGAAGCAGACTTTTCTGTTTTGCAAGTATGTAACACTCCTTAAAACATTCAGCTAATATAATTATGACCGCTAGCCAAGCAACTATTTTCACTTTTGTTTCCTTATTATCAACTATCTCAGCCTTTCTTCCTATGCAGCCCAGACTCTGTCAACTAGACACTTTGTTGGGGCAGCCTGTTCACACTTCTGGTCACACTTCATTTGGATAGTCCAACACATCTGTTGAAACTCTGTGACTTGCTAAGGTTAGGGTTAGGGCTTGGGTTTTGTTAAAATGATTAGTAATTTCAACAAACTATCTGTCAAGTCTTTATGGGTGGATTATCCAACTAAAGTGTTACTGGGGTTTCTGTATCAGCTCAGTGAAGTAAGGGGAAGTGGCCTCTCCTGCATATTTTATTCAACCTTTAGTTAAAATGTAACAAATAGCTATGTTGGACAAAAGCACCTGCTAAAACATATAAACAACTCTTGTTATACATGTACTATGACTGAGGTGTGGTTGCAGATAATTGTTGACTAATTAACGACTGCATATCCTGAATCATAGTTTAAAAATCTGTTTAATCACTTTCTTATAAGGAATACATAATATATATTATAAATCCTTAAGGTAACTGTGTAGTTAAAAGATAACAGGGGTTATGTATGTAGTGTTGAAAGAAAGGTAGCATTAGACATGGGATAGATATGTTAGAGAAAGGAGCAATCCTACCCTTTTTTTGTTTCATCCTAACACCCATGATTTCCTGGCTCTTTGAACTTTCTGCTATGGTCCACCATAATCCCATGACTCAGCAGGCCTCTGTGTGTGTCTGTCCCCTGTCCCCTATCTGCAGTCGAGTACGTCCTTCAACAAGGACGTGGTGAAGGCGGGCACCGGCCGGCGCTTCCTGGGGGGCCTGCTGGACGATTCCTCCTACTGCTACACCCTGGAGGTCTCCTTCTATAGCTACATGATGGCGGGAAGCTCAGCACCCATGCCTTACACCGAGGACACCTGTATCCTTCACACCTGTGGGAGGGACACTTGGGGTGTGTGTGTGTGTGTGTGTGTGTGTGTGTGTGTGTGTGTGTGTGTGTGTGTATAACTCTCTTTTGGTTTGTTGTATATTTTTCTGTTTGTGTGTATGTGTGTTTTTACTCTGGCTAATTTACTGTCTGCTCTCTGCTTGTTTGTTTTTCATAGCGCGTGTGTGTGTGTGTGTGTGTGTGTGTGTGTGTGTGTGTGTGTGTGTGTGTGTGTGTGTGTGTGTGTGTGTGTGTGTATACATGTATGTATGTGTGTTTACATGTACTTCTGTAGTGGGAGTGCAGGCTGATTTCAATCCTGTGAAAGTCAAGTCAAAGTCAAAGTCAGCTTTATTGTTAGAAACCATATGTACAGGTTACACACACAGAAATTGAAATTGCAGCACTCCCTAGGCCCACATTGAACATTAAACGTCTTATAAACAAGACCTGTTACGTCTTAGGCACACATCTTTTTTCCTCGCCTTATGCCGTCCGTGCTGATACATATATTCATTGATACTCCTTTCCTCCACAAAGCAATACCTGGGTCATTGGCAGGTGTTATTACTCCTATGATACATCACTGTCAGGCAAGGTCTAGGCAAATAGGATCATGAAGATACTTGGGGGGTACGGGGATGTCAGTGGGTGGGTTGCAGGGGTTGCTCTCATACCATAAACAGGCCTCAGGGGGACTCAGGTTTCAATCTGCCAACCCTTCCCCATCTCTCTCTCCCACTCCCTTGCTTCAATCTTCATTGTCCTATCTAATAAAGGCAAAAAGGCCAAAAAAGTACTTCAAAAAAGAAGGTAGGAAGATCAGGAAGCTTCAGTGGTCCTCAACACTTAAGACTCAGCCTATGGTACATCAATAAAAGGTGGTCCTTTGGTCCTGACAACAACACAAATAAATGGTATCTGATTAGTGCAATGGCTCAAGTGTGACACAAGTGTGTGTTGGGACACAGTACCACAAGCCACATTCAGAGTTCTTACGCGGGCCGTGCATAGCAACCCAGCAGCTGAATCCAAATGTTTTTGACGACGCCGTGGAAGAAAAGAAGAGCAGCTCCTCTGAATCGTTGCTGCAGGGGATCGGGGGCAAGACAGCTGTCCTTAGCTGTCCCACAAGGATCAAGACTGGAGAGCCTAGGCCACCTGATCCACCCATTGATTTTTCTGCCCTTTGAAAGATAGGGTGTGCTTTTTCTCCTTCCTGTCATTCTTGTAAAGAGCCAGGGGGCTAATTTGAGAAGATGGCTGCTCACTTAATTACATACTTATTTGTACCCCAGTGTAGCGTTGGATGCTCTATTAACAAATTTCTGTACAGAGCAAAAAATAACACACTCTCTCACACGCACACACTCTTACACACACACAAGCCTGTGCACACACACACACACACACACACACAAATCCCCTCATTGGGGCACTCTCTGGCAAACTTTTCCTTTTGTTCCAACCTTTAATTAAAGGTGGAAGTGAGCAAAGAGTGGACAAAAAGGTTTCCCAGGTGTAGACTCGTGTGTGTGTGTGTGTGTGTGTGTGTGTGTGTGTGTGTGTGTGTGGTGTGTGTGTGTGTGTGTATGTGTGCGTGTACGTATGGTTTTGTGTGTGTGTGTGTGTGTGTGTGTCAGCACAGGTGAGAAAGATGTAGCCTTAGTGCCCTCTAGTGGTGAAAGGTTGACAAAGGCTGCAGCTATGACCTGCTCTCTGTGACCGCTCCCTGCGCACAGCTTCATGTCCCCATGCAAGTCAGAGATGAGCTTAATCTTTTATAGCTCATCACATATAGTCAATTATTTAAATATTGGTATGTTTAGCATATTTTATGGTAAGAAAAAAAATTGACCAAACATTTCAGGAGGATTGTGTAAGTTAGCTAGTCTATTTTTGTATGCGAGGCATTAGAGCCAGGTGAACAGGAAAGTATCGCTGTAGCTAAAACTTTTTACATAAAACATTTTAAAAAGCTACTTTCTTTCGTTAATAACCACACCATCTCCAGGGATGGGTCAAGTCCAGCAGACCAGTCTTCAGTTTCTGGTATGAGCTCTGGCCAAACTTTACTTTGCGGACTCCATTTGTGGATGAGAGACAGGATGGTTGTGAAAACAAAAATCCAATAAGGAGAGAAAAAGAGTGCAATGTATTGCACCGTGGAAAGAGACACAAGCAGGTGTAACACAAGGCTGGGATGATCAGGAGTGGCATTTGGGTGCCCTTTACAGTTCGAAGACAGAAAACAGATTGTTGATTTGATGAGTCATTGTCGACAGGTTTACCCAAGTCTGAATTCTCTGACTAAGGCTATATTCATTAATGCTGAGTCACACAATGGCTCAGAAAACTATTATGTTTTAGCTTCGTACCTCAGGTAAAATCCACATACATTTTACATAAACATATTTTATTTTTTAGGCAAGTTAAGTGAGGCAAGTTAACTTTTTTAACAAAACTTGAAACTTCATTATGAGTGTGGTCTTTTTTGGCTATTTTGACAGAATTGTTTAACATTTTAGCAGTTACAGGTGACAACAGGTAATATTCTTAAGTTGATGACATTCCTATACAGTACATAGCCTGTTGGTTTAGTGCAAGCATAGCTGTTAGTTTCAGGAAATGGACTTACTTACAAAGGATGTGTGTGTGTGTGTGTGTGTGTGTGTCTTCACGTATTTTGTGCTGTATGCGTGTGTAGGTGTGTATATTTTGTATGTGTTGGGGCACATATTTGAAACAAAGCTGGCCCTCTTCTGCACAGATCAGCTACAGCATGCTGTATGGATAGTAAGCAGTGTGTAAGCTCCCCATAGCTCTAACATTAGACCACAAACAAGCACACACGCACATAATGGCTTCTCTAGCCCTCCTGTCACAGTCCCATATACAGCACAGTAGAAGGAGGCGCGCGGGGGGAGCCAAGAGGAGGTGCCTGCTCCTGCAGCCCCTTTGTGTTCCTCTGTGTGTTTATCTCCGCCTGCTCCTCGCCTTGCCACTGAGCCCACGGCGGGGCCCAAGATGGATGAGGTGGGGTATTAAACTAAATGGCACAGCATTTTAATAGTTATTACACTACAGGGGGAGGGGGCAGCGGGGGCCAGACCGTAGATGGGTGGTTGGCTGGGTGGGGGCTGGGGCGCAGGGGCTGGTGTGTGTGTGTGTGTGTGTGTGTGTGTGTGAATTGTGGGAGATGAATGTACCCCAGCTGAAGGTCAGACATAAACAGGCCCTGCAGGCTAGCAAGACTCAGCCCTAAGAGACGAGACAAGGAGGTGGTGGTGGTGGTGGGGGGGGGGGGGGGGGGGGGGGGGGCGTTGGGGTGGGGCAGGGGTGTGAGGTGGGGTGGTGTATAGACCGACATGCAGAGAGGGCAGCGGGGACTGCGTGTAGAGCAAAGATTGGGGTCAGACAGGTTAGGGGAATCAGCCGTGTAACGTTAGTGTGTGTGTGTGTGCATTTTCTTTTTCCTTTCTGGTTTCGAACGCTCCAGTGGCACGGGCTCAATCGAGCGTGCAAATCATCAACAAAGACCTTTACGTGTGGCACCCCATTCCGCAGAGAAGGAAAAAAAAATCACACCAAATAAATAATTACCTGGACCTAAATTAATGTCCCTTAACCCCACCACCACCCACTCACCCTTCCCCTTTTGCTTGTTGTCTTTTGCCCACCTCTCCCTCCTTCCCTTTTCTGCATGTTCTTTCTTTCTCTCTCTCTCTCTCTCCCTCTCTCTATCTCTTTCTCCAACCCCCATCTCCCCACTCTATAGTATAATCATTGGCAGTGGTAAAGATGGTACCAAACCTGTGTCTCCTACCCATCTGTTTCATTACCGTTGATTGACATGCTGTACATTTTAGATAGCCTAATATATCCTGTGAAATTATTTATTACCACAGATATTTACACACAAATGAGAGGTAAGCCACTGTGCTTGTCGTGCTAGGTGTCTCGAGTTCTTTGGTTCCATTTTTGTTCTTTACCCAGCAGTCAGTTCCTAAGGGAAGCTATGGTGTGCTATTCTAGTCTGTATCTAGCAGGCTCTTGGCTGTCCACATGTATTTGGCTGTCGATATGTTCTCTCCTACATGACAGCATTGATTGGAGACAGTGATCAGCGTGTTTGTTATGGCTTGTTGCAGTTTTACTCCCAGTCAGCTGGTGAAAATGTGCTTGACGAACTATTAAGAAACAAGACCTCTGTCTAAGGCATGCTGTTTATTTCTGCACATGGGTAACGTCCTTTTGTCTAAGCAGCAATGTTTCATTTTTTTTTTTTGTAGCATGGATTATGTCCTCTGTCCAAGGCGTGATGTGCATTTCGAGGTTAGACCTGTCAGCACCTTTTTTTTTATGGCTAGGCCGTGTGAGCTCCACACAGCCAGAGCTCCGCTAAAGGTGAGAACAGGTGAGGGGCTGAGTGAGACTGGGAGCCTGTTCAAAACCCAGCTTGATGCTCCTGACTAAAGAGAGAAATAGGGGAGAGGGGAGAGATAGATAGAGAGAGACCCAGGCAGAGAGAGAGAGCGAGCAAAATGACTTTCAAAGTTGTTGCAGTACAACCTGAAGGCCTCTTTTCCCTGGTTAAAACTTTTCTTGTCTGCTGCTGCTGCCTTGCTGTGGTGCTGTTTTAGACGAAGGTCACCGCAGACTCTGATTGGGCCAGGGCAAGACGGGTAAGATGGCTGTCACGTGACTGAACTCAGCCCGGTTTCTGGGAGCACATGGCATCCTGCTGCCCTCTTTCCAGTCATGACAAGCAAGCCGGTTTGGCTGCTCCCCAGCTCCAGGAGCAAGAGAACCCAGAGAGACAGCTTGCTTCGTGTAAGGGCTCAAAGCTCTCCCTTCTCCTGTCCTTTTTCTCAGCTGCAGATGTCTACTCAAAGACCTATTATCCCTGGGCCTCGCTGTAAAAGTCTCTCTCAATCAAACACGGACGCGTGTTGTCAGGGCCCTTCGTTCTGGTGCCGCTTGGCTGAGAGTGTTGTGCCGTGCAGGAGACATCCCGCACATATAAATTGATACCGCATGAGCACAATGTGGAACTGGACAGCTCCGCAGTTCCTGCTGACTCCGACATCAATCACGGCATTATGCCAGCTGGATAGGCTGACACTTTTCCGTAGCCCCTAGGAGATCTGACAACAGCGTGTTATTGACGTTCTGAAAGTGTGCGTTTTGGAGAGAGAGAGAGAGAGAGAGAGAGAGAGAGAGAGAAACAAGTGTGTCAAGAGTGCACTCTTGAATCCAAAACCTCCTAATTGAACATTTCAAGCTCCACTGGCATTGACAGGCAGTTGATGGACAGTGACAGCTATGCAAATCATAAACCTGTGGATCAATTAAATGCACTGGCTTCACTGTGGAGCTGCATATGAGATGTTGTTTTCCTGCATACTTTTGTCTTGGTTTTTCAATTTTTTTTTTCTGATTGCTTCGGTTCATTTTATTCAGATGAGTCCACAGTAAAGTTTCTGAAAGAAAATATGTTTTTAACAATGACATGAGGACACTTGGCCTTGGCCTAGGATGTGAAGGGAAGTGCACTATTGTATGCTAGATCTGTTTTGCTTCTCTGCTACTTCCTGGTGTTCACAATTGCCAAAAGCCACTACCATTCCTACGGTATGTGCTTACTTTTACAAGGTATCATGATATTATGAATTGGCTGTTTGTGTGTGTGTGTATGTCTGTGTGTGTGTTATGTGCTTAGATAGATAGTTGTATGCAAATATTTTGGGTATAAAATTGTCAACACAAAAAATAAATAAGTAAGACATCATGTTGTGCCTAGCAGTGTGTTACTGCCATATCGGCACATTTGTCCTACAGGAAAGAGGAGCCAAGGTCCTCCGAACATTGCTTATGCTGCGGGGTTAAGGAAAAACAACATGGTCTCTTTGTGCCCGCCTGTTTACCGTTTTAATTAGCATTGTTAATTGCCTCATTGTGACACCCTGGTGACAGGCCTGTCGCTTGACGGTATTGATGGCAGTGATGTCCCCTGATTTGTCTGCTTGTTAGCAGACGGCCCGCTCCAGACCATGGTGTCATGTTCCTTGTCACTGGGGCATCATTGTCCGTCTGTCTGGTCCGGAGCGCAGCGCACGAATAAACAGCCCAGTAAACAAATCATTTGTCGTCCCCCCGTTGAAGGCGCCCGGCTCCCTCGTCTCAGCACCTCGGCCCCATGGCGGCTCGTCCTTGAATGACAACAAAAGGCGGCTATCGATCTAACGCGCTCGTTAAGATACTCGGCCCCCCTCACGCCTCAATGACAAAGGCCTCCTACCCCCTGGTGTCCAGATACCTTCGCTTCCTGCTTTAATAGTGCCCTATAGACACCACAAAGCACCCAAAAATGGGCTAATCAGTAGCTTCTGTAAAACTCTGGCAAAGGCCTCTTAAAAGTTGTAGGTCACAGTACTGTCACCACAGCAAAACACAACAAGGCCCGCCTCTGCATTCTCTACATTAAGGCTCAAATTAGAGGAAGATGACCTGAGAAACTGGGCTGCCGCCCATGGTAGGAGAGCTCAGACTTCTTATAAACTGCCCAGCTATTAATTAATCTTCTGTATTAGGGCCACACTGCCTGAAAAAGAGTTTTGTTTTTGTTTTGTCCTCTGGACATGCCTGCAGACAGCATTGAGGTCTTCCTACTTACTTTTGAAACTTTTTCATCCAACCTAGTTTGTAAAACTTCTTACAGTTGGTCCGTCTTAACAACTAAAACAGTAGATTATCTCCTTAGATTTAAATCCCGATGAGCTTATAAACTATTCCTCTATAAACTAGCCTATGTGAAACGTAATGTCATGGGGTCTGTACCAATAAAAATGTTCCAAAGGATTAGCTGACAGTTTTTTGTTACATTGATATTTTACTTGGATAGCAGTGCTATGCATGTTAGACACTCCATATGTGCTCCTTCTAAACTGGAATATCCTGTGTTTTGTTTTGGTTTGTGTTGTGCTCACTCGCACAGAGTGGCGACGGTGCCAGAGAGTGGTTTGAAGGTTAGGTTTCCCTCAATGCCCTATGATTACGCAACACCTCTCACCTCCCCGCCTTCCCATTGTCAGTGGGGGAGCTGGCCACTGTTTTGGAAAATTTCCGTGCTCCGCGGTGCCTCAGATGGCGCGCTTTTGGCAGGCGTGCTCCATCCTCCGGCGGACTCCCTTCCCCGTCTGTGGCGGCTTCCATCGCTCTTGGCCCCACGCCAGCAGCCAATCAGAGAGCTGGAGTGGCCCCGCGTGCAGCTGTGATGCAGATGAAGTCTTCTCCTCTCCACGCTGGCCGTCCATCACGCACTTCCTGTAATAGATGCGAGATGTGACATCACAAGCTGAGAGGCCATCTGCGCGCCGCGGGCCCCCGTGCTATTTCTGTCATTTGCTCGGAGCACGCAGAAAACCCACACCACCACACTTTTTGGCCATCAAGGGGGGAAACAGCAAAACTTTTGCCCGAGGTCAGAGAAGAGATGCCAAGGATACAAGGGATTTTTTTTTGGGATGGGGGGGGGGGCATGAGGTGTTAAATCAGTAAATCCACTGCTGCTATTTAAAATTTAAAGCTCCTCTGATGCGGGTGTTGAGAAGTACCTCAGAGAATTATTACTAGGAAATATGTAGTGATGAAAAATCTATAAGCAAAAAACAAGGGCCATTCTTCACTCCAAGCGGCGCGGCGCCACATCTTCCATTACATCTCACTCAGGTCTGGTACCTGACGCAGTTGTTTGTCTTCGGGCCTCCCCTAAAAATAGGACGGAGGCAGAGGTTGCAGCCCCAAACAGATGGGGAGTAAATACTGGCAGAGTGGGAGCCGTGGAGAGACAAGCCATCAGCCCGCTGGGTGACGGATGGAGGCCCAGGGTGGCACCACATTACCAGGCTAAGGTGACTGAACCGGAGCGGGCACAGGGCGCGAGGAAAGGGCGCGGTGATGTGGGAAAGCAAAGGAAGGAAGGAAAGAAGGAAGGAAGGAGGGAAGGCATGAAGCAAGGGGAGAAGGGGGCTGGCACCGAGAGCGAACTCTTAATCAGTGCTCATCAAGGCTCCCCTGTCAACCGCCCAGACGTGTAACTTAATTACGCGCCGCTTTTGCTTTCACACCTACTTTAACTTTGCCAACAGTTCGGCAGAGACAACAGAAAGTCACCTGTGAGCAGAGTTGGCTCTGAAGCAACATTAGTTTACTCTAACAGAGATCGTTCATTGCCCCTTGCTCAGAGCCTGCCCAGGGCGGACAAGCTCAATTCAGCGCAAAAATGGCCGGTTAAAAGCAAATCCCCTCGACTTTGTTTCTTGTTAGGGCAACTATGGTCGATGGTTCTTGTGCATTTACCACATAAGCTGAACAGCTTGTTGTGTGTGTATAGTGGTCTGGTTGGAGACGTGTTATGTGCATGGTGTAACCAACACCGACAAGGCCTCTCCAGACACTCTGTATTCATAGTAGGCATAGGTTGTTTATGGGTTAATGGCTTTGGATAATGGAATTTCATCTATAAGCTCAGGATTTATGTTCCCAGTGTGATTTTGACTGTTGGGAGAAATTGGAAAAATAAAATATAACAAATGACAGAATCCCTTCCTCTCCAGTATTTCTTCTCAGGGCTCTTCCTTCAATCACTGCGCGCTGACAGTCCGACAGGTCATATCTGAACATCAAAAACGGGGCGACAGGCAGAGGTGAGGGATTAAATCTCTGTGCCGATTCATCACACTGCCGTTGCACACTGTGGGGACTGCGCGACACCATCACTGGAAAATAAGCCTCCGCGGCCTTTGCTGTAGGAATATGCATTATCTGCAGTGGTTAGGCTTGTTGCCGCACTTCGGCCCGATTAATAAAAGTGATTCATGAAGAGACCTTTCCATGCTAGTGTTTTCTGGAAACCCAGAAAATGTTCTATCTCACCGGGCGAGCCGCAGATAATCATCTCCTGCCCTCGGCATTGTTTTCTACCCATTTCAACCGAGACGATGCAACGCGCACCTCTGCACATCACAGGCTGTTATCTTCACAGCAACACTGCGCCTAACAACGCTCTCTAATGATGAGGTGCTGGAATTTATCAGCACGCTCCATAATGCCATGGATATGCACAGGGATGGGCTCAGAAAATTCACATGAATTTAAATAAATCCTGCGAGCACATCTGAGACATTTTTGCACCTTTGTGATTTTTTTTTTTTTTTTGGTTACTGACCTGGCCAGACACATTGTAATTTACCCTCAGTCGGGTACAAAACATTCCCTCCTTTGTCTCGTAGTTGTTTGTTCCTTCATTTATCACTGTTTTATAATGTTTCATTGCTTACTGCAAATAGTGGTGAGGAAGATTTATTTATTTATTCATTTATTATTTAATAATGGTGGCAAGTCCAGCGCAGTAATTTAAAGGCACTGTGAGGTTTGCTGTTAGCATCGTTGCACCTTTCAGTGAAAAAAATATGGGCAGGTGATAGCTTTGCTGAGCACTGTAGTCACACAAATGTAGGAAACACCAGCCTTTCGGTCATGTCAGTGTCAACAGAGATTCCTCTCTTTGATTTGGTATACTCCAGAGCACTTGTTTTTTAAATAAACGAAATAATACATTGTTATAAAGCTTTTTTAATTACTTATCTGTTTGTTTGGTTTTAGATTTTTGTTTAATGAGTAGGCCTAGCCTACTTTTAAAATGGAGCCCTTGAGTGTGCCATTTCTGGTTTGGTTGTTCAGATTAGTTGTAGATAACATTCATTTGTGATTTAAAATCAAACTGAATTCAGTTGTGTTGAATGGAGCTTAACCAGCTAAACCTAGATATGAAACTGGGCAGAAATGTTGCCCGTACCTTTCTGGATTACTACAGGCTGAACAACCTCCTGGATGACAACAAACCCGGAAATCACTTTAACAGGTGTTATATCTGACCCTACACATTCCTCCATTGCATTTCTACATTATGTAGCCTTTCTATTTGCAAGTGACAGTAAATCATAACCAGGTTTTTTTACTATTCTCCTTCACAGCCTAAATGTATTGCCCAGCGGTCGCCATGGGAACAATAATGGCAACGGAAAGAACCAAGATGGAGAGCGGAAGGTTCACGGACTGAAGGGAGACTGTTAAGCTTGAGGCGTTAGCAGTTCAACCAGCCAACCTGAGCACAATAAATGTTCTTGTTTTACAAATGGCTATCTCGAAGGCAATAAGGCATACAGAAATATTAACGCTACATAATGGCTTACCTACAAAACTCTGATAACAAATGCAACACTTGTGTTCTTAGTGCATGTTATGTCTTACCTGTGCTAAAGGATCACTTAACAAGGGATAGTGGGACAGCCCCATTTTTTATATATATATATTGTTTTTGCGCTGGTGGCCTTTAATTGTTAGCTGTAATAAAGGACACAGTGTGCTTTTACTTGTTGCCTTTAATCTACTTGAAATTCATCTGGCATGTATGCACTCATTTTTGCCTATTGGATGCATGACTGTTTTTGTTATTTCTTTATAATTAAATTATTGTTCTGTGAGTGAAAGTACGTAATGTTTAAATTATACACATTTCATCCACTGAATGATTATTATAGACAGTTGGATTGCTTTAAACAGCATTTTGTTTGCTGCAAATAAACACTTTTGAGACATGAAATGCAACAATATGATTGGTGAATTGAACAGTAGCATAGAACATAGCTTGAGTATAGGCCTACTATTCAAATGTTAACTTCACTGTACCACACAAATACAGCAAATTAATGTTGCACTCATTACCGTATTTTAAGGCCCGCAAATGCATAGACTTTCTGTAAAAAAAAAAAGGAAGCTTTCTTTAAGACTTATTTGGATTAAACACTGGCCAACATATCTTCATCACTGCTTTAAAGGGGTCTCCAGTGCATACATAAAAGCATGTCCCCTGGTCAATAGAAAAAAGATGTATATATATATATATATATATATATATATATATATATATATATATATATATATATATATATATATATATATTGGCACAATGGGCCGAGACTGCAAATGGTCCAGGCAATCAGTCAAGACTGGCATGGAGAACAACGTGTATTTTTCAGGCCAGTCATTTGGAATAAGTGAAGCAATCAGTCAGAAACGGCATAAACAAATGACTCCAGTGTTTTACATGGGAGACAAGAAGACGGAGGAAGCTAATGGGACTGAAGAAAAGCATCCATCTAAAGATTATTTTACTAGATACTTATGTCAAGGATGCTTTCTATCTCTGTCCTCCCTCTTTTTTATTCTCCCACACAAACAGACACACACACGCAGAGAATTGTGAAGTTTCCCTCCCTTCCTATCCCTCACCCCCCTCTGTCTCTGTCACACACACATACACATACACACGCGTAGCCTACCCCACAAAACAACTCTTCTCTCCACAGCAAGCCATGCGTCCCCACTGTGCTGTCATTTCAACTGGTATGACGACCCAATATTCTTCTCCTTGCTTCAATGGACCAGCTGCAGTAGGCTACATCTTAATTGTCTCCATGTATGCCTATGCAGCTCTGTATTCCCAGAGACTGTGTAAATTGTTAATAATTGTCTCCTCGACACTGTCATCTCTTTTGCTACCATTTTCTATTAGTTATGCATCGGTAGGGTTGCCAACTTTCAGATCTGAAAATAAGGAACGGGCGTGTGCGCGCCATTTTGGCGCTGTAAGGCGGTGGACATTACAGCGGACATGAATAAAAGCTATTAAAGCTATAGTAATAGCAAATGTGTTTTTTTTAATTAACATCAATCAATGTATTAACATATCAGAGAATTGCATTCCATTCCATGTCCCCTGAGAACACTGAGCTTGTATTTTTTAACATAAAGGATGAACACATTCCATTACCTAATAGAGATCTGTGTTGGCCATATGAAATTAAATTAAATTAAAAAAGTTTTAAGCTTAGCCTATATTTTTTAACATAAAGGATGGACACATTCCATTTCCTAATAAAGATCTGTGTTGGCCATATAAAATGAAATTAAATAAAAAAGTTTTGAGCTCATATTTTTTTAACATAAAGGATGAACACATTCCGTTACCTAATAGAGATCTGTGTTGGCCATATGAAATGAAATTAAATCAGAAAGTTGCTTTTGAGCTTACATTTTTTACCATCAAGGCTGAACATTGCATTACCAGAGAATAAGGTACAATAATATAGAGAATGGCAGAGGATTCTGAGGCATTTTTAGTTTCTTGATCACCCCCTCTACTGCCTTTGGAGCAAGGACATCAGTGACCAGCACCTCAGCTTTTGTCCTCCCACAAGACATCTTCTTGACGATGTTGGAATCATTCAGTGTTCGGTGACAGAGCTTAAGTGCACAGTCAGAGCTGTTGTAACTTACACTGTGCTTCACTGTATGATAGACATGTGCTACCTCAGCAGCAGTCACCTGTAGAAACAAAAATTATATATATAAATAAATTGAATATGTGTGCTTTACTATTAGACTCTGAATTATCTGTGACTAATTGAGTTATTTGTATGTTAGTGTGTGCCTGTGTGATTTAATAGGGCTAATGGGGGAAAAAAATCAAATGAACAAATAAAATCCTTTTCTCAAACCTCTACTCATTAGCAGCTGTTTATAGCATTTCAAGTAGCTCACAAAGTTACACCTTTTTTTTTTTTACTTCTTTCAAATAGGGCTGCCTGAAATTATGTGAGCAGTGAGTCCTTGGGCCTAATGTTTGACATCCCTGCACATCCATCCAGTCTTGGTCTAGGCTACTGCACTGTCACTCCCATACAGTTTCACTTTCAAAATAAGTTTTCCATGTCGATGTACAGTATAGGCTACTTTCAGTCATTGGAAGGAATAAGGAATAATTATTATACGTACCAAATCTGCTTCTGGTGATGCCTGACGCACCAGAAACTTTGAAAGGACTTGGTCGTCCTCCGCGCTCTCTCGTTCCTCTTATGACTTTCGCCGGATGCGTGCTGCTTAAGGTCACAAACTCCGCCGTGTCCAATGGTGAACACACGGCGGCACACTGTGCAGTTTGCCTTAAAATCATTTCCTCGTACACACTCTACCCATGAATATTCCCTTTCCCATTCTTTTCTATATTTTTGTAATCTTCGTTTCTTCGCCCGCACACCTTGTTCTTCGTTTTCTGCCATGCTTGTGAATCTTCCATCATCATAGCTTCCTCTCCGTTGCTATGATACGGAAGACTCGAGGTAAATGACGGCCAATTAAAATAGCGCATTTTGGTTTGATGGTGTGTGTGACAGTAGACAGAGGCCTGGCTGGCTGGCCGACGCAGAGGAGGCATTTATTTGTCCTAGGCTCTTACAGATAAATTTAATACCATGCTATTTCTAATGACCCCATCGGCAGAAACAAAGATAGCCCCGTCTATGCCAGAAATACGGAACAAGGTGCGTTCCGTGCGTACTTAATACGGAATACGGATTTTATCAACCAAATACGTAACAAATCCGTATTTTACGGAACAGTTGGCAACTCTATGCATCGGCCTCACACAAGCTAAAACCATCCTGTTTCCCCACGAGGCTACTTAATTTCACTACAAAGTGCTATTTCAGAGCTTCCCATTAGGCATGTAGTTATACTTCACAGGAGGTAAACTTATCTTCCCTCAGCGTGAAGGACTTAGGAGGATCGCACGATTATCATTATCAAACTCTCATTTCTGTACATGGCCTTTTGACTAACTGCCACTGACTGTTTAGAGTTTAGACCACAGACTGTATATGGTTTAGACCGGTTTAGACGCACTACAGGCCAGACCCATAGACTGTATAAGAACCATACCATAGCTCTTCTGGGTAAAATCTGTGGTCACATGGTATGCGCCAGCGTCTCCTGCAACTATGGCAACAAAGTTTGAAACGTGGGTGGAGAAACCGGGAGAAACTCCACCTAAAGTCATAAACATTTGCCATTCGAGATGCCTCGAAGAAGATTAAAATGTACAGTGGAACTCCAAATTCAAGCAGTAAGTCAAAAGCTATATTTAAACAACGTCTGGAAGGAAACTGTTCATGGTTGATGCATACCAAAATATGCGTTGTTGCAATGTTATGTAGCGAGTAGAGATTTTAAAAGAGAAAAAGCGGATGTAGTGTTAGGCTAAAGTTTTCAAATGTTAACCCGTAACGTCAGCCCCAGTTTTGTAAGGTTTGACCTCACGTTCCTGTTCTTCTTTATGCTGGAAAATTATCCTCTAACAATACACTTTTGGAGCATTATGTGGATACGCACTGTACCTATCTACCGCAGAATCTAACTTTACTATCACCAGCTAGCTTGCTAATTGTTTTTAGCTTCTAGTTAACAGTAACTATAACGTCAATTCGTATGACAGAGGTCGAAAAACACGTAAAGCTGTCAATTTTATGAGTTACCTATTTGCTTGCAGTCACTATGTTAACACTGAATAGACTTTCATGGAACAGTTTACTATGATCGAGAGGCTACATGCCAACAGGCTGGTGATGCTACTTTGAACATACTGATTGCCGTGGCTTTGATTGTTTGTGTTCCATCCTTTCCGCATCGGAGACTGAACAGCATACTGAATATTTGTGCAAATGATTGATTAACCAGAGCTTGGGCTTTGGCGCAGGCAGTATACCCATTCGTTGTTGATGTCAACATCTCACATGTCATTCAGTCAACGGATTCCTAAGTAGAGGTGTGCTGACACCTGCGGCTCCACATAGCTCTGTTGACTTGTTTTTCTTTTGCCTAGATCACTTGTCCCGGGGTGATGCTACCCTCTCAGGAAGACATTTACCTCAGTGTGCGCATCATGGACCAGTTCCAGAAGACGCATTGCGTGCCTGCCGCTTTTCCTCTGTTGTTCCACAAGAAAATGGTGTTTACCAAGGTATGCCATCTCCAGAGCTTACAAGCCTAGTCCTCAACTACCGGGGGGTCAATAGGTGGTTTAGTGACTCAGTGACTTTCGATAAGGTAACTTGTAGTCCATAGCAAGTAGTAAACCCCTAATAAATATGTATTACATATTCATTCTCCTGTGCAAAACAAAGCCATATGGCTCTTGTATCAAAAGTTTTACCACTTGCCCAGAGCTAGCATACCAAGGCAAAGTAATAAACTTGCTTTGTGGAACACCGCCCTTTAGGATAAGGCTCTTTATTGTTCTGTGCATACACCCAGTTACAGCACCTGTAGCTTAACCCACGTTTCCTTCTGTACCCTCTCTAGTCTTTCTCACGTGTAGTTGACCCTAGTGATGTTGCTGACCTCCTAGAATGTAAGTTATCTAAACCACTTGGCTGTTACAGTTCTTTGTCAAGAGCAACTTTGTTTGTTTACAACGCTCACATGTGTCTTCCCCACTGTAGGTGATACAACATTTTTTGAGCTAATTCAGCTGGTACCACCAGGTGCTCCAATCTTCTACCTCTCAAACTATTTAGTATTGATTAGCATGTATACCTACACTTTTTGTACAGTGTGAAGGTGAACATATGGAATATTCTCCAGTTATTGAGTTAGTGAAGCCCTTTTGGTGTTGTTGCGAGACATGACTGTGATCGTGTTTGACTGCAGAGGGGGAAATCTTGGCTACCCTTGAAGAAAACACCCGTGACTTCCTCTACCCAGGAGCATGTGTGTTTCCCAAAGCTCCCTGCTCACAGAGAGAGCTCCTGATGAAGAAATCCATCACCTTCCCTGTGGGTCTCTGCCTGTGTCAGGCCTGGTCATATCTACACTTTATCTTTAAAACCCTACCCTGTTTTTGTAAGATGTTTCCTAAAGGACCTGGACTGTTTTAGCAAATTGATCCACTGGACATGTTATCTTCTCCTTCCCTCACTGTTATTTATTTATTTATCTATCTATCTATTTGTGCGTTTGTTTATATCTTGGTTTTCTTTTGCTGAGAGTGTCTCCTCCTGCTTCCCACAGGGAATCTCCCCCAAAGTGGAGTTCTCCACCATCACCACCATAGAAGAGTGTGAGGTGAGAGAGAGGAGGACCGCCGCATCCCCAGTGAGTCTGACATCTCTTTTGTCCACCCTATCAGTGTGTTGTCCGTTCTTTAAACAGGTGTTGTCAAAAGCAAATACATGATAACCAGACTGGACCAATGACAGCTCACTGATGTAGAGATATGTGCTGCCCTACACACTGTTAAGGTATAACAGGACACAGAAGGGAGCACATAGAACTGGTGAACTTAGAGTCTTTCTCATTTCCACAGTAGCGTATATTTTAGCAGGTTTTACAAATTCATGACTTTGGTATTTTTAAGTATTTCTCCAGTTGTCTGTCAGTAAACATTACAAAAGCATGCTTGTTTGTAAAATTAACACTCTGTTAAATTTGTATGAGATGGCTTATTTTCATACACATGTACCTATAACCAAATACATACAGTGTTCTTTGCTTTCTCTCATGGAAAGTAGACCAAAACAGGATTTGTGTGCTGATAACAAAGCCATCTATGTCAAAGTGACCATGGGGAACCACAAATGTGTTTCTTGTCTTCTAAAGAATGGATCTGTCAGTCAGCGTAATCACCCTCTACATTGTATTCCCTCATATGACATAGGCGTCCCAGCGGTCTACATGCATGCGATTCAGAAGGCAATTGTACAGCACCAGATTATCTCATGATATGCGGCATCTTCAGTGAGCTTTCCTGCTTTTGTTTGTCCTGTGCAGAAAAGCTGTCTGTGTGCGTAAGGGAGACTCATTGTTTTTGTCAGATGTCTTTCTAATTCAGCTGACATTTTGAACATCTGAGATCTGCACAATTGCCCCTTTTAGCTTTCAAGCAAAATAGTTCTGGCTTGGAGAGAAAAATCAGACAATTTGTTCTGTGAATGCTGCTCTTGGTTTTGTGGAAATAATTTCTTGGCTGATGGCTCAGTTGTTCCTGAAGGGGACATGACAAGCAGCATGACAGCCTGGGGAATTTAAAAGCCCAGGGAACAGGCCTAAAAGGACTGTGATATTTGCTCTAACTGTAGGCTCGTTCATTGTGGTCAAATGGAGATGTATTGTCTCAACTGTGCTGTTGGGGCCATTTGTTTTAATGGAGGTTGTTGGCAAAACTGCTAGTCTTGACAGAAATTAGATGTGAATCTCTAGAGGCCCACACGGACATCTTTTTTCATAGCTGTAGATGATGGTAGCAGCCAGGGGTGGCCATGTTGGACCATCAGACCTTAAAGTATAGCCCAAATGGAACTTGCGTTAACTAGGCCAGCAGCCATTTTAAATCATGCTGTGTGATCCCACTGTGTTGCGTACGTATGAGAGAGAGATTTTTGTAAGGCTGTTCTCCTTGTTCTACTGTGTAACTGTTTATCTCACGCCAGCCAGGTAAAAAAAGACCACAATTTCTTTTTTGCACACATCGTGTTGTAAATAATGCCTTGCACCATGGAAAACTAAAATGCAATTGTCCTTGACATGTAGAAATTCTGCAAATCCTCGCTGGAAGATACCAAAACATTCTCGCGTAGGGGTTCGAGTCTTCTTTAGTTAGTTAGACACTGAGAAGTAAACAAATAACATGAACTTTGTTGCTTTGAAAGAACATCCACTTTCTCCGAAGATGGCTTTCACTGTCGTGCTCACTTGTGTCCATTTCCCCCTCTATTGAGTTTCTCATTTTGCTGTCTTGTCTGGTCTCACCGCTGTCATTCCAATTCTGTCACTGTTTATGTGCTCGTCCCTCTTTGTAAAGTCTTCTGGTTCGGACTTGACACGCCGAGCTTTGTGAACTGGCCGCCTCGGCGCGATTTGCATGCGCTGGGGCGGCGTGCGTTTCTGGTTTAATAAGCTACTTGTAGCACAGGCTTTGTTGTCTCAAGGACACCCCGCTTTATCACCAGTCACCAACACCAGCAGACCTACTAATCACATCAGACAAGCGCGACTCATGCTTGGAAAAGGCTCTTTTGTGTTACAACTAAAAGAGAAAGGCAGGAGAGAGGGGGAAGGAGAAAAAAGAGGATGGAGAGGAAGAATAAAGGAGACGAATATAAAAGAAGAAGCCCTCCTTAGTTTAATTTCATTTAAACTATTCCCTTCAAATAACATTCACCATCAGGATTTATCTGTTCCACTCTTCAAAATGAGTTAATATGCCAGGCTGTTCCAATTAGCATTTAAATGATCTTTGTTTTTACATCCATGTAATGTCATTACCGTATTAGTCTGAAACTGGCCATCAAATGCAATTAACATTTTTAAAAACGTATTTATCCCGGCATCGCCCCCAGGAGCTCCGTTATTGCCACGCACAATCATGTTAGCACATATTAGAATTATTGAAGTCATTTTGCTGCCTAGAACATTGGACCTCTTGTCCTCCTGCTGTGTTTGAGTGTGTGTTTGAGTCGAGATTTGTTTGTGCTTTCATGTTTCTCCTGTTTGTTGTTGTTGCTGTTTTTGTGTGTAATTATTTTGTTTGTTTTTTTTACATTTTTAAGAGAGTGCAACACTGGTTCTGTTTTATTTGGTGTGATATACACTTTAGAGATAGGACTGCAATGCAAGAAGTGCACAGTAACATTGTGAGATGGTGAATTCTGGCAGCCATCCTGCATGGAGGAGCCGTTGGCTTTTCTACAAACATGATACATCAAAATATAATGCAATGCAACTGGAACTCTTAAATAGCAAGCAGTTCTGTAAAAGACCAGGAATAGGGTTGGACTTGTATCAAGCAGCTGTGCTGCAGTGCTGAATTTACTGCTGTAACTTGTATCCGTGTGTGTTTTTATTTTTTATTTATTTTTTTATTTTTTTCAGGACTCGGGCAAATCCCCCATTAAATCTGCTGGCGTGCGTAAGAGCCCTGGCACTGCGGGGAAGAGAGGAGCGGGCAGCGCGGTGGCATCCAGCGGGTATGACAGACCCACCGTGGCCTCGTTGACCCGCGCGCCATCGCCTTACACCCACCGGAGGATGTGCCAGCTGTCGGAGGATGCCAGGCAGCGTCTGCGCCACCTCCAGCTGGGGCCTCACGCCTTCAGGAAGGAGACGTGCAGACAGCCCCCCTTCGTGGTGAGTCAGGCGGAACCACAGGTGGCTGACTTCAGCTCACAGTAATCTTCATTTATTCCTACCAGGCTTTTTATGTGCTGGATGTTACTTGTTTGTGTGTTTGTCAACTTAAATGAAGTAGTCAAACTTTAAATCAGATTAGTGATTTTCAAAAAGCATTTAAAAAAAAAAAAAACTAAAGTATTTACTACATGCCTGGGTAGCTTTAAGAGCATTATTTGCTTTTCATGTTTTTTTTTCCACATTTCTGGATTATGTGTTGATTAAGATGTATTTCTACCCTAAAGTGCCTCGCCTGGTGAGAAATGCAGATCACCCCCGTCGAGGCTCGTAGCTGCTTTAAAGTCAATGGTCTTGTTTCTGTCAGAGTGTTCAATAAAATAACATCAAGTCCCGCGGTGTAAATATCAAAGCTGTCATGTCATGAAAGGCAAGACGTGGGCTTGCCTGTGGTATCGCTGTGGCATTTCCTTGTATGTTCGCCCTTTCAGAAACATGAAGCGTGGCTTGCTTATTTTTTTCCTTTCAAGTAAATCCTGAGGCTACAATTAACCTGGGTAATTAAGAGTCAAACCATGATTAACAAATAGTCTCCCACTGAGGAATATTAGCTCACTGAATGCATTATCAGTGTTTGTTTAAAGCCAGCACACTTATGCAGAAGCAAATAGCTAGTTTCATTAGTGAGTGTGTTAATATTGCTTTGTAATTGAGGTGGAAGTGGTTTAATTGAAGTTGGGTGAAAGTCCAGCCGACTCACCTGAGTAGAGTTGTGCTAGAAGCCCTAGATGTGCCGAAACCTCCCTTTGGAGTTTAATCACCCTTTCAAAGCAATTAACATGGGGTGACAGGCAGAGGAGGCCAAGAGTACTGAATGAAAAAGGAGGTAAACGGCTGCTCTGCTCGTCAGGCAAACAAGGAAAGGACTTATTTGTCTTTGAGGACAGGGGGCTGATTGTCTCCATGTTTGAAGGTTCCCCACACCCTGAGTGCCTCCGTGCTGGAGACGTCCTCCTGCTCACCTTCTCTGTCCTTGAACAACTGGAGGTCTGTCCTCAATGGATCGACCAACTCCGCCGCAGGTAGGCCTGTGTTGACATGACGTCTGTTGTCTGACTGAGTGGTAACACACATGACTTATAAACAAATAATGTCAAGACCAAAATTGCATTTAAGCGCTAGTACACCACTGTAAGCTGGTGCGCAATCACAATAATTAAGCATTACTGATCTGTGGGTGTGGATAACGGGGGTGGGTGTGTCTCCCCTTCGTGATGTCACACAATGGGAGTGAATCCTTTTAAACTGCTGTTGAAAGTACCAACTTTTTAATGTTTTTTTTTGTTTCTAGATACTCTGCAGTGTAAAATACGATGAACAATTGTTCAAATGTTTATTTCCAACAACAAAATCAGATTCGTTAAAAAATGTACCTGCAATATACACTTTAGAGCTTGTAGTGTTCAAATTACTGCCAGCACTTGAGACCAAGCAGATGTCACCGTGATTAAACGACAAAAAGAGTTGCCCTGTAGAGAATGATGGGGATTCTGTACCTCCATTCAGTGTATAGTGCAGCCACTCTGATAATCCTGCTGTCTGTTTTTGTCCTCAGATGCTTCCCGCCTCACCTGTAGAAGGTCATCTCCAGTTAAAGTATGTCACTCCTAGCAACACGCATCAACCACTAAACAATTATGCCAGCCAGTCAATAACAATTTTAGCATTCCGCACATTTACACACATTTCACTTCAGTATAACCTTTTGGATGAAACATTATTTGCAATATAACTATGGAGTCTCTTGAGTTTCTCTCTCTCGCCTTTCTGCAGGTCCAGGTGTGTTCCCACAAAGCTAGGCCTTCCCCCGTTGTGACCCGCACACAAAGATGTGGGAGCAGCCCTGTCCGCAGAGGGCCGGTGGCGGCCCACTCCACGCCGGTACCGACCCGCTCCCCCCAGGCCACCCAGAGCCCCGTGCTCAACCGGTCCTCGCTGAGAGAGAGGTAAGAGGCCCAACACATGCTTGCTCTCTCAGACAGACATCAGAGACATGTGTTGGCAGGAATCCGGCTATATGATGGGCCTAGCAAGCCGAGGATATGGTTCATTCAGTGTACACACTGCTGTCTGGACGTGTGCCATTTGAACACTGCAGAGAATGAACCAATGTCACAATATTTGCCAAGTTAATTAAAAATCTATACCTTGTCCTATTAGTATTGATGTAGTATTATTAAGTATAATATCTTGATATGGGTATTAATGTTTTCTTGCACCTGTCATTTCCATTGGGTCATGGTACAAGAGACCACTTTATCTACCTATGATTTAAAATGAAATCACACTTAAAATCTACAGTTTTTCCCAAAGAACATACCAGCAAATACACTCCCCAAACATTAAATTCAGCAAACATACCGTAGACAGATGCAATGGAAAAAATACTCTTTTAATTATAGCAGCAATTTTTTTTTTTTTTTTTTTTGCTGCGAAATGCCTCCTCCACAAAAGGCCTTTGCTCGGATTTGTTTTTAACTCTGTGGTATTTGTTTACTTTCAAAAGTCATTATTGATCATACCAATTGATCCCCGGCAGTCTGATGGGCCATAGTAATCCCTGCCTTCGCTGTGTGTTCCTCGTTCACAGCAGAGATGGGCAGCATGAAATAATATTGGTTGTGTGGCTGTAGCTCAGCTTTTAATAGCCCGGCTAAAGGAAATAGATTTCACATTTGAATCTGTGCAGAATGTGTCATTTTTTGGAGCGATACTCTTCATATTTACGCCATCGACAGCCCAAGCGAAGAAGGGCCTGTACAGATTTTCCCGTCAGAAAAATCCCATTTATGCGCTATTGACAAAATATGGATCCCAGGAGAGGGGCGGCCAAATGAAACACGGCGCCGTCCTCCAAGCGCTCCGGATGATTAGCGGTGACAGTGGAGATGAATTTACTCGCTCCCCTTTTCAAATTACAGGATCTGATGTCTTGTCATGTTTGCTCATTACTTAAAAAAGAACGCGGAGGGGAAAATCCCAGGAAAAAACAGGGGTGGTGGGGAGGGGTGGTATTGATTATGTTCCAGCAAGATTGAATGGGTTTGACCCTGAAACGCAATTTAATAAATTCTGAGAGACCTCTGTCATTGATCTGAGCAGCTGCAAGCCAAACTGACAAACGTTTGTTTATTTGTCCCCACACCTTGACTTTTTTTTTTCCACACACCTCCCTCTCTCTCTCTCTTTCTCTCTCTCTCTCTCTCGCTCTCTCTCTTTGTCTTTGAAGCTCGGGAATGAACATTGAAATCAATAAACAATTTTAAACTGTGAGGTAAATAGTGGGAAATATAAGGGGCCTCTCCTGCCGATTGAAAGCATGACAGCAGTCAGGGGCCAGGAGATTACGGCTGCCTCCACAGATTCGGACAATCAGGAGGGAAGCACGTTCAGTGGGGAAGTGTCTGACGGGAGCCCAGAGCAAAGGGCTCCGTGCACAACTCATCTCCGCCAGACTAAGACTAAGTCCACTGACTCATGGGCGAGTCACCTGGCCCTCGGCTATGATCTCAAGCGCCTCCGACATCAGGTGTGCTGACAGGAGGCACTGATGCATGTAACATTTCTGCCAAAATGATTTTTTTTTTTGGGGGGGGGGTGGGGGGGTCACTGGCATTTTTTTTTTTAAATCTACAGAGAAAGACATTATTTTAGGTATGTTGTTGCGTATGCCATACAGAAATAATTGAATAAGGAAAGGTTGTGGGTTTACATCAGACATTGGTTCTTAATGTCACACAGAGGAGAGCTGGCTGTGAATAATCTGTGTGTTACAGTTATGATGAAAATGACTGCATAAGACTGCATCTGTGCACACAAGCTATTTATGTGCGTATAGGCAATGTGATCTTACATATACACCATTCTTGGTCACGGGAGTGCATCTGTCTCATTTCTTTCAGGTTCTGTGTGACTATTGGTCAAACAGCACAGACTTGTGGACAAAGTGGGGACTTCATGAACTTTTTTGTCACGCAACTGTTCTAGTCCTGCTGACTAACTTCAACTACATGTGTTGTGTAGCTACCATTAATCCCGTGTTGACAAAGTTATTGTGATTAAAGGCGTGTTTTGGTTGCCGTGTGGTGATGCACGTTTAATCTTCCGCAGGTTCAAGAGCGACTCGTCGAGTCCGTGTCGCTGGGAAGAGATCCATAAACGAGTGGAGAAAGTCCTGAGGAACCGCAGTGCACGCTGCCAGCTCACCTTTGTGCGTACCTCCCTCTCCGCACACTCGCACCTAAGGCAGGGCAACACATCACACATCAGTCAATAACCCAGACAAGACCTCAGAGATGAGAATCTCTGTTTGACGTCAGTTTGAGAAGCTAATTTTCATTAAGACACGAGGGCTTGAGGACCTGCAGCCAGCCAAGTCATTGGGATCTGAATAGGCCTTGCGTGTGTGTGTGTGTGTGTGTGTGTCTGTCTGTCTGTCTGTCTGTAATGTATTAATGGGCTATGTGCCTGGGTGTCTCCCGTCTTTTCATTTTAAATCAACTGTCAAGCCAGCAGGTTTTAAAAGCTGGCAGGTGTTATGCCCATTTAAAAAAAAAAAAAAAAAAACAGCGTCACCTTGAATGCTCTGCAGCTCCAGTAACCCCCCCCCCCCACACACACACACACACACACACACACGCACACACACACACACACACACAAAATCTCACTGCTACAGCAGGCCACTCGGGGGGTTAGAGGATCCAGGCCTTGTGACGGTGTGGGGAGCTGGATGGCGGTCTGAGCTCTGTCACAAAGCTGCCATGAGGTGCTGATGTTTACTACGCAACACAAAGCATGAGGGACAAGGGCCATTGAGATGCATTTCGGCATCCAAGTAGTGGAAACCACATCTGAAGAGGGGTGCAGGGAGTGTAACCCACTCCTTGTAGGGAGAGAAAGGGTGATTTATAAAAAAAAAAACACAACAGCATACACATCTTGTAGCAGTAGCAATTTGTAAATATTTATACTTCAACCTCCACATGCAATATTGCAAAATTGAAGTTACTCGCCTATATGTACATTCTGTCGAACTTGGAAAAATGTTTTTGTTTGGTAGACACCCTATTGTTGTGGCTTTGTACAATGTGTTATGCTTTTTTTGTGAGCACAACCCTGATTTGTTTGTCCTTTGGGAATGTGTTTGGCAGGATGAGAATGAGGATGCAGACGTCGATGCCAGTGTTGCTTCCCGCCAGTGGACAACACTCTCCTGTGACAGACAGCCTCTTCCGAGCAGGTCTGTAGACTGTCCCTCGCTCTCCTCACTTGAATCTAGCCATATCCCTCCCCAGAGACAAAAAAAAAACACTGATACCACCCCATATAAACAATATTAGAGATCCTGTGACTGATATCCTTCCACAACACTTGTGCCCTTTGAACACGAAGTGTGAGACTGCAGTCAACATGCCACTCTTAAAAGGGAGATTTGTACAGCTTTAGTGCCCCCCACTGGCCAAACATGAAGAGGGTTTACGGCTTATTTTTACAGTTCACAAGTCATTTTTGGAGTGTACTACGATATAGTTGTTGAACATGCTTCAGTAATTTTGTTCAATTGTTTGTCTCTGATGTTCAGCCTCAGCCTGTCACACACTCTCATCACTCAGCTTGCCTCCTCTTTTCTGATTGGTTATGAAGGCAATAGTGTTCTAGTTGAAGATTAGAAAATGTTTAACAGCAAAAAAAGAGACAGAAAGACACACTCTGTATAAAGACTGAAGTAAATTATGTCATATTGTTTCAGAAGAAGCATGGAGGGGACATTGAGGGGATTAAGACAGGGAAATGGAAAAAAAACATTGCCTGAAGTAGCCTTTTAGCTGTTGTAAAATGCATCTATATCACAACAATTTAAAATTCTTATCTGGAGAAAAGAGTTCACAAACATGCCTATATCCATTCAGATAAATGTAGCCAATAAGTGTGTAGGAGTGCTTAAATTGCTTTTTTGTGTTTTAGTGCAGCAGAAGAAACATCTGTACACTTAGATAATGGACATTACTGGAGCTCCAAAGCTGCAGCCTACACTGGTAAACCCCATAGAGCAGTGTTTGAGGAGAGCTTGGGAAGAATCTACAAAAACCTCTACAGAAATGTCTCAAGCACTAACTGAAGACAGGCATTAACAGCATCACTCCAAGACCCATGCATCCTCACACACTGCAGGACATGCCGTTTTTGACCGTATACATATTTCTATATATTATGTATTAGTCCAGCTACCTTTTGTTAATATTAATGATTGTGACACGCCTCTTATCAAATTTGTGTTTCTTTTTAACAAAAAAAATCATGGCTCATATTGTACTTATTTTTAAATTTATTAAAATGTTACAATTAGGGGTTTCATCCACTTTTTTTCAGCACAGCCTGATTGACAAAGATGAACTGGTCACTACAGTTCTCTTTCTGACTGAAAACTACTGTATTTACAAATTGATCATGTAAAAAATATTAAATCCAATGGAAAATACTGTATTCATTTACATCATGTTCTTTCTAATTGAAACAATCTTGTCAGACTTTATGAAAACTATTAATTGCACTGATTATACAAAATCATTTTAATATAACCACACAAATGTACATATAATTTTTTTTATTGTCTACTTTGATTTAAATCTATTCTTCTTGTGTTTCTTGCCAGCCAGTAAAGCAGCTCTCTCAGTCATGATCTCTTGGTATTTCTTCTTGTTGTTGCTTTAAAAACAAAACAATTGAAAAATATTAGCAAACACTATAAAAATAAGAACAAAGTAAATTTCAACTTTATCTTCAACTACCCATCAGTATGCGACTGTTCGTCGGGTTTATGTGGGTGCTTATCACACCCGAGCCTGCTGAAACTTCACATTACAACTGTTAACCAATATTGCTTGGACAGCAATATCGGTTGTACCCTAAAATATTTACACCCATCCCAAATTTAAATTTATAGTGAATTTTTGTTTGCCAAGAAATGATAGGTCATGATGTTAGGTCAAGTAAAAAAAAATAGTAGTCAACCAAATTTGACCAAGGTATGACTGAGTTTTACTGTATTTCATCATATAAATATACCACAGAACTAGAAGTAATGTACCTTCTGAACTCAGCATCTGCCAGTAGCTCGTCAACAATGGTCCTCTTCCTTTCTTTCTTGGGAATGCGGGAATGATAGAAGTCCAGCGGACTGTCAACCACTGTGCCAACCTAAGGGAGAAAAAGGCGTATTGTAGTCAGGTTTTTGAAAAGGCATTCACTTATCTTACATATTCATTTGGAAAACTGCTGTTTATTAAATCACTTAATTTGACATTCAAATACTCACATAATACCACTGCCTGCAAACACAATTTGTTATTGCAGACACACAATTAATTATTGCCACCAATTGTAAACAAACAGCAGTTCAAAAAAGTCACATTTCATTCTGATGCTCATATTTTTGCCTGTACCTGTGTGCATCATCAAACAAACTGACCAAATAGTTTTGTTGGAATCTGTTCAAGTAACCAAATTGAACCTCTGTCTGAAAACCAACCCACCTGCAAGTATTTGGCAAAGCCCTCTCTGTCGTTCTTCTTGTAGAAGCGCTTTGGGTCCATGGCAGAGCGCATCTGAAGGGCCTTCAGGTCGTTCTTCAGCTCCTCGGTCATTTCCGGGGCTTTCATGTTGAACCAGCCGTCACCAGTGGTCTTCTCCCGCTCCACCTGCCACCACAGAAGCACAGGGCACACTTATAACCCCAGCAAAGACCAAAAATACTACTGCATCACAGAGGCAAATTAGATATACTTAAGTGCTATCAGTGTACAAATTCAGGGTTGAATACAGATAAGGTTTGTCTCAGATGTGCACATGCAATTATTTGTGTTTCCATAAATCTCCTGGTTCGATTGTTTTGACCAGAAAACAAAAAACAACACTTTTTTTCACATAAAAAAGACTTCTGAATGCATCTGCTTTAGTTATCTGTACCCACCCTCATTTAGCTAAGCTGCTTAACATCTGTAAGCAAGCAGCAAGATACTATGGTCAGAATTACGTGACAGACTATAATGTACATAACTCAAAACAGAAGCATCTGCAATACTAGTACTGGTAAATATAACCTTTAAAATGTTGCACTTGTGTGGATTTCCATCAATAGCGTTTTCTGAGGGCTGTGTTATGTGTGGAAATGTCTGCGGCACCTACCTTTCGCTTCAGCTTTAAAGCATTCGTGGATTCTTTGTATGGTGGTATGGAGTCTTTTTTCTCGAAATCTGGTTCAATGACACTTTTCTTCATCAGCTGAAAGACAACACAAGTAATTTAACATCCTGTGAAGTTCACAACAACAATGAAAGAATGAAACAATTCCATCTCCAAATAACTTCTTGTAAACAACAGACTCATCAAGCCCATAAATCATTAAGTGAAATCAATTAACCTCATCAAGGTGCTTCTGGTCTTTCAACTTCTTTAGGCTACTGGAGACTTTATTTGATTTGCTGCCATCAAAATTGATGTATAAACCCCCAAGCTCCTTCACTTTCAGGCCAGGATCAATACGGCAGGATAACTCTTTCCTATGAGAGATTGTCACAGAGAGCAAGGGGGAGGATTTAGAGGAAAAACCTTTGAATCTTTGAGACTCTATAAGTAAATAAAAACAGAACAGTATTTCATCACAGCAACAAAGAAAATCTATGCCGGTACAGACAAAAAAAAAAGGACTTACAAGGCTGGGTTTCTGGTGCTTGTGAACAGCACTTGATTATCTTCGTCTTCTTCCTCATCCACCTCCTCATCGACAAACTCTTCCTCATCCTCACCTTTACCCAGAGCCTCTCCTGCCATCTCATCTTCCTCCTGCTTCTCCAGCCTTTCAAATCGCACTGGTCCAACTTCAGAGTAGTACTTTTGAGAGGGGTCAAGACCAGGCTGTGTGTCAATGACAAATAGGCCGTCTCTGGTGAAAGGCTGGTCATTGGCTCTGCTCTTGGTCTTGGCTGAGAGAGCTTTATCAGTGTCGCTGACCTCGTCGCTGTCCCCCTCACTTTCAGAGGCCCTGAGTCCACCCTCGGGGAGGCTACACGCATCGCTGTCCTCATCCTCATCATCACTGCTGTCAAGCAAGCTTACGGCAGCAACCTTCTTTGAAGCTCTGCTTCCTGATGGTTGACTGCCATCTTGAGCAGAAACATCAGGGTCTTTGGAGGAGGAGGATGGAGCATCTTCTGGATCCTCACTGAGCTCTGGGTGATCACTGGCATGTACCTCCATTGTCTGGTCCTCATCCTCTCGATGAGCCTCCTCCTTACTTACAGTCTCCAGACTGCTGGCGCCATGCCCAACTGAGACATCATCTATGACATCATCTTGAGACTCAGAGGCAGCACATATAGTAACCTTTACAGTCTGGTGCAATTCTGGGGCAATATGGGGTTTGGCAGTTCCTGCCATGTTATCATCCAACTCAGACATAGAATCAGATGGTTCAGTCACCTTGACAGTCTGGTCACTACAGAGATCTGTAGCAGTCATGAGGTTGTCATCTCCTTTACCAACTTCCTCAATGGAATCTGCTTCAGCTACTTTAGATATGGTTACAGTTACACGATCATCACAAGGTGTCTTGAGCATGGTAGAACTACTTGGGCTAGATTCAGGAATTTCATCAACTTCCCCAGACACAATGACATTGCCTTTAGAAGGTTCTGTCTCGGAATGTTCACATACAGCAGGAATTATCTGCGCAGCCTCCACTCTGTCAGGACAGACTGATTTAGAAACTGTAACTGTTGGGCTGGCTGTGTGAGTGTTCTCCTGGGTATCAGGCTGTGCTGGGTCAACCACAGTGACACCCTTCTTGGCAGCATCATCTTCTTCCTCCTCCTCCTCCTCCTCCTCCTCCTCCTCCTCCTCCACTGCAATTAGAGTTTTGTCTTCCTCACTTATGTCTGCTAGGAGAGAGGACTCTTCATCCCCTCTAGTTACTATGACTGTCGTCTCGGACTCTTGCACCGCCATCTCGTCTGTTTCCATAGCAGCTAAGAGAGAAATGTCCTCTTCACCTTTCTCCATTTCTTCATCCCCATCAGTCACTATGACTGTCTTCTCAGGCTCTTGCACTTCCATCTTTTCTTCTGTTTCCACAGCACCTGAGACAGCAGTGTCCTCTCCCCCTTTCTCTGCTTCCCCATCCCCTTTGTTTTGCGTCAGTAAAGAGGGCGCCTGCGTAGCACCACTACGAAGGGACCTGGTTACCCTGGAAACCGGCACGGCACGGTTACTGCTAGCTGATCCAGTGCGGCTGCTGCACGGGGTGCTCTTGCCCAGCACAGAAGAGGGGCTCCCCAGAGAACTGTACCCAGTCAAGTCTGACTCAGAGTCTGATGTCGCTCTGACAGCAGTGTCCTTGTCTCTGCTGCGAGTGCTTCTCCTCGTGCTGGGCCCAGACTGGTTGTCATCAGTGGAAGGGGCAGGACCGGAGGAGGCGGCTTTGGCGGCTCTGCGTCCTGCCGTTCTCCTGGACACAGACGAGGACGATACGTCTCCGCTATCATCCAGGTCTATGGGTATGGCCTGCACAGCCTTGGACCTCCTGCCTCGTGTTTTTGCGGTGCTTTTGCGAACTGTAGACTTGCGGAGATCGTAGGAATCATGCTCGGAGAGTTCGGTGTCTTCAGTGTGGGAGGCCTGAGAGACAGCAACCTTCTTCTGGCTCCTGGTCAAAACACGTTTGCTAAGGGACGTCACAGAGCTGCAAGACTCCGCCTCTGAGTGCTGAACGTCACCTGCCTCAGCACCTACAGGAACCTTGTTTTTCTGGCTTCGTGTGGATCTCCGAATGGCTGTGCTGGGAGTGGCCGACACAACTGACGTGCAGGACTCTGCTTCAGACAACCCTTCTGTGGCGCTAGTGGGGTTTTTGGGTGTAGCTGGTGGTCGCCCTCTTCTCCTGGTTGACCTGGCACTGGGCGTTTGGGTAACTGACACCACCGAGCAGCATGACTCTGAATCTGAAACGTCAGCATCGTGGATGTCATCGGGCTGTTCTTCAACACATGCTGCGGCTTCCTGTGTGGGTTTGTCTTTTTGGGTGCTGGCCGTGCTCTGGGCATCACTTGTACTCTCCAACGGAGGCTGAGCCTCCACATGAACAGCTACTCTCCTTGGTCTTCTGGTCGATATAACAATGTCCTAAGAAGAAATTATGTAAACTTTCATAAATGCATGCTTTGTACATTGCATTTACATACCCTGTCTTCAGCAATGGTGAACTGATGCCTCTCATTTAATACAGCATTCCAAGCACAGAAACCTGTAAAAGCTGTCCAATATTCCTCTGCAGCTAGCTAACTGTGACATTTTTCAGCAACACTCACTTCTCTTACAGTATAAACTTAGTACATCTGAAGATAATCATGTCCTCGCTGGGTTCACTAAAATCTTTATTTTCATGTTTTGTATTTTTTCAAAGATGACGTTCAGTACTAAAACCACAACATTATCAACATGATTACTTGGACACATTTCAAAATGTAAGAAAACTAGCTAGCACAATAAGTTGAGTTGAATTCGATGTGTGAGCTATGTCAGTGAGATGTTGCAACCCTATACTCCATCTAGACCACTTCACTCGTCCAATGAGCGCTTGTTAAATCTAGTCAGTTTTGTGGCCTAATCCCAATGGTGGGATGGTTTGGATACAATTAGGATATTTTATTATTCATTTATAAGACGTTTAACACATCCTTCGTCAACTTATGCTTAGTTGATAAACTGCCGGCCATTTGTTTTTGTTTTCAGAATACAGGTTTTCTTGACTTCATCAACTTAGGCGTATGTTATGGTTTTATTAGCCAATACTTCCACATATCATACAAATATTTTCGTTACTTTTCCAAAAGTTAGCAAAGTATGTTTAGTTTACAGTGTTGCGCGTCTGCCAAATACTATAATTGAGATACGGTGTATGTAAACCATATGGAACTCTGAAGACGGCGTGGACACGATAGAGCTACAAGTACGGTGAGAGAGGACTCGAACATGTGGAATTAGCACTGAAGTTAGGACGTTGGAGGATTCAGTGTTGAAGACTTGAAATTGACAATAAAGAAGACGATAAAAATGTGTTCATCTGCACAAACGTCAACGTTACATTCCCTATTTTACTTCGCCTGACACGGTTTACTACACTAGGACTATCATTAGGAACCACGTTAACTTTTCATCGGCTAACGTTGGATAGCTGGTGTTTGGTGACGTAAGGATGCAGCATTTAGCTAAATCTATGCAATCAAGTTGTCTCAAATATCTATGAACTTTAGCATCACAGCAATAAGTAAACGGTGGGTACATACCGATGTACTAGAAGATTCATTCTGAATTGTTTTAGTAGGGGATTCCACCACGCGTACCCCTCTTCTGGTGGCTACCATTTTGATACTGAATACCACTTCCTGTTCACACACGTGTAGTCTCCGTTTTCGAAATACCACACTCTACCAGTCGATCACCGATATGGTCGAACCAACTATTTGTCACTGGTTGACAAGCTAGATGTGAGTGTTACTATGACTAGCCCATGGCATTAAATCAACCTTAAAGTCGTGTTTTCTCCTAATCTACAAATATCAAAAGAGAGCCTACTGAAAAACTGTAACTTCAAAATGGTCCAGTTCTTATGTGTATCACATGGGTCACAAAACAGATCAATTCAAAGCTTATGGAACTCCATGACATTTTATTTACATTGGGCTGGTCGTTGGTTTAGGGTTGCATTTCACAAAAAGTGTTTTTGCATTATGCACAGACAATAAAGTGATTGGATGTGCTACAGACACCTATTAAAACATAATATACAGAAATAATCAGAACCTTAGAATAATGTACACTGCATTAAATCTGCCAATATTCAACCACTTGGACCCAAACATGATTTAAAGCCATGAGGAATAAACAACAGGATATTGTCAGATAAACTGGTCAACAGAGCCAGCCTGGGGGGAAAGGTGGTTGTTTTGTGCCGTTATGTGCCGTTTTGAGTAAGGGATTTGTGTGTTCATGGGACACATACCTCCGATTTCACCTGCTTTAGCAATTTAGCAGAACCACACCCAAGTAACATGGATCTGTCCATATTTCATTATTAAAAACTCAGATAGGATTTGTTGCATTTAAGTAAACATGTTCATTAAGAGTGCAATAAGCTTCTCTTTAACAGCTCATCATTTGCCCAAAGTCTGGAGCCCTTTACATACTACTAGCCAATTTAAAATTAAGTGCCACTGTGAATAAAAGAAAAAGTCTGCTTTTCGCCACTATGTAGTAGAAATGAATAACTTACACTGACATAGCTGAGATGCTGTGAATAATTGCACTGCGCCTGTACTCCCTCTATCAACATACTTTTTGGATTTTGAGCCATAAAAAGAATGCAAAGAAGAGAAACAAAATCAGATAAAACACAGAAACAGGCACTTACTATTGACATTATCATAAAGAGAGAGTCAGTCATGGATGAAATTTCTTGAAAACATAAATGTGAAATCAAGACAGAGCATTTAACTGCAAAAAATGATGATTTCAGTGGGTCATCACTTTACCCTGACCATAAGTTACACATCTGAAAAGTTTATCGGCTGGCTAAAGGTTGCTCCTCTTAGCGTGAACAAGATATCCTTTTGATTTGATGATGCCTCTGCTTTTCACGATGAGAGAGTAGCGGAGAACCCACTCCAGGCTCCAGTCCGCCACCTGCTGGTCCTGGGTACTCTCCTGGACCGCCTCTTGAAAGGCTGTTGCCGAGATGAGCTCTGGACCAATTAAAATGGGGGGGGGGGAGAGACAGAGAGAGAGCACATGAGAATCTTTACGCATTTTTTTCCTTTATCATGATAAACAGTTTCTTTAGAAAGTAACGGAGTGACCAGACAGGGTATAATTATGTGAACAGGCACAACTAGTATCAACTAGTCATCATCTAACATGCATTAAAGCAACACTAAAGCACTTTACATCTTTGGTCACGCTACAGGTTGGAAGCTGAATTGTCTTTCTTATGTTTCACCCTGATAAGGCACAAAAAAGGTAAAACCAGTCGAGCACCTTTAGGGTCATTGTGTGTCAGTAGCTGTATATCAAATTCCTTTGCAAATGCTGTGAGGTCTGGCGGCATTACGCAACAGGAGGCCAGATTCACCTGATTACTGCTAGGCTTCACCTGCACAAGAATGAGATAGAGGGAAAGAGAGGGAGGGAGGGAGACGCAGGCAACGAGAAGACAGACAACTGGTCAGACTGAACATTCCTGAGAAGTACAAACAAACAGTACAGCATCCATGGAAAACAGAACATCTGTCAGTAGCAACCAGAAGCGAACCATAGATAAGTCGCATAAATCTCCTCATAAATCTCATTCATACTCATCATCCAGTTGCTTCCCTATTGAAACTGGATTATCACTACATTTTCCCAACAGTTCTAGACTGTGGTGATCTAAGAGCACCTGTGCCCAGTTGTAGAGCTGCTCCAGGAGCGCCTTGTCCAGGTCGGACGTCCCGATAGCTGTGACCTTGTTGCTGCGCACCAGTCCTTCCAGCTCAGCCCAGAGAGGCTGGAGGTGCTCCAGCGTCTGGTTGGCTCCATCAGGAAGTGGTGGAGGCGCAATGATGACTGAGTCAAGCTGAGACACTCCGAGAGAGTGACAGGCTGGAGGAGAGATGGCGAACATTATAAAAGATGGATTGCATTGACCACTGTGCACCCTGGGACTCCTCTGAAAGATTTAAGGAGGAGTGTTTTTTTGGTAAGAGATTGTTTTTTGAAAAGCACTGTTCAGTATGAAAAACAGATCTTATCCTTGCATAATAATAATAATAATAATAACAATAATAATAATAAATAGTAACAACAAATGAATAATAATACTAATAATAATCAACTCTCTTACAGAAAATTCTGGTGTAAGATGCTGCCACTCACCCATATCCACAGCACTTCTGATGAAGGAGCAGTCACAGTCACTTAGGAAAATCTTAACTGGAAAAGGAGATCCCATAAGGTCATCATTAACCATGTACAGGAAATAAGCCACACACAGGAGGGAGCAAAATGATTCTTGGGAGTGTTTCAGGGCCTTTTTTGACAGAGTAACAATAACACTTTCTAAAAGGAACATGGTTCCTAAACGTTTAACAGAGAATATGAACCATGGCTGGCTATTTTGTTGTATTTTTTCAATCAGCTTACCTGAGACTTTCAGCTCCTCTCTCTCTTCAGCTGTTATGGCCTCTGTTTCTTCAGGTATACTACAGTCAAGGGTGACAGGAAGCTCCTTTTGCATGCGCACGCGCACACACACACACACACACACACACACACACACACACACACACACACACACACACACACACACACACACACACACATTTAAGATCCACATCTAGTGCCACGGCTATAATCTATTATGTCTACATCAACTTTAATTTGCATGGCAGAAAGCCATCCTTTTGGCCACTATTACCCGCGCTTGGTAAAGAAAAGCTTTCCAAAAGGGTTTGTTGTTGTGGGACTGACTAATGCTTCAGTAAGCTTGGAGCTTTGTGTGTGTAAGATCCCCCCCTGTGTACTCTGCAAGTGTGCTGGGGTAAATTAGCTGACAGCAGCAGAACCGAAGCAAACCCAAAGCCTTCCCAGCCACACCACAGCGCCACATGTAGAACCTTTGGCAGCCAACTCTCCATAAAAGATCATTATGACAGCTCTCTTCATGCGAGGCGGGAATTCGCTTGTGGTTAATCAACAGGCAGGTATTTTGTTTCCCTCTCAATGGGGCACTGGCAGGCCAACTAACTTTTTTTTAACAAAATAAGCCTTAGTTTACTAAGCTTTAGCAGTTAGTATTGTACAGTAAGACAATGCACAACAAAACTTTAAAATATAACTATGCCCATAGCAAGCTATGTAAAAGGTCTATGATTTGTTTATTAATGATGAACATATAAGACTGTCTGCTTACACACACCTCTATTGATTCATTTCAGCATGATGCAAAGATAGTAAGACACCAATGCATAAAAGTTGCTCACCGTTTCCAGAGTGGGAGGCATGGTGGCAAACCATTTTCTTAACGTAGCCTGGATACAGTCTTGAAGCTGCAAAGTATCATGAGATCAGCTGTCAGCAAGTGCAACACACTCAACGGCATGCATGCAGCTGCATTTGCTTGCCAGTTGTCAGCATGGAAATGTGTGGTGTAGGCTACATATTGAGGTATCTAATATGTTGTGAAAGCGCTGAGGATGGTCGTCAAGTGATCAAAGATAATCGGTCACGTGGACTTAACATGGATAACACATTAGGTCGCACTTCATAAAGAAACAGAGCTGAGTGAGACCTTAACCCTTGACACCGTAGTACGACATGAATGACATGAGGTTAAGCAAAGACACGTTACTCTGCATGTAGACCACACCAAAATTACATAAGCAATGTTTCTCTCCCTACAAACCCGTAAAACGGCTAACTGGTTCAATTCTTTCCTTCCACTTTGCCGATTACTGTCTGGCTACATGCTAACCAGTGACTTCCGGACATTTACCTACATTCTGTCAGACGCGACTGGGAATTTATCATATATCATTTACAACTGAGTGCAAACCGATCTACGGTTTTAGAGGCTTGTCGGTAATGTCTAGTCGCAATTTGAGACTCTGGTTTCATCTTGCTTTAGCAATTGCTACTCTTAAAACGTGATGCGGATGACGTAACCATAGGAGACTGACAACAGAACGCAGCGGCCCTAATGTGAAGTTGTTCAGGTGATCAAAACAATGACCAAATATATTGAAATTACGGCAAACCAAGGCACTATGGTGGCAAAGGCAATTTGACCAGTTATCTTACCTCCTCACTGGGTGAAGACGGGCATTTTTTCTTAAGCCGGCTCCTGTTCACTAAATTGCCCGTGTGCAAATGTAGACTCGTAGCGTGGTTGAGTAGCACCTTGGCGTTAACATGAGCTTCCATGTTTGCGTATAGCCTACAGCTATGGAGTTGGAGAAGCTAATCAAGATTTTGTTGACTTCAGCTGGGGCAGTCCTTGCCTGACAGTACCGTCAATAGCTTGTTTAGTGAAGTGCGCGAAGCAGTGACTATGCATATAGCAGTTCATTCAGAGACTGAAGTGTAGAGTAGCCTGAGAGCACGCCCACACTAAAACTGTGGTATGCGTAAAATCTGGTGAGGATATCTGGAATGGAGAGAATATCTGGAAGATCGAGTTCTTGCGTCAGAGCCTACAAGTGAAAAAAAATACGCACTGTAATCGTGATTGCGCACAATAAAAAAAAAAAAACTATGGTAAGCGCATAATTTCACTCTGCCTATTTTTTCCTACAGCCTTTTACAGTCGTTATGCACTCTCTGCCAATTGTTCCATGTTTGAAAAAGCGTGCGCTGAGTGGTGAGAACGATTAAAAAAAAAAAAAAACATTCCAATAATGCCATACCCTGGACTTTGTATGAAAAGTGTGAGAGACACCACACAGGGCCAACACATAAACTTGCCAATGTATGTTTTTTTGTATTGAACAAATATTGATTCATTCAAGTACAAGTAGGCTATATTCATGTAAACTGAAAACACACCTGTCAATACCCTAGGGAGTGGTCAACATAAAGCACTACTGAACGAGTCACGTTCTACAGTGGGAGAAAATGCACTGTAATCATGACGGTTCACTAAACAGAAATGTATTTTTGTACGATGTTAGCAAATTATTTTGTTATATAAGTATAGGGTGTTGCTATTTTAAGAAAATAAATTTGCATCTTAACATTTTATTTACCATTATATTTTATTATTTGTTTTGGTTTTTACATTGAATGTACTTGTGCGCCAAACCTAAAACACACAGACTCATATCTGTGAAAAAACACCAGTAGTGTTGGCACAACCTACTGGCATGGATGTATTCAATAACACATGCAATAAATAACACATTTTTGATGCATAGTATTCATTGTGAACAATTCATTGGTATTTATTTGCAAAAATCCTAAAGTACAACATTCTTCAGACATTGTGGTATGTTCAGTGTTGCCAGGTCCAATGTGGCTGCGACAACTGTTGGTGCTGTTTCTGAAGTTGCTGTACCATTTTTTTGTAGTTTGGGCCTTAGTCCAAAACTTCATTTCGTTTCTTTAAACATTGGAATGTTGCCTAAAGATATGCTACAGTCAGCCAACTGACAAGAAAAACTCACAGGCTGATTTTTCTGCTTTGGAGATTAGTAGGACTGACAAAGTGATTCATGACCTTTAAGAAAATAGCATTCATTTTTGAACATGTGCCAACACTCCTTCTTTAGACTTCATAAGATGAATACTAGTTTCTGCACCAGAAAGAGTGACCTTCCCAGATGTATAAGAATTAAAAACAACTTTCTGTATGGTCATTTTTTGTATTATATGTTTTCATCAAAAATTTGCAAATAGTTCATCCAAAATAAAAAATGTATTATTTGGCAACTGAAAATGACAGATGATAATTGATGATAAATATTTAGTTAGTTTACCTTGCTAAAGTGGTAGAATTTTGTAGAACATAGGGCTGTGGGAACAGTGGGCTGACACCCTAGTCATACTTGCATTGCCACACAGTGATACTGGCTGTACGATACCTACTAAAGCAAGTTGATTCAACTTTGGTGTCAGTTTATGTATGTTGTAAAGGTGAGAAACAGAACAAGTTATTTTTATGCTGAAATCTGAGGTAGCTTGTCGGTTGATTTGTGTCCTCTATTGTAAGTCTCTTTGGATAAAAGCATCTGCTAAGTGTAATGTAATGAGGTCTGTTAAACTTGGTGATGGTCTATTATTTATAAAAATAAATTATATACATATAATATAATATCAGACCACCAAATGTTGGGGTAGACCATGCAGTTAAAAGGAACATTCTGCAACATTTTACCGAGCTATGTAATAAATGCTATGTAGCAGCACTGGACTTTTCCTGTATGTTAGTTTGTATGTTGTTGTTGCTTTTAATTTGGTGGTCACCCAGGGAAGTGGAAGTCAAATGAGCACAAGGTGTAGAATCAATTAGCCTAGTTCACCTGGTCACCAGTAGGGCAGCATAGAGAGGTGTTCAGTAGGGAGTCTTTGTTGACCACTTTCTATGGCTTCGTAACGCTTTACTTGGTTTTCTCTCTCTTGTCCCACTTGCACCTTACACTGCATGGTTTTATAGTGTTTTGTACTTCACCATTCTGAAATATGAGCTGGTCAAAAAAAACTGGGAGGGAATCAAATAAAAACCACAAAAATTGTATTTCAAAATGGAAGTATATAGTGAAAATGTAAAAAAAAAAAAAATAATATAACATGTTAGACAAAGCAGTTGGGTTGCAGCCAGCATCCTTGTTACTAGGCAACCCATACACAATGTGGTTAGGCAAAGTACAACCAGAGAATAACATTGACAATGAGGAGAATGAGAGCATTGATGTTGCAGAATTTGCACCACCGAGGTTCCTCCTCTATGTTGGTCAGCCTCCTCTCGAGGGCCTGCTTCTCCTCCACACTGAGCCCAGCTTCCGCCTGTCCAGACAGGCCACACAGCCACATTGCTGCTCTCTTCCAAAACGGGCTGGCAGGCTCCACCGGCTTAAAAGAATCACTGGTGTCCCGTGAGTCAGACATTTCAGTGTCCCCAGACACCACTGGCAAGTAGTCGTCCAGTTCCACGCGCTGCTCCTTGCTATGCCTCGTCCACCATGTCAGTCGCACAAGCTGCAGAGAAGGGCAAAGGTCACAAGATGAGACAAGTCAAGTTGTTCTGAGTTTGTATTAGGCCATAAGCACAATTTGGAAAATTTGTGAGAAAATGCAATGAGTTTTTGCAATGAGGTTTTTTTTTTTTGTGGAGCAAGAAGGCGCATCCTCTTCTAGCCAACCATATCCATCCTTCACTCTGACCTGTGTGTGTGTGTTTGTGTGTTTGTGTGTGTGTGTGTGTGTGTGGTCCTCACATGCTTGTCCTCAATGGGTGGAGTGCAGAGGCTGATGACTGTGATAACCAGAGCTGACACCCCGAGTAGAATGAGGGCGAAGTAGAGGTAGTGCACGTCCTTAAGCAGCGCCGGCCGTGTGTCCTCCTGTCCACAAGAAGGAGTGCCGTACACAAACTCCATCACCATTCTCACCGTCCCCACAGCCAAACCCACCATGAGGCCCCAGAAGGCTCCCTGAAGGATTAATGATTTACACACACACACACACACACGTATGCAAACACACACACACACACAATTATAAATAGCTTTTAGATTGAAGGGATACTCCGGTGTAAAATAACCCTTGGATCTGTTAAAACATCATAACGAGTTGGTATGTTTGGAAAAATCCCAAAATCCAATACTGAAGTGTGGTACTTCCTTTCAAAAACCTCATAATAATGATAATCCTTTCTAAATTACATACAATGAGATTTCTGGTAACGTTGCTGTGTTTTGTCTTTTATGTGTTTTACATGCGCTTGATGTGTAATATTAAAATATTCAGCTAATATCTCCTCACAATACACCAGCTTTCCATTACCTTAGTACACTGTTTACATTTTTTTTTTTTTACGCTGCCCTGACTTGTAACAACATACAGACAACATAGGGCTAGTCTGTACACCCAACAAACAAGAAGTTTCTCAGAGAGCACAGAGGGTGGGGGTGAGCTACCTCTCTTGCATGCTTTATTTAGTCCTCACTTCAAATATAAAACTAGTTGTGGGCTGAATTGTCTGCTATTAAAATAAAATATGAACACATACAGACAGAAACAGACACAATATCTGCCACTGTCACTCATAGCACCTTTAAGCAGCTGGTCAGAATAAAGCTGAGCTATTCAAGCAGAAAGATGCAGCACACAGACACAGACAGATGGACACACACACACCACAAAATTATAAACAGCCTTTGAAACAGCCTTTGTGTCAATCCTGGAAGGTCAGTAGCATAAAAAATTCCTATATTTCACTTAGGGAAAAAAACACAACCCTATCACGAAAAAGAAACACTTGGTGATTCAGTCAAGCAGAACTTCAGAGAAAATCTGCACTAAGTAATTCACGTAGAGAGACACTACCTGTTCGTTGACGCGCTTCCAGAAGATGGCCATGATGAAGAGGGCGGTGATGGGAGGGGCCAGGTAGCTGGTGATGGACTGCGCGTAGTTAAAGAGCTGCCCGCTATTGGCCGACTGGATGATGGGAATCCACAGGATACTGAGGACTGTTATAACCAGGATGAACACCCTGCCAGACAACACAACAGCAGTGACACCACCAACTGAGGATGACAAGCTAAGGATGCAGTCATTCTATTTTTACAAATACATATCACAATAGCAAATAGATATAAGGAGAGTAGATTAAAAAGAAATATATTGTTAAAATATACAGTCAGAACTTCCACAGGTAAGATCTCATTTTTAGCTGATTGAGGATGAAAAGCTAATGATGTTGTCATCCTCAATCCTCTTCTAAACGTCTATTAAAATTGTTCAATTATATTTTGTCTACACTGTATTTTCTAATAAGGTATGAGCTGTGTACCAATTGAAGTCATTATTGAGTGTTTACAACTGCTTCTGGGAGTTTAATGCATGATAAGACTTTACTTTACAGTGTATTTATCTAATAGATAAACACCTAAACATAATAGAAAAGATACAGTGGTAGAACCTGTGTAACAATATGTAATATAATGTACTACTGATGTATATAATGTATGTTTGTCACAAAAATACATAATATAAGTACAACACTAGTACATGATATTACATATTGTTACACAGGCTGCCCATTGTCATGTGTTATTTTACATGCTTGTGTTCTGAAGCACTTTGGGGCAACTCTGTTGTTTTGTTTAAATGGGCTATAAAAATGAAAAAGACTAGACTTGATGTTGATGTAAACTCCCAGTGCACCCCACTACAACCCCCACCGCCTCCTTGTCCCCCACACACAACACACAACTCATCTGTTACGGTGACCGGGAAGGTGCGAGCTCAGTCATGTTAAAGATTTGTGTTCAACTTCATTGGCGCATTTTAATGCCCACCACCGCTGTGACCAGCAGTTCTCGGTGACAGTGTACAAACACATAGACAGACACAGACAAACGGGTTTGTAACTCGAATGCGGCTACTGTGAAGTGGTGCTGACTTCCTGTGTACCTGCCCACCACCATGAGCTCCCTCTCGGAGGAGTGTGGACGTATGCGCTGCCAGATGTCCATGGTGAATAGTGTGCTGCTGCTGTTGAAGATGGAGGTGAGGGCGGCCATGAGGGCGGCCATCATGACAGCAATCATCAGACCCCGCAGGCCTGGAAGGCAGAGGAAGAAAGCCCACAACCAGCATCATAACTCTCCACCAAACCAAAACAATATTACAATCCCTGATAGGCCAAAACACATAGAAAAGCAGAGAATGAACTGTCAGCAGCCATAACCTTTCTGCTGTCCGTCATTGTTGTTTTTTCTACTCCTTTAAAATATGAAATAAAATGTACAGATTTGAAAAATGTAATGACAATGTACTGCTTAATTTATGTAGTGTGAGGTTAAGCTGCATTACTTTTTCATGCAACCTAAAACAAACCTGAAACAAAGCTACCATAACACACAAAAAAAACATAATTTGTTCCATGTCTTGCCGATGCAGACAGTGTGTTTATTATTAAAAGCAACAAAATCAGTCACAGTAAGTAGTAGTCTAATGACCAGAGCAACCTCACCTGCTGGCATGAGTTCCATGACTAGTTTAGGATAGGCGATGTTGGAGCAGCCCACACGGGCTCCGCAGATGCGTGTACATTCCACAGGGTCAACACAACCCACTTCATCTTAACACAAGACCAAGACAAATGGGAAGAGATAAGCACACAGAGTAAAAAAATCCAGAGTAAACCATGAAGACACTAAATCATGAGTATTGCTGGCTGTTTTATCGTGAGAGGTATAAGGAGCCTAATTAAGTCTCTATACTTGTGTCATGTATACCTGGGAAGAGTGCTCTGCTGATCATGCCTGGCCACACAATGAAAAACATGGGGAGAACCTTGAGGTACCCTGCCAAAATACAGCCCCCTTTTGCATGGGACATGTTTTTGGCTGCCAGTGACCTTTGAACCATAACCTACAAAAGAAGAGAATGATAGGCCATTTAGAATTTAAATGTACTAAAATATTTTACTCTTGAATGAACAGACTCACATAAGATACAAATTAATCAGAGACAAATGCACTTCACATTTTTAAATCACATCCCTACCACTGTTCAAAGACTAGACTGGCCCTCACTAAATAAGCTTGTGTCCAATTCATATATGCATTGCAGCACTGCAGTGCTGTTATTTTGATGCTACATGTTTTAGCATTAACATAGTGATTGGGATACTAATGACCTGGTCGGTGCACCATGCCCAGGTTGCTAGCACCGTCAGCCCAAACAGCAGGCCCGGCCAGGGCAGGTCTCCGTTCACTGGGTCCCTGAACATGTGGAAGGCGTCGGACCGCGGCAGGTGGCATGTGGTGTTGGGCACAGTGATGTTGGGCATGGCTTTCTCATACTGCTCCACCAGGCCTTCATACCAGCCCACTTTATCAAATGCTGCCAGGGAGAACAGTGCATTAATTATTTAATTAACTACATGAATTAAGCGACACTCGACAGGCGGCGGAGCTGGAGCTCTCCAGTGTGCAGACCATTACTTTTTCCTGATTTTCATGTTGGTCTTCTACCCAGCGCAAAAAAGGGATGTGTGTGATGTAACTTTGATTCTTGCGCCAGCCAGAACAGTGCTTTAAAGAACATGGTTTCAGCAGTGTGGAATTGGGATTCATTATTCTATTCCATTGTTATGATTACGGCATAACTCAAAGAACCATAATCAAGTTTGATGAGGAGAGAGTGCAAGGAAATATGTACCTATAAATGTAAGAGCAAAAGCTCCAATTAAGATGATGACAGTCTGTAGGGCACCTGTATACATGACTGCTGTCAGTCCACCTGCATGTGTGACACAGTATAAAATGAGGAAGTATAGTTCACAAGAGATTTCACACAGAGCTGTAGTATCTTAGCACTTTATATCCTGTTATGTTTCTTTTCATGTAAACAGAAGGAGAAGTCCTAAAGATCACAGACTGATATTATACACCTCTGCTTGTTCTTGTTCTTAAAGTGAAAGTATGCAGACAGTTGATGCAACAAGTAGACAGCAGATACCCTCTCGTACAGCAGTTAGTCTTACGTTAATTTCAGAAAACGACTTTCACACGCATTTAAAAGAAACCAGCAGATCATGCAGAGTCATGTACATGATGGTATATCTCTTTTTTGTTTATTTTCAATTTCTCATGTCTTTAGGCTTAATGTTGCCATTAGTTGTGCACACCATCCTATCATGTCTTGGGTATTTAATGCATTTCCTGCCTGTTATAGTAAACACAGCTGTTAGAGCAATGAGTCCGACTGTAGAGAGGTAGAGATCCCAGCCCAGAGAAACCCGGATAAAAAGAGCTCCGGAGAAAAGGTCCGTCTGCACCACACAAAACATACCCACATAAACATAGCCCCACAAAAATCACTCGAGTCCAAAAATTAAGCATGTTATGAAGTGTTACAGTAATATCAATCACAAACATTGTCTCTCCTCACATGGCTAAGGAAAGCAATGTATATAAAAAGTGAAATATCAAATTTTCTATTTGTGGTAGTAAGGAATATAATTTAGTATAGCCTGCATCGCCAGAATGGGAAAAACCTTGTTCTTAAAATCATTCAAACTGTTGTACAGCAAACCATAATGCATGCTTGCACAATACATGCTTTTGCGCTTTTTCTCTGCTGCTATTTTTGTATGTACCTGACCTCTATATTACCTCCCCACCTACTGTAAACTTGGTCAACAGGACGGTAATTAGTGGCTAAGCAAACAATGTATCTAAAAAGTAAACTTATTGTTGGCAAAAAGCAATGTACATGAATCGCAGTTGTTTGTAAGTGTGTCTGAGGCCTCACTGATATTCTGGTGAGTATGTAGAGGATGAGTGAGAGCACGCTCATGTAGATTCTGATACGCTGCCCACCAAACCTCTTTCTCAGGTACTCAGGCATGGTAACCACTCCAGCAGAGATGTACACTGGCACAAATATCCAGCCCAGGGCAACCAGCACCCAGGAAGCCTGGAGGCAACAAAACAAGTCACCACAAGCACACTACCACATTTCACAAACTAGTGTTGGGCAAAGTCAGAAATACCAGAATTATCAATGCTGTAGATGTGTTGTGACTAAGACATGACTTACGTTCCACTCAAAACCCCCGACTGCCATGCCTCCTGCAGCCCCTGAACCAGCCAGCCCAATGAACAGGCCACTGCCTACATTGCTGGACATCAGAGATGCACCGATCTGTACAGATCACACAGGCACAGACAGGTGTAAACGAGGTCTGAGAGGTCCTAACCCAGTCTCGAACCCAGCAATTCCGGCATTGGAGACAGGTGCGTTACCAAGTGATCTATTGCCTCAGTCAGTTACTGCATAGGAGACAAATCGATAGAGTAGTATGGTCATTTGTTTCTGGCAAATGTTCAGATATTTACTGTATTTAGCTATAAAGCGAAAGAGAGAAAACATTAATTGAACTTCCCTTAAAATAACTTTATCGCCAATTTTGGCCTCCGCAGACCGTAAGTCCTTTAAAAACATGAAGTGAACAAAGATTGCATTGTCTAATGAGTGCCTACCAGCTCCTATAGGAACATATCAAACACCACACAGGCACAAAAGCTGCTGCCACTAACAGGGGTTATTATTTTTTCTGCTACAAAAAAAAATGTTGGACTGCCAAATGTTAACCAGGCCCATTCAAAGTCAGAGGAACAGCATTCTAACAGACATATAATAGCCTACCATAATTACCTCCACCAAGGAGGTTATGTTTTCGACGGCGTTGGTTTTGTCCGTTTGTCCGTTTGTTTGTGAACAACATAACTCGAAAAGTTATGGATGGATTTTGATGATAGGTCAGAAGTGGGCTAACTTAGAAATTATTTGTTTTTGGTGGTGATCCGGATAACCATCTGGATCCAGGATTTTTTTATTCAGTGAAGTTACCAGTGTAGCATGGAATCTACAGAGACTTTTATTTTAAAAGGAGGGAATATAGGTTGGTACGGAAATGAGGCTCCTGTTGTGGGTCAAGGAGTTGTTGAGGTTTTTGGTTAGAGGGTTCAGTGAAAGACAGAGGAGAGTTAGAGCGGTAGTGGTGAGCAGCCCAGTAATTCATGTTGGCAGTGGAAATTAGATAAAGTACTTTCCTGCACTGAAGAGCCAACCAAGTTCGTGTGAGCATGAGTGAACAAACCCACTAGTTAACTATTACACCAGTAATAAAATGTTTTAACATGATTAATGTATTTTAATGTCTTAAGTTGAGAATGACAATAAGGTGGAGACTTAAGCTGCCTTGGCGGAGGTCTGCGCTCTCTGAGTGCTTTTCTAGTTGTAATTTTATTTTGGCATATAATGTGTATCTACATTCTGTATATCTATTTTGACAACACTGTCTCTGAAATCAACAATGTGGTCTCTTCTGTTGAAACCTAGTAGCAATTTGAGAATAATGGCAACTCTCACTTTATTACAATGTCACAACAATATTGTATTGTGTCCCAAATATTACAATAATATTGGATTATGTCGTCTGTGGCAGTTCTCACAATTCCAATAATTGTTTGGTTTGTAGTATACTGGATAGAATAATTTGCTTGTCTGTAAGGAGTGTGTAAAAACTACTGACTTAACAAATAATAGGCCTACAACATGGAATGGAGAGGCCACCATAGAGTTAGTTTTACTTCCACAACTGTGGTGAGATGAGTCAACTGCACATGTGTGCTCCAAGTGGCCTTAACAATTTAGGGTGGTGCGGCACAATTCAACAGATGCACTAGATATGCATTAGACATTTAGTGATGCATATTTTATTACTTGTTTTGGGTTTCAATTAATTTGCACCAGGGTCACAATAGTCAGGTAAGCAGCTGTATCATCAAAGGCAAAGGTCAACTTAATATCAACTTTCCCCTCCTTAGCTCTTACAGTCTAGTAAGCGAAGATTTTTTGCACTACAGATTATGTTTTCAAAATAAGGTGATGCATGCAATTCTGTAGGTTTTTTGTGGATTTTTAGCTTTCCAAAAAATTTGCAAGGCTGATTTAAGTTTGTATTGTTTTCAATGGGCTTCTTAGATTGTCGTACACAGACTGAAATAAACTGTGGAAATACACTGCATAAAAGCAATGTGTCTCTGCATCAGATAAAGTACAGCTTAAGATAGACAAGTCATACATTCCTTGCCATTCACTCAATGATGGTTAGAACAATAAAATGAAACACTATGCCAATCTGTCAGTAGCCCATGCATTACAAGATTTATTAACAAAAAAACATCAGAGATTAAACATTAAGAATTTGAACCATGTACTCACAGTCCACCATGTCATCATTCTTCCAGCCAAAAAGTACCCACCCACTGTTCCCCGGTTGGCTCTGAAGGAGGACTGCGATGAAGCATCCAGAGGTTACACTATACATGCTGCTCAACTTCTACATTTGAATTAGCAACATAAGTTTTTACTTGGTCTCCTCTAAGTGTCTTCTGTAAGTTTTTAAATTTCTCTTTCCGACTTACCCATGCTCCGACACCTAAAACGAAAACAAAATACAGGACTACCACAGCAATATCAGCAGCCTCCAAGGAAAACTTGGCATCTGTAGTTCTCATGGCCGGCAGGGTTGTCATCGTCATAAGCCACGAAGCACAGTGACCAGTTTGAAATGCAGGAAGAGACTAACTGCTAAACTATATACCATCAGGACATTGGGACAGTGTAATTGGTTATGTATAAACCAGGAAGAGAGGCCACTGGCAAACTCAGTCTGAAGTACACATGAAAACAGCTGATGACGCAATTTGTAGAAGCCTGCAACTTCAAGAAAACCAAATTTCCCAAAACACCATCTTATCTGAACATATTTTCTATCAGCAGTGGTAATCTGTATCTGAATGTTTATTTATAATGACCTCACAATAATTACAATACATATTTTGTAAATATAGGGAGCAGTTAGTACATTTGAACAAGAGTCTGGTCACTTTTTTCCAGAACTGACTGTAATCATCAACTTTGAAATCATCTTCCAGTCTTCTTTGGATCCCTCTTCCGCAGTCTAATCTTTCGCTCCTCGTCCGAGAGAACAGTGATGTCCACTGGCATCTGAAATTATATATTGTAAAACATCTTCAGGCAATATTTCATGAGGAATTGTCTTTGTGTGAGTATAATGGAAATAAGTACATTGTTGCAAAAAAACAGGAAACTTAATAATTGAAAGATGAATATATCAAAGAATGCTTGACATTCTGACAGAACATGGGTAATAAAATACTTCGCATTCAGTTAGTGTTTGCATGCATTTTCAGCTCAACATGAATGCCAACTATTGAGGGATTAGAATGCACATCTAATATATACATATTATATTTTCAAACAATTTGTCACAAGGATACCATGCTGTAAAAGCATCTTTTTGCAACAAAATGCACCTTCAGTTGCTTTAAGCATTTGCACGCCATTCAGTTTTGAGAGAGTCTTCCTTACCTGCAGTATTCTTCTTGGTTCTTTGTATCTGATGTTAATGGTGGAGCCGTCGGTACGCACGAGCAGGACAGGGTACTGTCTCTCATATTTATTTCTCGTACACCGAACTATCGATGTCCTGTTTGAATTTTGGTGAAGACCAGTCGTGTGTAATCCCGCTGCAGCAAAGGCGCGTTCACACAGTGAATTCTTGAGACAGCTGTGAGGAAAAGCAAGGCATTAGAGACATGATGGTGATATTAATGTGTTAGTGACCCAAACTAAAACACACACACACACACACAACATAGAAAAAATAGTAAATTAACAGCTGCACAGGAATCCAAGCGGGTATGGGACATCCTTATTCTAAACACTGGCACAACATGGTACTTACATTGCAATTCACATACCATAAAAAAAATATATGACTAACTGTACAGATGTTGATTACACTGATTACACAGCTACACAACATTACTTGTGCAATCCCTACTCAATGTGGTCCAACACACGTCTGTATACTTTATCCTTCATACTGCGCTCTACTGGTCATCACCTGGTTATGGAATAATTTATATTACTTGCCCACCTGAAGACGAAATAAACTTTTGCTATTAGAAATGCTTTACAAATCCACTACCGGTCAAAAGTTTTAGAACACCAGACTTTTTCATGTTTATTACTGAAAATTCAGTTTATTGTGTCATTGCACTCTAAAAATGAAAGCAAAGAACAAAGAAGCAATTTAAGTTGAAAAAATATCATGAAATCAGTTTATAAACCAAAATGTATTCTAAACTTTTGACTTATCAAAGTAGCCACCTGAGCATACTCGTGGCATTCTTTCTGCAAGGGAAATCAAATATTCTTCAGAAAGTTCTTCCAAAGTTTGTTGCAGACGTTCCCATAAATGTGTGGCACTTGTAGGTTGCTTGACTTTTCACTCTTCTGTCCAGTTCTTCCCAAACCAGCTCGATGGGGTTTAAGTCTGGAGATTGTGCTGGCCACTCCATGTTTTCAAGCTTACCATGTTGTTCTTTTTTCCTGAGGTAGTTTTGGCATAGTTTGGAGTAGTGTTTTGGGTCATTTTCTTGCTGTAGGATGAACCTCTGACCAACTAGGCACATACCAGAGGGTATTGCATGGCGCTGCAGAATGCTGTGGTAGCCATGTTGGTTGCTTGAAGTTGTTGTCCTGTGAGCTACCTATCACACAATTTGTTAACTCTTAGAGACATGTTCTCTGATTCAGTTGTGGTTTTGGGTCTGCCAGACCACCTCCTGTCAGTTTCCCCCAGTTTTTGAGTGTCTTTTGATGGTGAAGAAAACTGTACTCACTGACACCATGACTTTCTTTTGCAATTAGTACAATTAGTGCCTGCTGGAAACATTGCCTCTGTTTTAAAGTTCCTATATTCTCCCCCCACTCTCATATTTTGGAACGTGTTCAAAGTCGAGGACAAATTACGTCAGCACCGAAGAAAGTGGTGAATTGTGGGTGTTGTAGGCGAGTGTAGGAAAAACTCGTAGGAATAAGACAAGTGTAAAAGAGACAATACGAACAATTAAGTAGGCTAAATGCTTAGTTATAGGATTAACTGGATTTGCTGTTTTCGGTGTGTGAAATTATTGTCATTTTTACTTTTGTAGGCCTACTTTCAGATCAAAGTTTATAGTTGAAACAAGTGATCTTTTGGCTAATATGATTATTATGTGTCAGGATCACCTTGTTTAGCTAGCACACGAGGTGTTGTCTTTTGGCTGACAGGTAGGGGGACACTTGCAACAGTTGTTGGAAATCATCCCATCCATACAAAACTGCATACGGTAGCCTATAATCATCCCATGCATACAAAAACCGACCACAGTCTTTGCATTTTTTAAAAATTGGGTTGTCAAACTTCTCATAACAAACGGTCACACTTCACAGCAAGTAGCTACTATCATCGACAATTTTTACATGCTCTCTCTCTTTTTTCTCTCTCGCTCTCTCTCGATGTAGATGTAGTAGGTTTGATGGTTAATAGCCACCTAGTTTTCACTGAGCAAACCATTTTTCAGTTTTTATTTATTGCCAGACCATGACTTCCATTATGGTTTCTCAATAAATGGTCTGTTGTGCTATTAGATACTGGTTTTGTGTTGGAAATATATTAGTACTCTTTAAATTCACCGAGCAGCAATGTAGCAGCTGCACTGAACTCAATGTGTGTGGTTCATTTGAACTCATTTTGAATGGTGGGGATTTTTAATTAAGGTGCTTCTTGTGATGTCATAATGAATCAAAATTCCACTTGTGTAAATCTGCCCATAAGAACCTAAAAGACCCTCATTCTACACAGCAGCAAGCAAGAAGCAGAGGTGAGTGAATTCACTGCTGAACTTTACATTTAAAAAACATTAATGTAATTTTTTTGTAACAGTGATTTCTTGTAACACAAGCTTATTTTTAGTGTGTTTAAGAAACATCATCAGAAGTATATTTTTACAAGCAGTGGCTTTTGTTCTGACTACTATAATAGGAATTTTCAGCCTTTTTTTTAGCTTCCATCACATTTTCACATTTACAGTGGTCTAACCTTAAACTAAGTCCATATTTCCTTGATTAGATGAGAAAAGGAAATTGGAAGTGGCTATAAAATATGATACTCTAATAAATAGCCTAATGGGGATTATTCCAGCAATACACACATTGTTTAGTGGGAAACAGGCATTATTGTCTTCTTTGTGTCCTGAAAAGCAGAATTCTTAATATTGGTGTAACTTAAATATATATAGAGAGAGTAGCATTAGGATGTGTGTTCCCTTCTGATTGTGATTATTAACAAAACAAACCTTTGCTCTACATTTGGAAGGCCATATTTAAAGTAACATAATAACTAATTAATACTAACTAACTAATCACAATACTTATTAAAAAAAATACTTAGGCAATTGGTCCTATTGATCTAACCAAAAATTATCCTGATGTCAAGGTAGGATTCTCTTGTCATAAGAACATGACATCATAACGTAAATATTCTGTGCTTGCTTCTAATAGGTTGAGCAGTGTATTGGATGATTCTGTTGTCTTGGAAACTTGACATCAAAATGACATAGCCACCAATCAGAGCATTTCCTGGAAAAAAGTGTCAGACAGGGCACTGTAGTCATAGCAACACACTGTCACAATGACACTATCATGTGTTGTTATGAAAAAGTAATGTGTTTTAACTCTGACTGGAGGTCATGTATAGTAATAAGAGGGGTTAAAGGTTAAGACACTCTGTCCAGCTCTGTGATTGGACGACGGTCCCTGCAAACAATAGGATGTCACAATAGAAACATGCAAATCAATAATAATAATAACTCATGCTAATCTGTCCCTCTCCCAACAGAAATGTATTCCAGTGCTGGTTAGATATTACAGATTAAAAGTCACGGAGACAGAGGAAATGGCGTCTGGGAGTCAGGACATCCCAGGTGTCAAACAGCTGTCAGAGCCCCAGTCCTCAAGACAGGACACTGGGTGGGATTTATGCGCAATGCTTGGAAGGTGTGTATGTCAAAGAGTCCAGTCACCCCTGAGACACTGTGACATGAATACATCATGTCTTTAAGCGGTTGTGTCAGCTTGCATAATCGCTGTTTTGTTCCTCGGTTGTTTGTCATGTCATGTCATGGGTGTAAACATGTAAGAATTGTTTTATTTCTTCCCAGGGCTTTTAAGGCTCATCTGCAGGCCCTCAGTGGACAGTCTGCGGACACATCTCCACGGTGAGTAGGCCATGAAGGTTCCAAGATCCAGTGATACCTTGCGCGAAAAAGGCGCACCATTTTCTGTTCAATGTCCAATCTAATGCATTGAAAACTAGATAGATTTACACCCTCATCTTACTTTAGAACACCTTACAATTGAACTATAATAGATGACACATTGAATAGTGCAAATTATATTGCATTGTCTGCAATAAATTAGAAATCACCACCAATGTTTATTGTATTGTGTTGTGGTATATTTTCTAACATATAAACACATAAGTATGGCTTGGATATTCCATAGGTCATTATTGCTTATGGCTACAGCAAAAATTATGCACCTAATCTTTGCTACAGTAGCAGCCCCATAAGATAAATGGACTATGTCTGGTTACATGCTACAGTATACATTACCAGGTCCAAGCAGCAGAGATTACCAGTACATTTATGAAATGTGGTGCGCTATGTTGACGTATTATTTCTCTGTCATCTTTGGTCTTTCTGAAATCAAAAGGTCCACTTTGGATACCTCATTGAATGGCAATTATCCAAACGGTAATATGGATGGAGGAGCTTTGGAGCTGGGGAGAGAAGAAAAGGAGATGGAAAAAGAGGAAAAAGAGCTGCAGGGAAGGGCTTTGGAGCAGGAGCTGCAGGCAAAGAAGCTGGAGGGAATGAGGGAGGCAGCAAAACTGAGAGTGGAGGCAAAGGAAAAGCTGGAATGGATTAGAATTGAAATCGAAAGGCGTGAACAATGCCAGGAGATGCAGAGAAAGATGGTGGAGATTTTGAGACTTAAAATTCAGATTGTGCAAAAGAGACTAGACCAGGAAGACAACACAGAAGAAATGGAGAGAATGAGAGCGGAGTTGGCGAAAAAAAGGATGGAAATGGAAAGACTGAGACAGCAGGCAATGCAAGGAAGAGAGAAGCAAGACACCTGGATAGAGTTAATGACAACAAAGAGGATGGATATCAAGAAAGATGAAGAACTACTCAGGGAGAGACCAGAGATGGAGGTTCAGAAAAATAAGATTGAGAGCCTCTCTGCTGCAGAAGAGCAAGATAAAGAGGATCATAAAAGAAAGATGGAGGAAATTGAGAGAACGATAGCAGAAATGAGGAGAGAAACAGTGAATATGGAGAGGGTGAAAGTAGAGGCCGAGCAAAAAGTAGAAGAACAACACAGAAGGATAGAGCAGCTAGAGACAATGACCGCAGCATTAATGAATAAATGGATGGAGATGGAACAAAGAAAGAGACTAAGAGAGAGGGAGAGACTGAGACTGGAAAGTGAACAAAGAGAGGATCAACAAAGAAAAATAGCAGCATTGGAAAAAGCCAGAGCAGAGATGGTGAGACAATGGACACTGGCTGAAACGCTTAGAAAAGAAGCAGAGCAAAACAATGAGCAACAGAAAATAAAGATAATGGAGCTTGAAAGAAAAATAGCAGAGATGGCAAAAGAGAGACTTCAGGGCAGTATGGACCCTGGGGTTAAGGCTATGGTTACAGTAAGGACAACCCAGCATTATGACCAAACTGCATCTGAATTCATGAAACATGTCCACATTGAGAATGGAGATACACCTGTAATGGCACTTAGGATGAATGGAACTGCTCCACTAAACCAGGTTGAGGAAATAAAAACCATTACGAGTTCACAACTGACAATGAGTGTAGACAAACAAATCACCCTGAGGAAAGAGGCAGAACGAGTGAAAAAGGAAATGCAAGCTGCAAAAAAGAAAGAAGAGCAAAATAAGGGAAAGATGGTTGGTTATAGGCCTACAGTACAGAATTCGCGCTTGGACTTAGATGATCTAGAATTCCTCCAAAAAAGAGAGGCAGAAAGGAAGAGACAAGAGATGATAGCAAATGGACAGATCAAGAAACCAACAATGAGCGTAGACAGAAAAATCGCCCTGATAAGAGAGGCAGAAAGAAAGAAAAGAGCAATGGATGCTGCAAATAGAAAAATGGTGGCCGGTGCAGAACATAATAATAACTGGCTGGACTTTGATGACTTACAATTTCTCCGACAGAGAGAGGAGGAAAGGAAAGCCATTGGCATTGGAAACGCCGGGAAATATAAAGAACACATGGACACAGAAGAAGGAAAAGACGAAGGCAATGACCAGCCTGAGAATTCCCAAGTGGAGGTGAAAAAGAAGAAGAAAAGAGGGGTGCTGAGGTGGATCCGTAAGAGACTGGGATTAAAATGAAGCAGATGAGGACCAAATTCATATATGTGCAGACACACACACACACACACATACACACACACGCACACACAAACACACACAGACACACAAACACATACTTGCATTATACGATCTTTATTTTAAAATACAAATAAAATGTTCATTATTCAATATTCATCAAAATTGTGCTTCATTTGAGCTAAATGTTGCTTTGGCATTGAATTCCATATGATGTTATGAATCTTCTGCACAATAGCCTTTTCAACAGTTATTCAGAATTCTTCCTCTGGTGATCAGAGTTTATTATTTATCATTGTTTACCACCTACATATCATGTAGGAATTGTTAAAGTACATTACATTTACATTCACTGTGACTTTAATGCTAATGCTAGCAGCAGTCATACCAGTGCCGTAGCTCCGCACACGCACATTACGCACAGTGCGTAGGGCACCAAGTGCTTGTGGGGGCACCACCAAAAAAAATTGGCTCGTGAAAAAATCATCACAATAGGCTAGGTACATGCTAGTAAGGATATTTTAAAAATGTGCAAAGCATGTTAATATTTTTAAGCAATACAAAAGCAACATAGGTCAATTTGCTCCAGAAAAAGGTAAATCTTCTTCTCCATTCTCCTCCTGGTGCCCCCCTCCCCCACCTTTCAGTGGTCTGGTCGATTATTGCTCAGTCGTAGTTTAAGTTTGGCAGACAAATGTTTGGACATGGCCTTGAAAAGACATCTAAAGTCGGGAGCGGAAAAAAGAATAGAACGCGAGATGAAGCTCACGCTTGCAGATAAGACAGTGTTTTAAATAAATAAATCATAATAATAAAAAGTTCATTTTGTACTTTCCTTATCCTTCTTTCTAGGAGCTCGAAGTCCATCATTCTAGCCAAACTCAATGTTCCCTGGGAGGACAGGCTAGCCATATCTCATCAAGCAAAGAAGGCTAAGTACCAGGACATAGTAGATGAGGCGACCCCTGCTGGGTGGCATGCCACCCTCTACCCAATTGAGGTTGGGGCTCGCGGTTTCCCCGCCACATCTATTCGCAGTTTCCTGCAGAAGATCAGGCTTGATGCCAAACAAGTACAGAAGGCTACCAGGGAGATAGCCACAGTAGCCGAAAGCAGTTCCAGGTGGCTGTGGCTGTCAAGAAATCGCAGCTGGACCCCTTCTGCAGGTGAAGGCTAACTCAGCCCTTGCCGGCCCACTCAGGAGAGGTGTACAGGTTAAGGGGCAAACCACCTGTGGCCCTGAGATACCTGCTGAGGATGCAGAAGGGGTCCCTAGGAACACCATGACACTCCACCAGCTAGAACCTCAACATCTACATCCATAGTTGCTCCTGCAGTCTCTGCTTGTAGCAAAGCACCTTTGGTGTTTACTTCATCTATAAAGAGTTAGTTCGTCTAATTAAAACCATCTCTAAGAAACAGAGTGAAATGCGAAGGATGCTGCAATTGTCCTTGATCTCGCCTACACAAAACCCCCAAACACAACATAGACAAATATGGCCTTCACATACACGGTCCATTAGTTTCAGCTCCCGACCTGACACCTGACTCTTTAGTTAAGAAAACAGGAAGTGTGAAGCTGGTAAATATTTGGTAAATATTTCTTTCTGAGGGTCGGAACTGAACTTTCATCACAGAACATAACATTGGACGATTCAGCAGCAGTCAAGTCCTTTTTGTCTTTAGCCCAGGTGAGACGCTTCTGACACGGTCTCTTGTTCAAGAGTGGCTTGACACAAGGAATGCGACAGCTGAAACCCATGTCTTGCATACGTCTGTGCATGATGATTCTTGGAGCACTGACTCCAGCTGCAGTCCACAGCTTTGTGAATCTTACTCACATTTTGCAATGGGATGCAGTTATTTTTATTGCTTGTACACTTTTTTCCACCATATCTTTTTCTTCCCTTCGCCTCGCTATCAATGTGCTTGGATACAGAGCTCTTTGAACAACCAGTCTCTTTAGCAATGATCCTTTGTGATCATTGTGCAAGGTGTCAATGGTCATCTTTTGAACAGTTGTCAGGTCAGCAGTCTTCCCCATGATTGTGTAGCCTACAGAAATAGACTGAGACCATTTGAAGGTATTTGCAGGTGTGTCGAGTTAGTTAGCTGATTAGAGTATGGCGCCAAGTGTCTTCAATATTGAACCTTTCCACAATATTCTTATTTTCCGAGATACTCAATTTGGGGGTTTCATTAGTTGTCAATATTAAAAGAAATGAATACTTGACATATGTCAATCTGTGTGAAATGAATGTATACATTATGCATGTTTCACTTTTTGAATTGAATTACTGATATAAATCAAGTTTTTCATGATATTCTAATTACATGACCAGCACCTGTACAGTCTATGGTCCGACAATTAAAACTGACTTTATACCATGGTTAGACTTAGTCTTTAATAACTGTTGAATATTTTGGCAGTTTGTAATGTAATTTTACTCTATAAGGCCTGAACAATACAAAAATATAAATAATAATATAGTTAGGTGGTGTGTTAGACTACAGATGATTTTTGAAATGTTCAAAATATTTAAACAACCATTTTTATTATAATGTAGTTATACAATACAATATTTAGTTGTAAACAATCACAAGATAAGTCTATTTGTGCCTATTGTGATCGCCCCACAATAATAGTATTCTGTTCCAGAACCAGTAGTCTATTAGTCTATGTGAGTAATCTTGTCTTTTGTTTTGTCTATAATACATGCAAGGGCACTTATTGATTGATTGTACATTTTAACAAAATGTGATATAAAATCAAGATTAAAATATGCCAATGACTGTGAATTTCTCCTCCCAGTGCTCAGTAAAAATCTCTTTACATACAGGTGCATGTACGTCTAACCCCTCATATGTGTGTGTTGTGGTTTTCAATCAAATGGCGAGGAGACGTGGGACCATGCAGCAGTTTTATTAACCTGGCACAAACAAAATAAAGTTGGGATTCCGCAGGGCAGAGCAGGTTCAAATATACAGGCAATGCTAGTATGGAGAAAGATGGAGTATCAGCTATTCATACGTGTGATCTCAAAACCCTGACAAAATGTGCTTAAATCAACATTAAAAACAACACAAAGTACACTGACAACATCTACAAAGAGGCAGACATAATTTCTATCAATCAGTGTTGACTTAGAACGTTCACTCAAGCATGAATAATTAATTACGTCTAAGCGCTGTTTATATAGAATTACTGTTGGCTCAATCTCCAAAGCTGTGAGAGAGCCAAGCAGTTCTACAACTAGAGGTCAGTATTCAACCACTATTCCATCAGAATATGCCAAAAGCTGAGTGCAAGTAGAAGCAACAAAACTTACACTGTTATATACGCTGATTTGGATATATAATGTAAGCAAGCAAAGTGTTTCAGTCAGAGCATTGCACTATTTGAGCAAATTAAAAACACTGCCTTGAAGACACTGAGTGTTCCAGCACATAGCCATCTTGGGCGTGCTTATGGTGCAAATGCGAGAAGAACATGGAGTTGATGGAGGTGCTGGTCTTCCATAATGCTGTGACAGCCGTTCTGCCTCTCTGTAGTCGGACAGCAGAGCTCCCTGTACTGTCCCATAGAGGTTTTTTATGGTGGCCTCCCCAGCAAAGAGCACTTGAAGATCCTAAATCGGTACATACTCTGAGTATTCTGTGCTTTTAAAAACAGCACTATAGACATTTGTTGTCAAAGGCAAACTTTTTTAACCCACCCCACCCCACCCCACCCCCCCAAACAACAACTACATTTTCATTTAAAAGGAAACTCATGTCTGCTATAATGTTTTATCATTACGTAACTATTAAGTTTGTTATTATGCTGTACTTACTTCACTGGAGCTTTTCCTGCTTGACAAAGGATCAGCCAACTGGTCCATGAGCACACCATCCACACCAGCTGGTATGTAGGCATAGGCTCCTCTTATGAATGCATTGCCATGCCACTGAGTGCGTAAAACCATCTTAGGACACGGAATGCATGGGTTACCTTGCAAAGACATTAGGTTAGACATTACTAGTCTGATTTAATAAGTGGCCACATATGGCCTATATTTCATGACCATACATTAACAGGAAAAAACAGATGAGGCTAAGTTAAAATTTTTAGAACTGATTACATTTCTTTGGAAATGTTTCAGTAGGTGTCAGCAAAAAACAAGGCCAGCTTGTTTACTTCTGCGTAAAATAAAGTGTCTCTCTTGGCTTTAGTGTTCTGCGACTACACTTATCTGTTAGCAGATTTCCAGCCCATTTTTTTCCTGCTACTTTTTACTACTTGAAAATATACCTTGTGACAACATTAACTGAAAGGCTGCATCGTGAATTGTTTTGCTGCATGCTTACCCATAAACCTCCTGAAGTTACAGGTGATGGCTGCAGAGAGTTCAGCCTCTGTCATGGTTTCAACATGCTGTGCCACACTGCCAGAACACCAGCCAATCAAAACATTACCAAACCTTGGGGAAAAAAATACACACTGCAGGTAAGTAATAGCCTGGTAAACCAGCCTCTCGTACTTCACTTTATTGTGCACAGAGGGCCTGGTTGTGGTTTGACTGACATGGTTGTCTCAGGCAGCATTTTGCCTGACCAATTAGCGAACAATTACTTCCTGAAGATATAGACTTTGTTGAAGTTTAAAATGACTAGATCTATCTAATATGCAAAGTAGATAGGATATGTAGGTAGGTAGGATTACATTAAATTTAGCAGATGCTTTTATCCAAAGTGACCTACAATAGAGGACATGAATCAAGTTAAAGATAAGCAGAGAACAGAGTAAGGTAGAGCGGAACAAAGTACATCAAAGATGGGAGACAAATACATCTTCACCACACCTCTCACTGCAATGACGTAGAAAGACTAAGAGGACATAGAGATAAAATACATCCTGTGCATTAGGTGTGGCAATAAACATCTGTTCTTTTGGCTAACTTTTCAGGATAACCATCAGAGGCCTTGCTTGAAAGTAGCGCAGTTTTATGCAGAACTTTTGTTCTCTGCGGGAGAACACAAAAGATCACCTAAGCTGCTTTCAGACTTACCTTCCAGCAAAAACTTTCAGCTTGAAAAACTGGGGTCTGAACTTTCACCATTGATGTTGACCATTGAGGCTTGATGTTTGGAGGAGAGAAGACTGAGACATCTCTGGTAATTTGGGCTTTACCCCACTAACTGTGCTTTTCCCCAGTTTTCCATATCCTGTTACATACAAGTTTGCTAACAAAACTTCTAGGGTTTGACCAGGAATCTGGTCAGAAAACTGAAAAAGTTGAGAGCATTTTTTCCTTTCATATTAAAGTACAGGACAGGAAACTTCAGGAGTTAAAGGAGATGTGGTGTGAATCAATTCATAACCTTGTAGCTTGAGGTCACAGAGTGCTGTTGGTAAAAAGTCTATATTGCATCAAAGTGTATTGTGCTTTTTCTTACAAACAGTACTCTGTGACCTCAAACAATAGGGCTGTGGATTGATTCACACTGAATGTATCCTTTAAAGTTAAGTATGAAAGTATGAAATTTGTTCCACAGATGCCACTGTGCAATAGGCTTTTATAGTCTTGCGCCAGTAACCAAAATCACCAAGAGACTAAACAGAGGTAAACAGGGATTTAACAGACCCACCACATCAACACATTTACTAGTTACTACTGCTGACAGTAAAATATCATTTCCATCTTTTCCTGCTGGTAGAGAAATAACAACTGTGAAGGCCCTTTCAGACATATTTTATTTCTTCAAGTGAGGTGACTTTTCCCATTATTCTAAATAAGGGGTTGTTACATTAAACATACTCATGGAACCAGTAAGTAAGTCTTTGTGATGTGTATGTTACCGTGATTGTTACCGTGATGTCAATGTATGTTACTGTCATTAGACATTAACAAATATACATGTACAAAATGTGTTTTTTTTTCCATAAATATACAGTATCTGAGCAAAATTTGGCTAGGCAAAGAAGCCCCACAGAAAAATATTGACAGTGAGGAGAATGAGAGCGTTGATGTTGCAGACGTTGCGCCACAGAGGTTTCTCCTCTATGTTGGTCAGCCTGCTCTCGAGGGCCTGCTTCTCCTCCACACTGAGCTTAGCCTCCGCCTGTCCAGACAGGCCACACAGCCACATCGCTGCCCTCTTCCAAAATGAACTGCCAGACGGCGGCTCCTCCTGTGAAGGAGACTCAGAAGTGTCTTGAGAGTCACACTTGTCTGTGTTCTCCTCGTGTGCTTTTGCCCAGGGGTCATCCAGCTCCACGCGTGGCTCCTTGCTGTGCCTCGTCCACCATGTTAGTCGCACAAGCTGCAGGGGTTAAAGGTCACACTGAGAATTCTTGGCCTGGGCCTCAAGACAATATGAGTGAAGTAAACGAGTTAAGGCTGGAGTTGTATTTGATTGATGGAAAGATGCAATGACAGCATCTTAGTTATCTTGTGAAATATCACATAACACGGAAATGCTTAAAGGCTCAAAAGTTACACAGATATTCATACCCATCCTTTTGAGTAGGAGGATCTCAATCATAGTGGGTAGCATACAAACGTCATTATTCAATTGAAAAGTAGCAACAAAAAACCTTCATAAAGCAGTGATGATGACCATTGATGACCATCATATCTCTTTCTCTGAATGGAATGCTGCCATCACTTACAATGGTCCTTTAACATTAAATAAACTGATAGTTGTGGGAAAAAATGACTAATGATGTTTACTTTGAGGTGAAATAGGGGTGAGGTCATCAAAAAGGTCAAATAAAGTAAACTCCAGAAATTTTAAACTTCCAAAAAGGACAAATAATGTTTTTTTCAAGCTGTAAGCAAATCTTCCAAGAATATGAACAATGTTAATTTTATATAGATTCAGCAAAATAGCATTATTTACATAGGTAATTTACATTGAAATTTAACTCAGATATATTTAAACTCTGCTGACTATCATTCAAGAAAGTCCTACCTGCAAAATTGTTTTTTTCATAAACTAAATATTGTATGCATTTTTTTTGTAATTATTATCACCCTTAAAAAATATTATAAATAAGAGAATTTGCATATTTGAGTAAAAAGCCTTGATGATATTGCTTGTCATGGATCTTTGAGTTTTTTTGTTTGTTTTACTGGGTATAAATATGGGAAAACACACTAGTAAAGTCCTTCTGGTCCATGGAACCAAACATTTCTCAACTCAAATGGGAGGCAAAAGCAGTCATGCAATGGCAGACCTCTATCTTGTGATCAAAGTTTCACAACACTCAAGTTAAATGTAAGGGTTTTGGCAATTGAAAATAAAGAGTGACGTTTATTGTCAATGAGCAGGAGACAGAAATTCCAAAGCCGGCATCAGAATTTTGTGTTTGGAAGGTTTTTGGCCATGCAGAATTTACATCAACTTAAAACCAATATTGTGTTCAGGGGGGTTTAGGAACCATCGTGTTTAGTGAAAAACAGGACTACAGAAAAAAGCAACTTAGTTTAGAGAAAACGCAAGATACTTGAGCACCTAGGAAGAGTACCTTTGGGAGAAGAGATTTAAGCCTTCCTGACTTCTAACATACTATGGTTTGGGAGAACAATTAACACTTTAGGCTTTCTCATTATTCAGTTATTTCCTGAGCCAATTGTTCTATTGTTGGGTTTGTTGGAGTCACATGGGCCAGGACACCTCATCAGTAATGCACCTCAGGATCTACAGGTATTTGCGGCCTTTAATTATTTCACACCCTCCCCTGAGGTTGCCCATTTAAGGTGATCAATCCTTAGCGTGTGTCTAGTGTCCAATTAGTTAATTTTCTCCACAAAGAAGTCCTGATTTGTGGTGAATGTAAATTAATGTAATACTTTGTACAATAAAGCCAATGCTAAAAAATAATGTTACCCAGTGGTCTTATACCTCTTGCTATCTAATACTGGTGTACTTTTTGATAACCCTCTGCTTTCCTGTTTCCCTAATCTCTATCATTACAGTTTTTTCTGAATGCTTAAACGCTTACAGTGATTGTTGTACCACAATATCTGAAACTACTAATTCTTATAGCAAAACCCTTCACTGAGTTTGCAAAACTAATAGCACAAACTCTGCTTTGCACTTAGTTTGTAATTTTGTAACACACACTTCCACTGTACAGCACTCTTTTTGCAAAACTGTAAACACAACTCACTGCTTTACACACAACTTGCAAATAATCAGCACACTCTTAGCAAAACTATACACAATCATGGCTATTATTTAAACTATTTTGCCAACTTTCTGGCCACACTGTCACATGTGAAAACTCTTTTATATAAATAATTCACTTTGCAATCAGCCTGAACACTAGCAATACAGTAAGACACAGGTAAGCTTTTGAGGTGAAGTACAATGTTGGAATAAAGAAGACTGAGGGTTAGAGAGGAGCATGAGGATGTGGAGGTGAAAAAGCAAGAGGGAGAGGACGACGAGGACAAGGAGGTGGTTAGAGGATGAGGAGGTGACAAAGTAAGAGGAGGATGAGGTAGGGAAGAGGAAGGGGAAGGAAGAAGAGTAAGAAGAGTAAGAAATAGAATTTTGGATGACATCAGAACTACTTTAGTGGACAGTGGAATGACCCTGAGGGAAGCTGGCCAACGGGTTCAGCCTAACCTGAGCCGCTACAGCGTACCAAGCATCATAAGGTATAAGGCTATACTATCATTGGTACTGAATCCGGACGTGCATACTCTAGGGCTGTGCATGGGCCTGCTGTGCTGCATTTGTTTTGTCTTTTCCAGAGAGTGATGGAGCTAAAGGCAGATGCCATAGGTCATGAGCTGATTCTTGTGGATGAGGCAGGTTTCAGCCTCACTATAACGAGGAACATTGTCGGACACTGTGCCATAATCAATGTCGGACAACATGGTAGCATGCAGCTAGAAGTCAAAATGGTGTTGTTCTCCTTCTCTGTCTTGCGCTAGAAGGTCTATGACTATCATCCACATCAATGCATGGCCCTTCTACAGGCAATGGAGGAGGCATACAGAGATATTGTAGTAAAGGGGAAAAAAATGTCACCCCACCTGGATTTGAACCCAGGCCTCCAGGGTATCAAACATGCACTTTGACCACAACACCACAGAGCCAGATTAGTTGGTAATGAAGTCAAAGCATACACACAACCCTAGTGATGGCACACCATCAGACATTGACTAGGCCTCATGTCAGGCCTTGATACTGCACTGCAAGGAGATATTTTTTGTCAGTGCCTTTGACTAGAAAACATTACAGCTGATGTTGACAAAATTTTGTGGCTGGACCCAGAGAGACGACAAGTTAAATTAGTGTATGTTTTCTTGTGTTTTCACTTGGAAAAAAAATGTTTGTATTGATGTGTGTAAATGATGATCCATACTTGGACTTTGAATCCCTGTGTGTTGAGTTGGATACCTGTGTATGACTTCAAACTGAAAATATCTTGTGCACAGAGAAACCAAAAGCCAGATGTGTTTTTCATTGATACCATTAGTGTGTAGTTGCCGCATTGTGTGCTAATTAATATGATGGTTTGTGTTAACTGTTTGGTACAAAAACACCATTTTTACAAAGGTTTGCAGAGTTAAACAAGATGTGTTAGCTTTCGCAAGGTATCTACAATGTTTTGCTAATTTGGTGAAAGGTTTTGTTATTTGTGTGTAGAGTTTTGCAAAAACAGCCAATAGGTGCAAAAAATGTGCTTAAGCGATCAGAAAAAACTGTAAGTACAACCAGAGCTGGGCAGTATTTTAAATACAAGTATTTAAAATACGTATTTAAAATACTTTAGTGTATTTTGTAATTTGTATTTTACAAGTTTGTTAAAAAGTAGTTTGTATTTTGTATTTAAATACTTTGAGGTACTGTATTAGAGTATTTAAAATACTAAAATACTTTTTTTTATTTATTATTATTGAATCAGTAAAAGATAAGCGAATCAATCACCACAGGTCTTTGGGCCAAGACGTAGGCCTAAATCACGTGACACGCCCATTGAGGCTTGAAGGCCGATGTCCACTGGCATGCGATGCGAATTCCGACCCTGTGTCTCTGTGGTGCTTTGGTTGGTTTTGGCACACTAGTAGAGGTGCATTAGTTAGGGTAAGTGGCATAATGGCTTTTCAGACTGTTTAGTGTCATCCTAACCAAAGCAGACCCAAACCAGTCACACAGGTGGTTTGTTACATTGCACATCTCTAAGAATCCTGCATCTTTACTACAGGCAGTAATGCATACATCCCATACCCCCTCTTATGCAACATGATGTGTGTATATAGTGTGTGTCTGTGTCTGAGGCACGCTCACATGCTTGTCCTCAATGGGTGGAGTGCAGAGGCTGATGACTGTGATAACCAGAGCTGACACCCCGAGTAGAATGAGGGCGAAGTAGAGGTAGTGCACGTCCTTAAGCAGCGCCGGCCGTGTGTCCTCCTGTCCACAAGAAGGAGTGCCGTACACAAACTCCATCACCATTCTCACCGACCCCACAGCCAAACCCACCATGAGGCCCCAGAAGGCTCCCTGAAGGATTAATGATTTACACACACACACACACACACACACACACACACACACACAATTGCAAATAGCTTTTAGATTAATTTAGTCCGGTCCGGTTAATTTAGTTCAGTGGCTGTATTTCATGGAAAATCTCTTCGCAGAGAGACGCAACCTGTTCGTTGACACGCTTCCAGAAGATGGCCATGATGAAGAGGGCGGTGATGGGCGGGGCCAGGTAGCTGGTGATGGACTGCACGTAGTCAAAGAGCTGCCCGCTATTGGCCGACTGGATGATGGGAATCCACAGGATACTGAGGGCCGTCATGACCAGGATGAACACCCTGCCAGACAACACAACAGCAGTGACACCACAAACTGAGGATGACAAGCTAAGGATGATGCAGTCATTTTTTTTTTGAAAACACATATCACAATAGCAAATATATATATATAGAGAGAGTAAAGACTAAAAACAAATATGTAGTCAAAATATTTCCGTTCAAAATTTATTTTGAATGTCAGAAAAACTTTCGCTTCTGCTTCAGTTCTAAAGAAACGGAAACATAACCAATTCTAATAAGCTGCTGGTTCTTGTTTTACAACCGAAAACAAAAACACCTTTTTGGTTCCTCTTTCTCTTTACTTGTTACTTCTTCTTTGCTTCTTTGCAAGTTAATGTATAACTTGATGGACTCCACTATCATATGTGTCCATGATTACAATGCAGTGCATTTCATGTTAAATTTTTCACAGTTCTCTTGGTGTCCTGTCAGTATGTGACCTCCTAAAATGCCTGTGTAAAAAGACGGTGTAATCTGTTGACCTTAAAGATCACTCATGTTTCACCAGACTTTCACTCTGCACACGTCGACTAGTGAAGCAACCACAGGAGATAGCCTTGGTTGTTCTGTGAGCATTGACCCTGTCATGTGACCTGGCCAGCCCCAAACACTGTGAAGTGGTGCTGACTTCTTGTTTACCTGCCCACCACCATGAGCTCCCTCTCGGAGGAGTGTGGACGTATGCGCTGCCAGATGTCCATGGTGAATAGTGTGCTGCTGCTGTTGAAGATGGAGGTGAGGGACGACATGAGGGCGGCCATCATGACGGCAATCATCAGACCCCTCAAGCCTGGAAGGCAGAGGAGCAGAGTGAGAAAAGCCCACAAGCGACATCACAACTCTCCAGTAATCCAAAACGACATCTCAACTCTCCATGGAACCAAAATTTTACAACTCTCCACTAGACCAAAACATTTTAACTCTCCACTAAGCAAAAACAATATTACAACTCTTTACTGAGCCCAAACATTTACAACCCTCCACTAAATCAAAACAGCATTACAGCTTTCCACTAAATCAAAGATCGTCGCTGATTCCATTCCAGCTCTTCCTAAAAAAATTTGACCTGTAAGTTTTTGTTCAGTCAGAAAAAATACACTTTTTTCTGAATTGAAGTAAAGACCATACATGGATGTGGATAAAAGATTACAATAAAATAGTAAAAAAACAGAACAGCCTCACCTTCTGGCATAAGTTCCACCACTAGTTTAGGATAGGCGATGTTGGAACAGCCTACACTGGCATCACAGATACGTTCACACTCCTTGGGGTCAACACAACCCACTTCATCTAAACAGAGAAAGACAAAAACAACAAAAGTCACACATGTGGGGAAAAAACAGAAAAAAATAAAGGGAAACTAATTTAATTCAATCTGAAAAAATCTAATTTTGAGATGTTACTCAGTCTTTCATGTACCTGGGAAGAGTGCTCTGCTGATCATGCCTGGCCACACAATGAAAAACATGGGGAGAACCTTGAGGTACCCTGCCAAAACAGATCCCCCTTTTGCATGGGACATGTTTTTGGCTGCCAGTGACCTTTGAACTATAACCTACAAACAAAGAGAATGACAGGCCATTTAGAATTCAACTTTAAAATTATAGACTGAAGTATCAACACACTGTAGCTGTTGGATCACTTTTTCTGCCACAATGATATTATGCTTAATATTATGATGATATTATTAAGCCCCGTCCACGATAAACAAACACCTAGCCAATATTCCAACATTCATTGTTCTATTTTCCAGCGTAAATGTTATTGACTCCACATTCTGATACAGATTAGCATTGCTAATGACCTGGTCGGTGCACCATGCCCAGGTTGCTAGCACCGTCAGCCCAAACAGCAGGCCCGGCCAGGGCAGGTCTCCGGTCACTGGGTCCCTGAACATGTGGAAGGCATCGGACCGCGGCAGGTGGCATGTGGTGTTGGGCACAGTGATGTTGGGCATGGCCTTCTCATACTGCTCCACCAGGCCTTCGTACCAGCCCACTTTGTCAAAGGCTGGCAAGAAGAACAGTGCATTAAAGACCATGCTTTGTGACATTAGCATGTATTATTCCATCCCATGATTAGAGCAGAACTCAAAGATTTAACTAACTGAAGTGGTATGACATGTGTTCATCACTGAGTTCCAGTGTTACAAAATGAGCAACCTATATACAGTCATCGCAACAAAATATACCTGTGTTGGTGAGGTTAAAAGGGAGTGTATGACAAAAACAAAACAAGAAGGTAGTGTATGAAATGCACACCTATAAACGTAAGGACAAATGCTCCGATTACCATGATGACAGTCTGCAGTGCATCCGTATAAATAACGGCCGTTAATCCACCTGCAGGCACAGAATCTGTTCATCTGTGTATGCTTTCACAAAGACTTCACACACAGCAACACGTGTTCAACAGCCATTTAGTTTCTCACGAGAAGTTCAGACAAATGGAAAAGTTCAGTTATAAATCTATCCTATCAAAGACATGAGTATTTGTCTAAAACTGTGTGAAGTTGCTTTATGATCGTTTGATCTATCTGGGCATGTATAAAGTCTTGTATGTTGAGGCACACGTAATATGCAAATAGGCAGCTAGTGAAAGCATACCTGTAGTTAGTCAAAGAAGACAAGAAACTGCACAGGCACTGTTCTCAAAACCAATAAGTTATGCAGATTGTTGTGTGCAGACAGGAACATTAGGGCAGCGGGGAGGGGGGTTAAAAATGATTCTAAGGGCCCTTTGAGGACACTAATAATATTATGAATAATAATAATGGTGCCAAGAACTGTTTTCTCTCATCAGGACCAAACTTTCTGACTGTACACACCCTTGTGTACACACTGTGTCTTGCAATTTGCTAAATGTACACATCTAAGTTAATTAATTACCTGCAATAGTGTACACAGCTGTTACAGCAATGAGCACGACTGTAGAGAGGTAGAGATCCCAGCCCAGAGAAATGCGGATAAAAAGAGCTCCGGAGAAAATGTCCGTCTGCACCCACATAACACATCACCCCACAGAAATAATTTGGGTTCTGAAATTAAGCATGTTTTATTGCAATTCAGCTATCAGAGTTAGATGTGTTGTTTAGGCTCAGAGTGCTTTGTGAGGCCTCACTGATATTTTGGTGAGTATGTAGAGGATGAGTGAGAGCACGCTCATGTAGATTCTGATACGCTGCCCGCCAAACCTCTTTCTCAGATACTCAGGCATGGTAACCACTCCAGCAGAGATGTACACTGGCACAAATATCCAGCCCAGGGCAACCAGCACCCAGGAAGCCTGGAGGCAACAAAACAAGTCACCACAAGCACACTACCACATTTCACAAACCAGTGTTGGGCAAAGGCAGAAATACCGGAATTATCAATGCTGTAGATGTGTTGTGGCTAAGACATGACTTACGTTCCACTCAAAACCCCCGACTGCCATGCCCCCTGCAGCCCCTGAACCAGCCAGCCCAATGAACAGGCCACTGCCTACATTGCTGGACATCAGAGATGCACCAATCTGTACAGATCACACAGGCACAGACAAGTGTAAACCATATACATAATGGTCTATGGTGTAAACGAGGTCTTCCTGAGCAGCCCTGACCCAGTCTCGACCCACGACCTCAGTCAATAACACAACTGTTTTAGGTGTCAGGAGCGAGGTTTACTAACGTTTTATGCGGAGCTCTGCTAGCTGGCATCCGTTACACGAGGCAGAATCCACCATAACATTAGCTATTGGCATTTGTTCCACAGCGATCTACAATGCTAAACGTGAGTTATGATATGTTACTGCATAGGGGACAAATCGATAGAGTAGTATGGTCATTTGTTTCTGGCAAATTTTCAGATATTTACTGTATTTTGCTATAAAGCGAAAAAGAGAAAGAATTCATTGAACTTCCCTTTAAACAACTTTATTAAAAATTGTAATTTTATTTTGGCATATATCTACATTCTGTATATCTACAGTATGTCACAAAAGTGAGTACACCCCTAACATTTTTGTACTTTTTCTATTATATCTTTCCATGGGAGAAGTCTAAAGATATAATACTTTTCTACAACGTAAAGTAGGCAGGGTACAGCTTATATAACAGTGCAAATTTGCTGTTCCCGTAAAATAACTCAACACACAACCATTAATGTCTAAACTACTGGCAACAAAAGTGAGTACACCCCTACGTGAAAATGTCCAAATTTTGCCCAATTAGCCATTTTTCCTCCCTGTTGTCATGTGATCCATTAGTGTTACAAGGTCCCAGTGTAAATCGTTGTGTTAAATTTGGTGTTATCACTCTCACACTCTTTCATACTGGTCATTGGAAGTTCAACATGGCACCTCATGAAAAATAACTCTCTGAGGATTTAAAAAATAAAATTGTTGCTTTACATGAAGATGGCCTAGGTTATAAGAAGATTGCCAACACCCTGAAACTGAGCTGCAGCACAGTGGCCAGGACCATACAGCGCTTCAAGAAGACAGGCTCTACTAAGAACAAGCCTCGCCATGGTCGACCAAAGAAGTTGAGTGCATGTGCTCAGCATTATATCCAGAGGCTGTATCTTCAAAATAAGTGTAGGAGTGCTGCCAGCATTGATGCAGAGGTTGAAGGGGTAGGGGGACCATACCCTGCACACTGCATCAAACTGGTCTGCATGGCTGTCGTCCCAGAAGGAAGCCTCTTCTGAAGATGATGCGCAAGACAGCCCGCAAACAGTTTGCTGAAGACAAACAGACTAAGGGCATGGATTACTGGAACCATGTCCTGTGCTCTGATGACACCAAAATAAACTTGTTTGGCTCAGATGGTGTCAGGTGTGTGTGGCGGCAACCAGGTGAGGATTACAAAGACAACTGTGTCCTGCTAACAGTCAAACATGGTGGAGGAAGTGTCATGGTTTGGGGCTGTATGAGTGCTGCCGGCACTGGGGACCTACACTTCATTAAGGGAACCATGAATGCCAATATGTACTGTGACATACTGAAGCAGAGCATGATGCCCCCCCTTTGAAACTGGACCGCAGGGCGGTATTTCAACATGGTAACGACCCCAAGCACACCTCCAAGATGACCACGACTTGGGTGAGGGTGAAGGTAATGGACTGGCCTAGCATGTCCCCAGACCTGAACCCAATTCAGCATCTGTGGGGCATCCTCAAATGGAAGTGGAGGAGCTCAAGGTCTCAAGCTCAAGGTCAGCTCCGTGATGTCGTCATGTAGGAGTGGAAGAGGATTCCAGTGACAACTTGTGACGCTCTAGTGAACTCCATGCCCAAGAGAGTTAAGGCAGTGCTGGAAAATAATGGTCGCCACACAAAATATTAACACTTTGGGCACAATTTGGACATTTTCACTTAGGGGTGTACTTTTGTTGTCAGTGGTTTAGACATTAATGGTTGTGTGTTGAGTTATTTTGAGGGAACGGCAAATTTGCACTGTTATATAAGCTGAACACTGCCTACTTTACGTTGTAGAAAAGTATTATATCTTTAGACTTCTTCCATGGAAAGATATAATTTAAAAAGTACAAAAATGTTAGGGGCTCACTTTTGTGACATACTGTATTTTGACATCAACATCGTGGTCTCTTCTGTTGAAACATAGCAAAACGTAGCAATTTGACAGTAATGGCAACTCTCACTTTATTACAATGTCACAACAATATTGTATTGTGTCCCAAATATTACAGTAATATTGGATTATGTCGTCTGTGGCAGTTCTCACAATTCCAACAATGTTTGGTTTGTAGTATAATGGATAGAATAATGTGCTTGTCTGTAAGGGGTGTGTAAAAACTACTGACTTAACAAATAATAGGCCTACAACATGGAATGGAAAGGTCTAGCTTATCCGAAGGATTACATTTATCTAATGAACTCTACCTAATCATCCAAAGGGCAGGCCATAGATTTAGTTTTACTTTCACAACTGTGGTGAGATGAGTCAACTGCGTATGTGTGCTCCAAGTGGCCTTAATAATTTACGGTGGTGTGGCACAATTCAACAGATGCACTAGACATTTAGTGCTGCATGTTTTATTACTTGTTTTGGGTTTCAATTAATTTGCACCAGGGTCACAATAGTCAGGTAAGCAGCTGTATCATCAAAGGCAAAGGTCAACTTAATATCAACTTTCCCCTCCTTAGCTCTTACAGTCTAGTAAGCGAAGATTTTTTGCACTACAGATTATGTTTTAAAAATAAGGTGATGAATGCAATTCTGTAGGTTTTTTTGTGGATTTTTAGCTTTCCAAAAAATTGCAAGGCTGATTTAAGTTTGTATTGTTTTCAATGGGCTTCATAGATTGTCGTACACAGACTGAAATAAACTGTGGAAATACACTCAGGGATTAAAGCAAAAAAAGTAATCTGACTGAACTTTTTTCCAGTTAGACATCTGATCAAGTACCCCAATATACCCTTTCGAAAACCAATTTAGCCATGGCTCCGCTCTCAATCCGGAACATACACTGGTTAGGAACATTGCCCCATTAAGTCTGAATTGTATTACCTTTGTCGTTCACTTGGCTTGTTTCTTTAGGTTACAGCCTCAGCCTCAACCCAAATAATAATGGGCAGATCTTGAATTTTTGAGAAGTTTGAGAAGTGTAGGTGTAATTCAGTTTTCAGTGCTATTTAACATGATGGTACACTATGGTTATAATTAAAATAGGTTACTAGGCTTGTTTAATCAGCGAGGCGTCTGATCACTGATTGCAACGAATCCAAAATATAGCGCATGCTCGGAAAATAATCGCTTGCAAACTTTTCAAGAAGTAGGCGCTATTTCCCCATTAAAACATAATATTTCGGCTTGGGCACGGACATATAGCCTATTGGTGCAACGGAAAAAATGGGCAGTAATCGAAAGTGAGGGAAATTCACTGGTGTCACCAGTAGGCTACACCGTCGGCTTCATGTCCGATGCTTATAACTTCTCCTCTGCTTGTCTCACACGCCCTTCGGACATTAGATTAATGGCTCGGTTGACTAGGTTACTTTTAAATTATATTGGCCTAATTTGGACTGTTCGGGTCTTTAAGATTTTCAGCAAATTGTGAAATGCGACATGTCGGGACAGCTGCGCTCGACTTGACAAACGTCTTTCCAATGGTGTCCATCACAGGTCTAGGAAAAACGGTCGAGCAAACTTCATATGAGGATATATATGTAAATGCTCTATAGACTATTGCAGTAAAATATTTTGAAGCGAATTTGAACAACGTAGGCTATAGGCCTAGCTATTGGATTAATTAGGATATAGCCGTTATTAATTATAGCCGTTTCCCCCTCGCCCGTGGCTACCTGCAACTCAATCATTCATTTAAAAAAAAATCTTAACCGTGTAGGCTATCTTGCTTTTGTCCACACTTAAAATCTCACTTCTGTTAATGATTTAGACCTATACCTCATCCAAATAGGTTTACAGAACTAATCGAGCACAAGCGCCTCGTCCTCCGATTTTGACAACTCACGTTCCTTTTTTCCGCGTTTTAACATGACAAAGCGGAGGGGCACAGCTCAAATAAGAAATTAACTCTGCTGTTAATTTAACATGACATTGTTGTGTGCGTATTTAACTGAAATACATTTGAGACGCGTGGTCTGACTCACGTGCGTGTTTATTTCAACTGACTGACCATTCCCAACATGACGGAAATCCGTCAAGGCAATTTTTGATATGACGGAAATCCGTCATATTGACGGAAAACTTTAATCCAAAGCAATGTGTCTCTGCATCAGATAAAGTACAGCTTAAGATAGACAAGTCATACATTCCTTACCATTCACTTAATGATGGTTAGAACAATAAAATGAAACACTATGCCAATCAGTGGCCCATACATTACAAGATTTATTAACAAAAAAATCAGAGATTAAACATTAAGAATTTGAACCATGTACTCACAGGCCACCATGTCATCATTCTTCCAGCCAAAAAGTACCCACCCACTGTTCCCCGGTTGGCTCTGAAGGAGGACTGCGATGAAGCATGCAGAGGTTACACTATACATGCTGCTCAACTTCTACATTTGAATTAGCAACATATGTTTTTACTTGGTCTCCTATAAGTGTCTTCTGTAAGTTTTTTAATTTCTCTTTCCGACTTACCCATGCTCCCACACCTAAAACGAAGACAAAATACAGGACTACCACAGCAATATCAGCAGCCTCCAAGGCAAACTTGGCATCTGTAGTTCTCATGGCCGGCAGGGTTGTCATTGTCATCAGCCACAAGGCACAGTGACCAGTTTGAAATGCAGGAACTGAAACTAACTGCTAAACTATATACTACCAGTGTAATTGGTTATGTATAAACCAGGAAGAGAGGCCACTAGCACGCTCAGTCTAAAGTACACATTAAAACAGCTGATGACGCAATTTGTAGACGCCTGCAACTTCAAGAAAACCAAATTTCCCAAAACACCATCTTATCTGAACATATTTTCCATCAGCAGTGGTAATCTTCAAAAAAAAACCTCATCTCAGTCTTGTGTTTATATCAATTCATTAAAAGAATAAGGTCTTTACAACTTCATAAAGAATGTTTATTTATAATGACCTCACAATAATTACAATACATATTTTGTAAATATAGGGAGCAGTTACTACATTTGAACAAGAGTCTGGTCACTTTTTTTTCCAGAACTGACTGTAATCATCAACTTTGAAATCATCTTTAAATTCATCTTTGTCTTTCTTTGCCACAGTCTTCTTTGGATCCCTTTTCCGCAGTCTAATCTTTCGCTCCTCGTCCGAGAGAACAGTGATGTCCACTGGCATCTGAAATTATATAATGTAAAACATCTTCAGTCAATATTTCAAGAGGAATTGTCTTTGTCTGAGTATAATGGGAATAAGTACATCGTTGCAAAAAAAAAAACCCAGAAAACTTAATAATTGAAAGATGAATACATCAAAGAATGCTTGACATTCTGACAGAACATGGGCAATAAAATACTTAGCATTCAGTTAGTGTTTGCATGCATTTTCAGCTCAACATGAATACCAACTACTAAAGGATTAGAATGCATATCTAATATATACATATCATATTTTCAAACAATTTGTCACAAGGATACCATGCTGTAAAAGCATCTTTTTGCAACAAAATGCACCTTCAGTTGCTTTAAGCATTTGCACGCCATTCAGTTTTGAAGAGTCTTCCTTACCTGCAGTATTCTTCTTGGTTCTTTGTATCTGATGTTAATGGTGGAGCCGTCGGTACGCACGAGCAGGACAGGGTACTGTCTCTCATATTTATTTCTCGTACACCGAACTATCGATGTCCTGTTTGAATTTTGGTGAAGACCAGTCGTGTGTAATCCCGCTGCAGCAAAGGCGTGTTCACACAGTGCATTCTTGAGACAGCTGTGAGGAAAAGCAAGGCATTAGAGACATGATGGTGATATTAATGTGTTAGTGACCCAAACTAAAACACACACACACACACACACACACACACACACACACAACATAGAAAAAATAGTAAGTTAACAGTTGCACAGGAATCCAAGCGGGTATGGGACATCCTTATTCTAAACACTGGCACGACATGGTACTTACATTGCAATTCACATACCATAAAAAAATATATGACTAACTGTACAGATGTTGATTACACTGATTACACAGCTACACAAAATTACTTGTGCAATCCCTACTCAATGTGGTCCAACAAACGTCTGTATACTTTATCCTTCATACTGCGCTCTACTGGTCATCACCTGATTATGGAATAATTTATATTACTTGCCCACCTGAAGACGAAATAAACTTTTGCCATTAGAAATGCTTTACAAATAGTTAAAAAAAAAAAAAAAAAGTTAAAAAAAAATGCGAAACCTGTGTTCCAAACATACTGCAGCCACGTCATTTGAAACAGGTGACTTTTTGACAAATTATGAGCAACTAGCCTACCTATTACAAGTGTACTACAACAGGCGGAACTACGTGGATGGAAGGCCTATTTATTGACGTTAATGTAAGGCCTACACCAATAAGAGTGTTTTGCTTGAAATCTGTTAAAGTAAAGCAGGTGACATTTAAATTTGGTGTTGTGCAATGGTGTACAGATAGTCACCGTGTCTGAAGCCTTCTACCTATGTTAAATGGTTCTCAGACACACGCCAGCCTTAAAACACAATACAAACAAACACAGAAAATCACGCTGTATAGCCATGTGCTGATTGATACAAATGAAACAGGTAAGGACATGGAATGAGCCCAATTGTAGAACAGACAAATTACTGTGAGCTCCGTTTGCTGACTGTATAAACCATGACAAACCAAACGTGGCTGGCAGGCAAGACGTTTATGTTTTTCATTTCATGAACCGATTTTTGGTTAACCTCATCCAACCGGGTAATCACAATTTAATGCATCTGCTGTTTTGTGAAAGCCCTCTGATCTCATGACACAAACTGGGGTAAGTAATGCTACGCTAACACAAGATCTGTATGTGTTTGTAGTGCACATTTCACTTACCTCAACAGACATGTTTTAGCCATCCATGTTTTATGTAAAGCCATAGCGCTGCTGCTAGGAGTATTCAATACAACAGGGATATGTTTGGGTGATTATCAACAGTTATCTTCAGTGGACGAGCATCTTGCGAAGGTCCATAGACAGTAGAAGGTCACATGTCTATGCGTCTGTAAAATTAGTGCCGGCTGGAAACATTGCCTCTGTTTTAAAGTTCCTATATTCTCCCCCACTCTCATATTTTGGAACGTGTTCAACGTCGAGGACAAATTACGCCAGCACCGAAGAAAGAGGTGAATTGTGGGTGTTGTAGGCGAGTGTAGGAAAAACTCGTAGGAATAAGACAAGTGTAAAAGACAATCCGAACAATTAAGTAGGCTGAATGTTTAGTTATAGGATTAACTGGATTTGCTGTTTTCGGTGTGTGAAATTATTGTCATTTTTACTTTTGTAGGCCTACTTTCAGATCAAAGTTTATAGTTGAAACAAGTGATCTTTTGGCTAATATGATTATTATGTGTCAGGATCACCTTGTTTAGCTAGCACATGAGGTGTCTTTTGGCTGACAGGTAGGGGGACACTTGCAACAGTTGTTGGAAATCATCCCATCCATACAAAACTGCATACGGTAGCCTATAATCATCCCATGCATACAAAAACCGACCACAGTGTTTTTGAACAGTTTTTGCATTTTTTAAAATTTGGGTTGTCAAACTTCTCATCAGTAGCGGTTTTAGGCACGGGCGAACCGGGCAGCCGCCCGGGGCGCCATTTCGTGGGGGGCGCCAGGAGCGCTTGGGGAAAAAAAATAAAATAAAAAGCTCCGTTTGTCATATCGCTGCATTCGGCACATTGGCGCCCCCTGTAATGCTGCAATCGGCACAGTGGCGAACTGCAGGCGCCCTTGCTTCCTGAGAAGGTGGCAGGCGCAGAAGCAGCGTGTCTTCTCGGTCTCGGGGGCAGTAGCTCCGCACACGCACATAACGCAGCGTGCGTAGGGCACCGAGTGCTTGTGGGGGCACCACCAAAAAAATTGGCTCGTGAAAAAATCATCACAATAGGCTAGGTACGTGCTAGTAAGGATATTTTAAAAATGTGCAAAGCATGTTAATATTTATTTTAAGCAATACAAAAGCAACATAGGTCAATTTGCTCCTCTCCTTCTCCATTCTCCTCCTGGTGCCCCCCTCCCCCACCTTTCAGTGGTCTGGTCGATTATTGCTCAGTCTTAGTTTAATTTTGGCAGACAAATGTTTGGACAGGGCCTTGAAAAGATATCTAAAGTCGGGAGCGGAAAAAAGAATAGAACGCGAGATGAATCTCACGCTTGCAGATAAGACAGTGTTTTAAACAGGGGCGTTCCTAGAGGTATTTTACCGGGGCACGTGCCCCTCAATTGATGTGCGGGTGCCCCGGTATGGAAATATGAATTAATTAATTTTTTATATAATTTTTAACATAAAAAAAATACTTATCTAGATAATGCATATTTGCAGTAATACCGTAATTCTGTATTCAATCAGTCCACACAGTGTCGCATGTCTTTGGTCATTTATTCCCGCGACTGTAACTGAACTGGTACCAGCTTGCTCGTGCTCGCACTCAAGTGTTCAGTAAACAGGTAAGCATGTCAGATGGCATGTCACACTGGCTGTGTTTGTGAACCCTCCATACAGCCACTATTCACTCTGGCGTTACAATAAACAGTAAGTGGTTATATTTTTACCCTCTGGGTATTGCTGTATATCGCCCATGCATCGCCTGTCACAAAAAACACTTTATTAAAAAGTGAGGGGACGCACGTGAAGGTCCATTTTGGTCACGTCTGCCTTTTCAATGTTCGCCAGTTAGCTGATGAGCATATTAGGCTTAAACTTCTGTAACTGTTCAGCAGCTCATTTATAAATATTACAAATGGCAGCATCACCGACGACAGAATGCAATCTTCTTAATGGTTCCGTTTCAACATTCGCGTTTTAGAGGGTGATTGTGACTCCTCTAAGCTAGTTAGCCAGGTCATATTGATTGTAATGAGCCAAGCCATACGTTGCCATATATAGCTCTGTCAATTTAGCGAGCTTATTTTTATCTTTTGTATCTACAATTTTACTCGGTGTTATTTGTACTGTGTGTACTGGGTGTACGGCCGTATAATATTAGTTACATTTACGGCCCTGATTTCTGTAATCCTGGGGAAGAGGAGTAAAGAAGGACATCTCTGAAGATATAAAGTGCACAAGTAGGCCAGTTCCGTTAAGGTGCTTATTTATGATGCAGATTCAGAAATGAACACCATCGGATTCTACACTTTGGGTACTATTTATTATGCTTTTTTATGATGAAAAAGTGTTTAAATTTTTTTTTACTCGCGTGCTTCGCGCGCTCCCATTAATTGATCTGTGCCCCAGTACTCTATTCAGTCTAGTGACGCCTCTGGTTTTAAATAAATAAATCATAATAATAAAAAGTTCATTTTGTAGCCCTTGCTCCTTACCATCAACAAACTTTGTAACATTAGCTCCCAGGCTACTAGCAATGTTCAGACTGTGTTAACAAGTGTTGCAAATGATTAAAGTTGTAAATGATTGATGCTGGCTAGCTAATTTAGGTTGTGGATATAAATATGGATATGGATATTTGAAAGCAATTCATCATGGTCACTCGACTGTTTTCAGTTAACGTTCGGATAAGACTAGCACTTTCTTCCACGCCCAAATAATGTTAATTAATGTTAATTAATGTTAATATAATGTTAATTAACGGCACTGTTTTAAATTTTATGTATGTCCATTTTTAAATGTTTATCAAACCCCCTGCCGCCTTCCAACTGAAAGAAATGGAACGTCATTTAAAACGATGTCATTGGTTACCGCTCGACGAACACCGCTCCTCATTTGCATAAAGTTCAGCAGATCTCAACTTTTCCGCCCGCCTCGCCCGCCTCGCTGATCTACGTCACCATCTGCCGCCTCCCAACTGAAATGAATAGAACGTTCCGCCCGCCCGCTTGCATGTATTTTGAGCGTTTGGTTGCTAGCTAGCTATGCTGCGGCTGCCCTCAGTCACAAGTACATAGTTCTCGTCGGTTTGCAGGTTCATAGGCCAAGGGCAACATCTGCTGGTGAAACTAATATGAAAAGAAACAATCTTACTGTTACGTAGATTTTCCCTCTTCGTATTTATTTCAAACTCTGTACACAATGTTTTTGTTCTCCCATATGAAACCTTTATAAATGTAAAATAGAGTGAATTTTAAATGTACCAGTGATTTACACGTAGGCCTATATAAACCTAATTTATATATGCAGTTTTTTGTACTAATTTTAAAACTGTATTTCAGTAGAATTCCTATATATTTTGTCTTTTAATTCTGAATGTAGAGCCGTCTGCAGTCATTGCACAAATCTTTGTTTAATAATGGTTGTGGTATTTATTTATTAACCATTTTAAATAATGTATTTTTTTAACTTTAATGTTTGGTGTGTTTGTTTCGGGGGGGGGGGGGGGGGGGGGGTGCTGAGAGGTGGTCTCGCCCGGGGCGTAAAACACCATAGAACCGCCACTGCTTCTCATAACAAACGGTCACACTTCACAGCAAGTAGCTACTATCATCGACACTTTTTACATGATCCCTCTCTTTCTCTCTCTCGATGTAGATGTAGATTTGATGGTTAATAGCCACCTAGTTTTCACTGAACAAACCATTTTTCAGTCTTTTTGTTTTCTTTTTGCTTGTTATGCAAAAAAAAAATGACAGTGCCTTAAATGTGTGCAACCTGAACATATTAGATGAGTTTTTATTTATTGACAGACATGACTTACATTATGGTTTCTCAATAAATGGTCTATTGTGCTAATAGATACTGGTTTTGTGTTGGAAATATATTGGTACTCTTTAAATTCACTGAGCAGCAATGTAGCAGCTGCACTGAACTCAATTTGTGTGGTTCATTTGAACTCATTTTGAATAGTGGGGATTTTTAATGAAGGTGCTTATTGTGATGTCATAATGAATCAAAATTCCACTTGTGTAAATCTGCCCATATGAACCTAAAAGACCCTCATTCTACACAGCAGCAAGCAAGAAGCAGAGGTGAGTGAATTCACTGCTGAACTTTACATTTAAAAAACATTAATGTAATTTTTTTGTAACAGTGATTTTCTTGTAACACAAGCTTATTTTTAGTGTGTTTAAGAAACATCATCAGAAGTATACACTTTTGTTCTGACTACTATAATAGGAATTTTCAGCCTTTTTTTTTTTTAGCTTCCATCACATTTTCACATTTACAGTGGTCTAACCTTAAACTAAGTCCATATTTCCTTGATTGGATGAGAAAAAGAAATTGATCATGTGGCTATTAAATATGATACTCTAATAAATAACCTAATGGGGATTATTCCAGCAATACACACATTGTTTAGTGGGAAACAGCCATTATTGTCTTCCGTGTGTCCTGAAAAGCAGAATTCTTAATATTGGTGTAACTTAAACATATATCAGGGTTCCCACGGTCATGGAAATCCTGGAAAAATCATGGAAATCAAAAAAGTCATTTTCCAGGCCTGGAAAAGTCATGGAATTCTGTAAATTCAATTAAAGTTTTGGAAAAGTCATGGAATTTTAATAGGTCGTTCACGCAATGAAATTGTTCTGTCAAGATCTAATTTATTATTTCACAAAATATGTGCTAGCCAACCGCTCTAGTAATTTGATGGGATCCGAAAGTATTGCGCTGTCTGTCTTTGGTCGCTGAGAGTGAGGGAAGAGGGGAGGGGAGGGTTGCAACAAAACGAAGGCTTAACATTTCATCTTAAGCCGTAAAAGCATGCACAAATTTTACATACATACGGTGTCGTGAAGGCGTGGAAAAACACTTAAGGTCAAAAAAAAAAGTCATGGAAAAGTTTTTAAATTTTGTCAGTGAAAAAGAGTGGGAACCCTGATATATATATATATATATATATATATATATATATATATATAGAGTAGCATTAAGATGTGTGTTCCCTACTGATTAACAAAAGAAACCTTGCTTTGCTCTACATTTGGAAGGCCATATTTAAAGTAACATAATAACTAATTAATACTAACTAACTAATCACAATACTTATTAAAAAAAATACTCAGGCAATTGGTCCTATTGATCTAACCAGAAATTATCCTGATGTCAAGGCAGGATTCTCTTGTCATAAGAACATGACATCATAACGTAAATATCCTGTGCTTGCTTCTAATAGGTTGAGCAGTGTATTGGATGATTCTGTTGTCTTGGAAACTTGACATCAAAATGACATAGCCACCAATCAGAGCATTTCCTGGAAAAAAGTGTCAGGCAGGGCACTGTAGTCATAGAAACACACTGTCACATTGACACTATCATGTGTTGCTATGAAAAAGTAATGTGTTTTAATTTAACTCTGACTGGAGGACATGTAGTAATAAGAGGGGTTAAAGGTTAAGACACTCTGTCCAGCTCTGTGATTGGACGACGGTCCCTGCAAACAATATGATGTCACAATAAAAACATGCAAATCAATAATAATAATAACTCATGCTAATCTGTCCCTCTCCCAACAGAAATGTATTCCAGTGCTGGTTAGATATTACAGATTAAAAGTCACGGAGACAGAGGAAATGGCGTCTGGGAGTCAGGACATCCCAGGTGTCAAACAGCTGTCAGAGCCCCAGTCCTCAAGACAGGACACTGGGTGGGATTTATGCGCAATGCTTGGAAGGTGTGTATGTCAAAGAGTCCAGTCACCCCTGAGACACTGTGACATGAATACATCATGTCTTTAAGCGGTTGTGTCAGCTTGCATAATCGCTGTTTTTTTCCTTGGTTGTTTGTCATGTCATGTCATGGGTGTAAACATGTAAGAATTGTTTTATTTTCTCCCAGGGCTTTTAAGGCTCATCTGCAGGCCCTCAGTGGACAGTCTGTGGACACATCTCCACGGTGAGTAGGCCACGAAGGTTCCAAGATCCAGTGATACCTTGCACAAAAAAGGCGCATCATTTTCTGTCCAATTAAAACAACCAATCTAATGCATTGAAAACTAGATAGATTTACACCCTCATCTTACTTTAGAACACCTTACAATTGAACTATAATAGATGACACATTGAATAGTGCAAATTATATTGCATTGTCTGCAATACATTAGAAATCACCACCAATGTTTATTGTATTGTGTTGGTTGTACAAATTGGTATATTAACATATAAACACATAAGTATGGCTTGGATATTCCATAGGTCATTATTGCTTATGGCTACAGCAAAAATCATGCACCTAATCTTTGCTACAGTAGCAGCCCCAGGAATAAGATAAATGGACTATGTCTGGTTACATGCTACAGTATACACATTACCAGGTCCAAGCAGCAGAGATTACCATTACATTTATGAAATGTGGTGCGCTATGTTGACATATTATTTCTCTGTCATCTTTGGTCTTTCCGAAATCAAAAGGTCCACTTTGGATACCTCATTGAATGGCAATTATCCAACCGCTAATATGGATGGAGGAGCTTTGGAGCTGGGGAGAGAAGAAAAGAAGATGGAAAAAGAGGAAAAAGAGCTGCAGGGAAGGGCTAGAGAGCAGGACCTGCAGGCGAAGAAGCTGAAGGGAATGAGGGAGGCAGCAAAACTGAGAGAGAAGCTGGAATGGATTAGAATGGAAATCGAAAGGCGTGAACAATGCCAGGAGATGCAGAGAAAGATGGTGGAGATTTTGAGACTTAAAATTCAGATGGTGCAAAAGAGACTAGACCAGGAAGACAACACAGAGGAAATGGAGGGAATGAGAGCTGAGTTGGCGAAAAAAAGGATAGAAATGGAGAGACTGAGACAGCAGGCAATGCAAGGAAGAGAGAAGCAAGACACCTGGATAGAGTTAATGACAACAAAGAGGATGGATATCAAGAAAGATGAAGAACTACTCAGGGAGAGACCAGAGATGGAGGTTCAGAAAAATATGATTAAGAGCCTCTCTGCTGCAGAAGAGCAAGATAAAGAGAATCATAAAAGAAAGATGGAGGAAATTGAGAGAACGATAGCAGAAATGAGGAGAGAAACAGTGAATATGGAGAGGGTGAAAGTAGAGGCCGAGCAAAAAGTAGAAGAACAACACAGAAGGATAGAGCAGCTAGAGACAATGACCGCAGCATTAATGAATAAATGGATGGAGATGGAACAAAGAAAGAGACTAAGAGAGAGGGAGAGACTGAGAGTGGAAAGTGAACAAAGAGAGGATCAACAAAGAAAAATAGCAGCACTGGAAAAAGCCAGAGCAGAGATGGTGAGACAATGGACACGGGCTGAAACGCTTAGAAAAGAAACAGAGCAAAACAATGAGCAACAGAAAATAAAGATAATGGAGCTTGAAAGAAAAATAGCAGAGATGGCAAAAGAGAGACTTCAGGGCAGTATGGACCCTGGGGTTAAGGCTATGGTTACAGTAAGGACAACCCAGCATTATGACCAAACTGCATCTGAATTCATGAAACATGTCCACATTGAGAATGGAGATACACCTGTAATGGCACTTAGGATGAATGGAACTGCTCCACTACACCAGGTTGAGGAAATAAAAATCATTACGAGTTCACAACTGACAATGAGTGTAGACAAACAAATCACCCTGAAGAAAGAGGCAGAACGAGTGAAAAAGGAAATGCAAGCTGCAAAAAAGAAAGAAGAGCAAAATAAGGGAAAGATGGTTGGTTATACAGTACAGAATTCGCACTTGGACTTAGATGATCTAGAATTCCTCCGAAAAAGAGAGGCAGAAAGGAAGAGACAAGAGATGATAGCAAATGGACAGATCAAGAAACCAACAATGAGCGTAGACAGAAAAATCGCCCTGATAAGAGAGGCAGAAAGAAAGAAAAGAGCAATGGATGCTGCAAATAGAAAAATGGTGGCCGGTGCAGAACATAATAATAACTGGCTGGACTTCGATGACTTACAATTTCTCCGACAGAGAGAGGAGGAAAGGAAAGCCATTGGCATTGGAAACGCCGGGAAATATAAAGAACACATGGACGCAGAGGAAGGAAAAGACGAAGGCAATGACCAGCCTGAGAATTCCCAAGTGGAGGTGAAAAAGAAGAAGAAAAGAGGTGTGCTGAGGTGGATCCGTAAGAGACTGGGATTAAAATGAAGCAGATGAGGACCAAATACGTATACGTGCAGACACACACACACATAAACACACACACATACACACACACACACAAACACACACACTTGCATTATACAATCTTTATTTTAAAATACAAATAAAATGTTCATTATTCAATATTCATCAAAATTGTGCTTCATTTGAGCTAAATGTTGCTTTGGCAATGAATTTTATATGATGTTATGAATCTTCTGTACAATAGCCTTTTCAACAGTTATTCAGAATTGTCCCTTTGGTGATCAGAGTTTATTTTTTACATTACATACATTATTATTTATCATTGTTTACCACCTACATATCATGTAGGAATTGTTAAAGTACATTACATTTACATTCACTGTGACTTTAATGCTAATGCTAGCAGCGGTCATACAGTAATAAAGCAGTTTGTAATGTGGACAGGAGCTTCATATCTGTGTGTGTCTAGTCTAGCCTACATCTACAAATGGACTGTGTGTGTGTGTGTGTGTGTAAAGGGAGTATAGTAAGCGATTATATATTATCTGATCAATATTGCTAAATACAAAATACTGTAATGTTATAAAAGCTTTCCATTTTGAGAAAAAATCTCAACAATCAAGACTGCAAGATATATATTTTTTACGGTGCCTATATGAAGTGTGGAAAATGTTCTCTGTAAGTACAACCAAAGCTGTGGCAGAGGGTGGCAAGTTGGGGGGTGGGGTGGGGTGTGTTTGGGTCGTGTTGTGTGAGTTCTTCATGTATACAACTTTGAAAACAATAAAAATGTTAATCACAAAAAAGACTGCAAGATATATTTCCAACATGTTGCAAGCATCCCCAATCTATGTTGCAACTGCCGCAAGCCCAGGGTAGTTGCACCAGCTGACTCCTTACATTCAAATGCAAATTGTGAAAAATGTGCCTATGTGATCATCTTTAAATGGTTTTGACAACTAACAGACAGGTGGAGTTATTGTATAAAGAGTTAGTTCGTCTAATTAAAACCATCTCTTAAGAAACAGAGTGAAATGCGAAGGACGCTGCAATAGTCCTTGATCTCCCCTACACAAAACCTCCAAACACAACATAGACAAATATGGCCTTCACATACACGGCCCATTAGTTTCAGCTCCCAACCTGACACCTGACTCTTAAGTTAACAAAACAGGAAGTGTGAAGCTGGTAAATATTTGGTAAATATTTCTTTCTGAGGGTCGGAACTGAACTTTCATCACAGAACATAACATTGAACGACTCAGCAGCAGTCAAGTCCTTTTTGTCTTTAGCCCAGGTAAGACGCTTCTGATGCGGTCTCTTGTTCAAGAGTGGCTTGACACAAGGAATGCGACAGCTGAAACCCATGTCTTGCATACGTCTATGCATGATGGTTCTTGGAGCACTGACTCCAGCTGCAGTCCACAGTTTTGTGAATATTCCTCACATTTTTCAATGGGTTTTGTTTCACAATCCTCTCAAGGATACCGTTATCTTTATTGCTTGTACACTTTTTTCTACCATATATTTTTCTTCCCTTCACCTCTCTATTAATGTGCTTGGACACAGAGCTCTGTGAACAACCAGTCTCTTTAGCAATGATCCTTTGTGATCCTTGTGCAAGGGGTCAATGGTCATCTTTTGAACAATTGTCAGGTCAGCAGTCTTCCCCATGATTGTGTAGCCTACAGAACTAGACTGAGACCATTTGAAGGTATTTGCAGGTGTGTTGAGTTAGTTAGCTGATTAGAGTATGGCACCAAGTGTCTTCAATATTGAACCTTTCCACAATATTCTTATTTTCTGAGATACTCAATTTGGGGGGTTCATTAGTTGTCAGTTATAATCATCAATATTAAAAGAAATGAACACTTGACATATGTCAATCTGTGTGAAATGAATGTATACATTATGCATGTTTCACTTTTTGAATTGAATTACTGATATAAATCAAGTTTTTCATGATATTCTAATTATATGACCAGCACCTGTACAGTCTATGTTCCGACAATTAAAACTGACTTTATACCATGGTTAGACAAAGTCTTTAATAACTGTTGAATATGTTGGCAGTTTGTAATGTAATTCTACTCTATAAGGCCTGAACAATACAAAAATACAAATAATAATATAGTTAGGTGGTGTGTTAGACTACAGATGTTTTTTGAAATGTTCAAAATATTTAAACAACCATTTTTATTATAATGTAGTTATACAATACAATATTTAGTTGTAAACAATCACAAGATAAGCCTATTTGTGCCTATTGTGATCCCCCCACAATAATAGTATTCTGTTCCAGAACCAGTAGCCTATTAGTCTATGTGAGTAACCTAATCTTTTGTTTTGTCTATATGTTATTGTCTTATGTTGCTATTTGAGAAGAACATGGAGTTGATGGAGGTGCTGGTCTTCCATAATGCTGTGACAGCCGTTCTGCCTCTCTGTAGCCAGACAGCAGAGCTCCCTGTACGGTCCCATAGAGGTTTTTTATGGTGGCCTCCCCAGCAAAGAGCACTTGAAGATCCTAAATGGGTACATACTCTGAGTATTTCGTGCTTTTAAAAACAGCACTATAGACATTTGTTTTCAAAGGCAAACTTTTTAACCCCCCCCCCCCAAACAACAACTACATTTTCATGTAAAAGGAAACTCAGGTCTGCTATAATGTTTTATGTTTTGTTATTATGCTGTACTTACTTCACTGGAGCTTTTCCTGCTTGACAAAGGATCAGCCAACTGGTCCATGAGCACACCATCCACACCAGCTGGTATGTAGGCGTAGGCTCCTCTTATGAATGCATTGCCATGCCACTGAGTGCGTAAAACCATCTTAGGACACGGAATGCATGGGTTACCTTGCAAAGACATTAGGTTAGACATTATTAGTCTGATTTAATAAGTGGCCACATATGGCTTATATTTCATGACCATACATTAACAGGAAAAAACAGATGAGGCTAAGTTAAAATTTTTAGAACTGATTACATTTCTTTGGAAATGTTTCAGTAGGTGTCAGCAAAAAACAAGGCCAGCTTGTTTACTTCCGCGTAAAATAAAGTGTCTCTCTTGGCTTTAGTGTTCTGCGACTACACTTATCTGTTAGCAGATTTCTAGCCCATTTTTTTCCTACTACTTTTTACTACTTGAAAATATACCTTGTAACAACGTTAACTGAAAGGCTGCATCATGAATTGTTTTGCTGCATGCTTACCCATAAACCTCCTGAAGTTACAGGTGATGGCTGCAGAGAGTTCAGCCTCTGTCATGGTTTCAACATGCTGTGCCACACTGCCAGAACACCAGCCAATCAAAACATTACCAAACCTTGGGGAAAAAAATACACACTGCAGGTCAGTAATAGCCTGGTAAACCAGCCTCTCGTACTTCACTTCATTGTGCACAGAGGGCCTGGTTGTGGTTTGACTGACATGGTTGTCTCAGGCAGCATCTTGCCTGACCAATTAGCGAACAATTACTTCCTGAAGATATAGATTTTGTTCAAGTTTAAGAGGACTGGATCTACCTTTACCCAATCGCTAATGTCTGGTCGTGACTCCCTCTGTTCACTGACTGGTCAGGCAAGACGCTGAAATCACAGCTAGACCCTCTGTACGATATGAAGTAAAGTACAAGGGGCTAGTTTACCAGGCTAGGTCAGAAATAGGAATGATGAGAACATGTGTATATATATATTACAGAAATGTATGTATATACAATATATATACATACATTTTTTCTCGCCATTCCTGTTACTCACCTAGCCTGATAAACCAGCCCCTCTTCTGGCTGTGGTTTCATTGACATGGTTGTCTCAGGCAGCATTTTCCCTGACCAATCAGTGATATATTCAGTTACTTTTTTGTACACAGCAACATAAATGAACTTGGGATTGGAACATCTTTGTTGAATATGACGTACACTATCTTGACACTGGAATACAAAGTGCTCACTTCTCTCTTGGCCTCATGACAGTAAAAAGCTGTATATTTTTCTGCCACTGGGGGGAGTCTGTAGACAAGGAAGCCGGGGTTTCATCCCCCCACAGAAGGCTAATGCTCTCTGCATCCCTCTCCCAGAAGGCCTCCTCATACAGCAAGAAGATCTTGTTGATGCAGCCAAAACCAAGCTTTTCTATGACCTCCCTCTTGTCGTCTGGGAGCTGAGGCTCAAACATGGTTGCTGGTGCAGCTTTCAGACACCCTGTTTTGGCCAAAGACACATATTGACTTTAGTAACATACATACAAACAAACATATTAACTAAGGTTATACATCTTCAGTCTGAGTCCTTTAATGAGGAAGGAGGGATAAGAAAATCGTGAGCTTCACAGCCTGTCTCCTCATGGCGGCTTGTAGATCACTTCAGTTGTAGAGAAGAAGAAAGGAAAACAATTTTGTGAAAGAACTAGTCCAATATTTTATGCATGAAACAGCTCACTCACACCATATAAGGTATTCTTTTTAATGGGGAATTTGCAATGCAACTATAAAATGATAACACATATCCTGGTATTGTCATTTGAATCATGCAAACACAGGTATAAGAAAAATAAGATTACAAAAACAGTGTCTTACCAAGTGAGAAAGTAACTACCACATGATTGCAAAGAAACCTCTCCCCATTTTCACACTCTACACTGACTGGGTAGAGACGTTTATCGTGATCACAAAAATTGCCATCCCAGCTGATTTTTACCACAGGTCGATCCAGCAGCAGGTGGTCCTTGGGGAAGTCTTCCAGGAGTTTTGCAATCAAAGAAAACATCTTCCTGTGACACAAACATGCAACAAGCGTAGTAAAATAATTTGATACTTGAGCATCATGAAACAGGACATAAAATGAGTACACCCCAAAGTCTACTCACCCTTCAATGTTGAGATCATCTCCCATGGGGGCGTAGTACTGCCAAGAATCAAGGGCCACACTGTTGAGTGTCGGTGCACCAATATCTATCAGTAGGCTTTTTCCGAACAGAGACAGAATACTCAGGATATCTGGCTTTGCCTCATCGCTAACCTGCCAGCTATTGAGTAGACTCAGGGATTTTTCGGCAAAGTAATCACCAATGTTTTTGCCGGGGTTCCCTTTGTGTCGCCGTCTCACGATGCCCTCCCCTGCCTCGTACACACGGCCGGCTAAGTCTGCACTGACTCTGTGTCCTTTGCTGTGGAACGTGAGCTCAGTGCCGTCCTCGCTCACTACATCTGTTAGCAGACCATGCTGTTTCAGCACACAGTATACTGGATTGGCCTCTGAGGCTCCGTGGATGTACTGGGCTCCAGTGTCTATCCATGCCTTGCCTGTATAAAGCAGAAGAAAAGAATAGAATAGAATATGTATATGGCACACATGATTTCCCTCTATTTCAATAGTAAATGTGACCTTGATGACATCTATGTAAAATGTAAGATACATAGGCCTACTGTAATATGATTACATGTATGTTGGTTGTCAAAAATACCAATAAACACTTTCATCCCATTGCAAAATTATTGTTTTCTATTTAACTACACAGGATGTTGGGCATATCACGTGAAATAAGAACATTTTGCAGACAAGGTTTCGAGTGCAGAAGTGAAACTTGATTTGGTTTACAAAACGAGGAAAAGTTCTCCACAGATCTTATTCAAAATTTCTTCAAGTTATATATTGCCTCTCCAGAGTACACTACTCACCAAAACATGCCTTTGCTATTCTGCCTCCAGCCTCTCCAGACGCCTCGATTATTGTTACATCTTTGAACCCTAAACTTATGAGTTTGGTAGCTGCTCCTATTCCAGCAAGTCCGGCACCCAGAACCACAATTTTAGGATTTTCCCCCATCACTGTTAATACAGAATACCCTCACTGTAACATACGTGTTGTTACCACGTTGCACTATAAACGCTATCTTTCGCCTATCTAGACAACTGCTAAACTCAACTACTAAGGAAAGTGCAGTGTATTTCAAAATAAATACCAACTGGTTAATGTGCGTCAGCAAATGCAATCCGAACACTTCCTGATGAAACTGAAGACGCGTGAGGGAGGGTTAGATGATTAATCGAGATGTGGCATGTTTCACTGGCATGGGTAATTCAGGCACAGGAAGTGGCATTCCTGAAGTTCACGTCAGTTCATAACAGCAGTCGTTGAGGATTTATATGCTGATGGCTGTCACGTCACGTCGTTTTAACCTACTGGTGACTGAAATAAGCTTACGGTGATCTTCTGTTTTGAAAACCCAAAGGCCTTCTCTAGTATGGTGTACAACTAAAGTCACGAATTTCTCGCATTCTCATCTGGTCACCCTATATGCGCCCTGCCCACCTACAACGTGTGAATACATAATGTATGTGAATGGATAGACAATCAATAGACAATGAAGTCCGAAAAAACCTATTCCTGCTTTGACCACAAGGGGGCAGATATTGCATGCAGACTAATGGGTGTGAATTTAAGTTTCTGATATCACATAGGCTACGGAACATAGGCCATGCCTCTGATTTGTACTCTGCTTAAGTAAATTGCATGCCACGTATTTATATTACTATTATTGCGCTAACACCAAGTTGTTGTTCACCAAATAAAACATATATGTGTGCTATTTGAGATTACACTGCTCCCTCTGTGGGATAGCGTTGTACGGTTTGCTTTTAGTGTAATGATTCTTTGAGAATTACTCAATGTAAAATGCATTGCAAGGCTATAAAATGCTGAAAACATACCATATTCTGCCAAGACCTAGCCTGTTATAGCATCATGATCCTGCCCAGTGTAGACCATCCATTCAATAAATGGTGGATTTCGTCACTTTCAACATTATAAAAGGGTAAAGTAAAATTAAACTTGGCCGACTACTAGACAGACTATAAATATAATATTTGCTGACTTGTGATCTGGCTTGGACATGGCCTTGCCATCCATGCCAGATTACAGCCAGATACATTCTAGCTGCCTTTTCCTCTACAGTGCTTTGTTTCAACAGAACCGCTGACTGATGTGATTGATATGTTAGTGCTGTTTACAATTTTTTCTACCACTGTATTTGCAGAGGTGGGGAATCTTAGGCTGGTAAACCAGCCCCTCGTACTTAACTTCATAAAATAAAGTGAAGTACGAGGGGCTGGTTTGCTTAGATTGCGTTTTTTTGCAACTCAGAAATTGCATTTACTATTATGTACAAAATTACCATGTTTTGGTCTCAATATCCAACCACTTGTGCATTTATTCTCTGTCATTTATTTATCAGTTGTTTGCCCACCAAAAGAGAGAAAAGATGACTGTTATCTATGTTCCCAAAGAAGAGCTGATACTGTGTCAAGCTGTCAGCACCCCATTGCTTCTACACATGCAGCTGAAGGCAGTGGAAAAGCAGCCCCCTCGCATTCATCTCAATTATAGTGTACTTTCTTTGTTCCACCAGTCCTGCTAAATCAATGGCCTTATTGTGACATTAATATATCATCAGTGTGATTTATCATCCCCTCTCCCTCTCCCTCTCTCTCTCTGACTCTCTCTCTCTCTCTCTCTCTCTCTCTCTCTCTCTCTCTCTCTCTCCCTCTCTCCCTCTCTCTCTCTCTCTCTGTCTTCTGTTCTCCAGTTTCCCAGATCTCATATCTGTTTACTCATCAAAGTAGCAGGGGCTTAGCTGCAGCCAGGCCGTGAAGCAGGTGAGCCGCAGTGATAAATGATGTCTGGGGCATACGAATAAAGGGGCTTCCCTCCTACACCACAGATGGCAGAAGAATACACAGAGACCACACCCCTCACTGCACTGTAGTGAGAGAGAGAGAGAGAGAGAGAGAGAGAGAGAGAGAGATGGAAAGAGAGAAATAGAGAGAGAAAGAGACTCATATTGAGACCATTTGTAAGTACCAAATATATGCAGAGGTGGCACATTCAGCTGACAGGTTTAAAAATTAACAACAGGCTGAAGTTCCTGCCTTTAACTGGGATATGCATGATAATGCTAGATATAACTGAGGCTGTTCATTGTGTGAAAGACTGAAGGCACTAATTAGGCCACACAGTACTTTGTAACACAATACATGATTAAAATGATATGCTAAACTACACTGCATTTCCACAGAAAATACTAAAAATGTGCTTGAATGTGTCAAGTTTTGTGATTATCCGAGCAAATATGTATGTCAAATTTCAAAAGATTTTTTTTTACCAATTGGCACTACAGGCTGCAATAGACTCCCATAGCAGAACATTATGCAGGCCATGGCATGGGTGTTATGAGAACACATTTGAGAGTTCTATTCATTAACATTCCAAATTTTAAAAATAGTAGTTGATCCAGGTCTAACCGTCACAATATTTGCTGCCTCATTTGTATTGACCCTGTGAGGTGAGGGAAAAAAACTTTTCAAATAATGAGAATTTTGTTTTCTTAATGCTTTTTCATTTTTTTGGAAATCTTAAAACAGCACTGCTCATATATGCTTTTCTGGATTTTAAAAGTGACACTTTGACTTGATGATGACACACACAGGTGTGTGAGGCATGGAGAATATGATGACACAAAGTTTAAACAAATGTCATGTAGCCTATGCCCACAGTCATGTTGGGGAAACAATCCAAAGTGTTTTGGTTATTTGCATAAACTGGTGTCTCTCAATGCTGCTCAGCGGACTGAGTAGGAGGCTGACTGCACCAAGGTCATGAACCTTGTGAGCACAGAAAGCCTAAAATAAAATGTACAAATTTTCTCTCTCATACAACTTCCTTGCAGTAGCATGTGCTAAATAGATCCATTTAAATGAAATAAAACACTTGCAAAGAGAGTACAGACACACACAGGCTGAATGATTTCATAAATCTGTATTGGATAAATAAGCTAGAAAAAGCAGACAATAAAACAGTGAAATAAAACAAAACACAAATTTTTCACAGCTGAAAACAAACATTGACATTTAATGTGTTTACTTGACAAATGCCTTGTTGGTAAGCTTAAAACATTTTTCCACTGTGTATCATCGGCCTTTGTGGGAGATCTTCGTCCAACAAAAGTGAACAAAAGATGTGCTACAGACAATGCAACATTTGTAGACTATTTCTGGTGTGTGTGTGACAGGCCTTATTGTGTTGCTCAGGGTGAGCTGCTTCCCTTGACTCTCCCTTTGGACCGCCCTTGTCTGTTTGTCTGTCTGTCTGTCTGTCTGCCCGACTGCCTGCCTGCCTTGACAGCCATGGTGACACCCGCGTCAAGCATATCATCTGCCGCTTTTGAACAATCCCCAGGGATGAGATGTAAATATTTGCAGCCTGTATCCCTATATCGCAGGCAGGGACCGCTTTTTATAAGGCCAGCCCTCCCACTAACCCGCTAATTATACATCATTATGGCCTCTCTGTCTGACAGGGTGAGAGAATCAAAAGGAGAAATCACAGACATGCCTTGTCGTCTTCTCAAGAGGGGGAAGAACGACCATTATGCACAGATAACAGGGTGTTCACAGCTCCCCCTGAGGCACTCCTATGAATCTAAAACATCATAGATATAAATACCACTGTTGATTTTTACTTATCACCCTCCTCCAATGAGAACAAAGAAACTAGCGTTTGTTTATGCAACTGTGTGACTTTCACTGTAACTCACAAGGCTCAGTTCTCCAACAAGTGCTTAAATTATGATTGATAGGATAAAATTACATGTTTTTTTTTTTTTTTTGGTTATGAAATGAAATACAAAATGCGCGCGCACACACACACACAGAAGGATGTTTTCACAGACTCTACTGATGCCTTTCCTACTCATACATTATTTTTATATGGTGGTTGGAAATGATTATAAGTGTTGGCAATGAACAAAAGGGGAAATGATAAGGTTGGGTCACAGCTACTCAGAAACAATGGCCAGACACACACAGCTGAGTTTGCTTTGGCTTGCTGCCCTGGGTGATGTCACTTTTTCTATGGCTGCAAGTCAACTCCATAAATCACCTACATATCATCAAGTGACTATAAGGTGGAGATAAGTAGCGCCTCCTTAATACATATTTTAATACTGGCCACCTGTTCATTAGTAATAATAATTCAATTTACGCATACACGCTGCGCGTGTATGTGTTTGTGTGTGTTAAAAAACTCAGTACAAAAAATAAGTTTCATTCACTCGTTTTACTGTGTAGACGCTGGCGTAAAGCAAGTTCACATCCATTATGTGTAGAAAAAAAAGTTAAAAGACCTTGACCTCAACATCAAAAAGGCACGAAGGCGAATGGTAGCTCAGTGTATCTACTTGTAGGTGACCTCGGTCGTAAATATAAAAGTGCTTGTCATGTTTCACAGAGCCTGTCTGCAGGTAAAAGTGCACTAGAGCTGGAATGGAATGTCTAATCGTTAGTTGCGTCGACGCAGCATCTCCTTAACGCACAGCGCCCCTGCTTTGAGCGAAAGCCAGCCGGTTGCGTTCAGTACCAACATCAGCCTAAGCTTCCGCAGCGCGCAGAGGTGCACAAGCCTCGGGATGTGATGACCTGCTCTGACAGCTCTGTCTGCCCAAGCTATCATTTAAGCAGGACATGACTTAGAAGGAGAGAGAGCGAGATAGATAATTCCGGTGCAAACTAATCCCAGCCCAGGTTGGCACACTGAGGTTTGGACAACTTCAAATTTCCTCCTTCACCTGCACCGTAAACAACCCGAGGTAGGCTGAGTCATTTTTCTTGGGGGTTTTATCGCCATTGCTTGGCGTGGGTAAGGATTTTTTTATTTTATCTGTGTAACTGGTTAAAACTTTACGTAAGTGTAGTTTGTGTTTTTGTTCAACAGTGTCAGGTATTACATAACATATTACAGCAGGTTAACAGTCGAGCATCTCTAAAAAGTTAATCGGGTATGGACTACACGCTTACTCTGAGTGATTCACCGCAAGGATAAGCATGTGTCATTAAATTTGTTCGAGTACCCTACAGCATCAATACGAAAATTCAGTGGAGTAAGTGGGTGTTGAACTGGAAAAGCAGCGTGATTTCTTAAAGTGGTCTGAAGGCTATAGATTCAGTCTATTGTACTTTGCTTTGTTAGTTTCTGAATATCCACTGTGCGGAATTTTGCTGGATTGATGACTGTCTGAATTGTGATTAAGCCAGAAAGCTGGCGAGTTTAAGTCTCCGTTTGTTTGCGTTGTGAAACCGGTGGCTCCAGGGGTACTCAGTTGCAGAAGAAAAACACTTTCGCTTATGGAGCTTTCTCACATGTAGTCTCACAAGTTCAGTCATGCACCTTATTAGCGGATTCTCACTTTCCACTGACCTCCGAGGGCTTCTCTGCAGAGGAACCCCACCTCCCCTAGAGCTCAGCGCTTACTGAGCTTGCCTGGCTTGCACTCCCAGTGCACCTTTCAGACGGGTGAAAAAAATCGCATCGTTTATACTTCAGGGCACATGAATGCGGGGGTTAGCCGGTGTTTTTGCTATACCACCGCTGTAATCTCAGGGGGAGCCAAAGACGTGAAGCCCTCTGGCGAGTTTCGAGCACCAGTCGCGCCACAACGCTGCAGCATGTGAGCCTTTCATGTGGCGGTGCAAGTCATTCCAGATCGCCAGATGAAGGCATACTTTCCCATGTATAAAACACACTGAATGTCATGCTGTATGCATTCCCACAGATAAAGAATAGGGGAGAATATTGTTGAGGGGTTGAAGGTATGACTCACTGACTTGGACAAAGACAGGTTCAGGGTCCATTCCCATCTGCATAAATAGGTTAAAAAAAAACGCCATTAGTTAAAAGATTACTTTGCAGCAAAATCACAGTTTAATTCAGAGTATTAGCAGATGCCTGGGAAGGGACACTGTTGTGTGCTAGCTGTTTTAGAGAAACTAAGTAGTGTTGCTGTTGTAAGGATATGCCCTTCCAGTGCTTTGTGCCATCAGCATCTCCTGGCTGTTACCTTGAACCCCAGTTTGGATTTTTCATCTCACTAAGTGAGAGATGTGAAGTGATGACAAAGGATAAATGCAAATCAAAGGCTGCACTTTCAATTTTTGGTCAGACTATCCACATCCTTCACAAACATCCTCCTTTTTACTCACAATGTTTTAAACGGGAGCTCTGTAAAGTGTTGTTCAAGGACTTCAAAGGCCTTTTGAAATGTCCTCATCATAGCTCTGTTCATAGCTAGTTTTTAAGCAACAGGCCTCGCCTTTCCCTCGTGGCTATTACAAATCATGTCCACACTGTCCAACGTTGATCAGCTCATGCATTCCACTGGATGTGTTCATCAGGAACTCCCTGTGCTCAACCTTTGCCCTCCCCGCACTCATTATGGCAGGTTGTTTTTCTCATCTGTCATGTGTTGGATTGGATGCTGGGTGGTGATTGGAGCTGGGAGTCCTAAACTAACCCACAGTATATGATACTCGCGTAATATGTTGCTCATTATTTTCCAGTACTCACTACTGTGGAAGAACCTTGTCTATGATACATCACAATGTTTTTATAATTGCAGATAAAACAAGTGCCCCCAAAAAGCAAAAGCAGCAATAATTTATTTATTCATTGAAGAGCAAAGAGCTTAGAGTGATATAGATGGGGTCAAGTAATCTGTTTAAAGGGTCTTTAGTTTTAATGAAAAACATGAATATCAATAACATCAAAAGTATTCAGCAAAACGATATATGACTGTATTGATATATTTCCACCCCTAGTGTTGGTGTAGGGTCTTATGCAGAAGGCTTAAGCCCTTTACAGCTCTGTTTTACAATACACAAGAATGGTTTTATCTTCTTTCAGGGGATTTATTCATGTTGAAATAAGACCTAACTAAACAGCCTGAGAGAGAGAGAGAGAGAGAGACAGAGACAGAGAGAGAGACAGAGAGAGAGAGAGAGAGAGACATGCACAGACTGGGAGAGAGATTAGCTAAGGGGTTCAAGCTTAGAGAAACAGGCACTTGCTCTCTTGGCCATCACCACAGACCTGAGGGACCTTAGTGCTAAAGTTTTGGTATTGAGTTTCAGTGTGTTCCTGTTTTTGAAAAGGAGCTGGAGTCATTCCCATGCAGGTCAGAATAGGAAAACAAAATGTCACAGTTTGGACTTCCTGCGCACACATTTCGTTCCCCAGATTATGCAGATCTGTTTGCTTTTCCATCAGGACGTGGCGTGGCGTGGCTTTGCTGGGGCTGATTCTTCAAACCATTAGGGACATTCAAGTAACTTCTCTTTTAGAGTTTGCCTTGAAGTCCCACATAGCAAAGTTGGTCTGCCCCAGAGGCGGGCCACACATTCCATTTACACTTGGTCCGCATAGTGCAATGAATTGCAGTCCATTAGTGGGCCATCTCTGGTAGCCAGTACATAGTATGTATGTTAGCCGCATGTTAGCTGCTTAGTGGTTACCAAAGGTAGCCCACTAATGGACCCTAATTCATTGTTGGCCAAGTGTAAGTGGGATGTGTGGGCCACCTCTAGGCCAGACCAACTTTTGCTATACTTTTGGGATAATAACAAAAGAACCATAGCTACAGCTGCAGCTCTCAGGACAACGCACCCAAGTGTTAAAAAAAAATAGCAAAAGAGTGCAGCAGATTTCAGCAGGGCTGGGAGAGAGTAAACATAGCAGCAAGTAGGGGAGATGTCTTGATCGCAACTGCCTCGGGCCGAGCAGGGTCCTCTTAGCGATGTTTACTGTTACGTAAACAGCCACTGTTGTAGCGCTATCTGCCGAGCGTGAGTCAGGCATTGCTGAGATGTTGAGAGAGTATAGTTAGCATCCTCCACCCTTTAGCACCAAGCACCAACTATGCCTGGCATGCTGTGATTCAGGCCAAGGTCTGCAGGGAGGGAAGGGTGGGTGGAAGGTCTGGCTCCCGTGTGTTTTACAAGTTGAGAAATGCAAGATGGTGCCATGGCGTTCAACACAGCAGAGATAGATATAGCAAGACAGACAGAGAGAGAGAGAGATATTGAGAGGGTCAGTGTTGAGCAATGCAAGTCTGTTTTTTTTCCTACTAGTTAATTTGAACAAGAGGCAAATAAGACAGATTTAACTGCTCCATACCCTCCAGTCAATAGAGCTAATTAGAGGGGGTGACGCCATCTTTAATCATGTCGCTCTCACAACCCTTTCGTGAAGTTGGGTTTATCAATCTGCAGCCTTGCAGTCAACAGCACAAGCCACAGGCTCTGAGGGACTAATGTTCAATCTGATGCATTTATACATTAACACATCGACCTTAAGGCTTATGTACGGTGGCCGACAAGGGCCAAACACACTGCAAATGCCCAATACGTCTCAGTCAGAGAAAATAGCTTCAAGTGCAGAAGCGATGCAAATTCACAAACACAAACATAAGTTTAAACGAGATACAAACAAAGGACCTGGTGCAAATGATAAAATCGCGCTGCAAGTAACAAAAGCAAATTCATCATCATCAAATGCGCTGCAAATAGAGAAACGAAGCAAAGCACGAAACGACGAAAACAAAGAAAACACCTGCAAATGAAAAACGCTGCATAAAAAGTCACCACAACGGAAGTGCTCCAAACCTGCAGGGGGTGCTCTAAGTGTAACAGCTTAAAGGGTCACTTGCAAGTTAAAGCACTACTATCGACCATTGTTAATATCAATGATGAAATATCAAAATCGTAAAATTATACAGACATTCAACATCACGATAAAAAGTTTTTTCACTGAAAGTGTTAACAACCAACGACAACGCCCAAAACGGGGCATGGTCTGGTGTGACGTATGACGAGGGCGTGCAAAGAGCTTACATTGCTCTATGCTCTTTGGTAAACGCTGTGGTCCCGTCAACGATATTTTTTTCCTAGTAAAGCGACGCCGCAGATAGCCAGATATAATTTTACGAATGAGGTTTTAATCATATTATGAAATCGTGCCTTTAATCTGTGGCATCGCTTTAGAACTAGGAAAAATAATACGTGGCGAATTGGCCAAAATAGGTGGTGAGTAGTAGCATGGTCGCTAATGCTATTTGTTTACCTCTGGGCTACTTGTCTTCATATGAATAAAATAAATACACTTTATTGGTCTGTACGTTCTGTGTCAATTTTGAGTAAATAGGCACCTGTTACCTTTTTAGGCCCAACATTTTGTCTCACTAAATGCAAAAGGCACAACTTATTTCTGTGACTGTCGTCATTGCAGCAGCGCTAGCTAAATTAACGCCCTTCCAGACGGCAAAATCTCATCACGTTTAATGTATAAAACATGCTTAATGTGGGCAGTTATAATCTTTCATACACGATGTGATAAACCAACCATCAAAACGTCACAGTAATAGTGGCTACTAAAATTATTTTTGACAGACTGACGACGTGACAGCATTAACAGATAGTTATGCAATAGATCAATTACTAATGGTAGTGTACATTGGCCAAACGTTTCGTTGTTCCTTTAAGCTGTTACACTTAGAGCACCCCCTGCAGGTTTGGAGCACTTCCGTTGTGGTGACTTTTTATGCCGCGTTTTTCATTTGCAGGTGTTTTCTTTGTTTTCGTCGTTTCGTGCTTTGCTTCGTTTCTCTATTTGCAGCGCATTTGATGATGATGAATTTGTTTTTGTTACTTGCAGCGCGTTTTTGTCATTTGCACCAGGTCCTTTGTTTGTATCTCGTTTAAACTTGTGTTTGTGTTTGTGAATTTGCATCGCTTCTGCACTTGTAGCTATTTTCTCTAACTGAGAGGTATTGGGCATTTGCAGCGTGTTTGGCCCTTGTCGGCCACCGTACTTATGTATTAATGTAGAAATGCATCTAATAAAACATTGTATGAAATGTGACAGGTGTTGTAATGGTTTTTCACCCCCAGATAAATTGTAGGGATAGAGTGCACCCGCAACCCTACTATGCACATACTTACAGAGACACACACATGTACACACACACCATGTAGCCATGGTGAGACTCTTCTTGTCCGTTCCACTCATTAGCACAAGCAGTATTTGTTCCACACTCCAGATCTCACTCTCTCTCTCTCTCTCTCTCACACACACACACACACACACACACACCACACCACACACAACCGCACACACACGCGCACACGTACACGTACACACACACACACTCAGCAGGGATCTGCTAACTAGTCTGGAACAATGACATCACTGTATGGACAGGCACATTTTTCAGAGGAGAGGAGTGGGGCACCATTAGTGTCATGAGCTTGATGTGTGCCCTCTCCTGTTGCCCCAAGGCATGCTGGGTAGTGTGACTCCAGACCTCTTCGCTGATGGTGAGAAACCATGCAATCCAAATGACCGGGGCAGCCCGAGCACAGTTCACGACTGCCAGCCTCAGACTGATTATGCCCATGCTGAAGGAGATTAGGGATATGCTAAAGCTTCTTGGCCTTACTAGAGGTTTCCACTGAATTAATTGGGTTTTTTTTCTCTCTGTGCTAAATAATAGTGTGTTCCATTTTAGCGCTTTGGTGCTCATTTTCTGAGTTGTTTGGAGTGGGGAGATGCGTGACTCCATTCCTCTAAAACCTGACCAGTTATCTCTAAGCAACACAGGAGACCACAAGTTGCTAAATTGGCAGATGGAACGCATGATGCTTGACTTTCTCTGTGTTTTTAGAGAATGTGACGTGATCACATCATCTTAATCGTAGATCCCAGGGATAACTAACCACTACTAGCAATGCTGTCTCAGTTTTAAAAAAAAATGCATACTGGGGTATGTGAGGTACTTCCCAACTGCCCCCCCCAACACAACAGTACTCAGAGGCAACCTTCAGGACAATACTTACAATGGGACAGTGCAAAAAATCAAGACTAACACTCACAAAGGAACAGATATGTTTGGAGGAGGCGACAAGACTATGCAGGACTGTACAAAATATACATACCAATAGAACAATACAGAAATGGTACTGTATAGTAATTCCACAGTACGCACATGTGATATGTAAAGGTGTTGTCCAACTACCCTTCCACCCTACCGCCCAAGCACAACAGCACCGAGAGGCGACCTTCAGTGCAGCTGGGGAATCCTGAATGCTCCCTCAGTTGTGCCGCCTCCGTGTGGCTTTTTTGCCGGGCCCGGGAGAGAGGAGGGACGGAGGAAGGAATTCTGGGGGAGATGAAAATGGTCGCGCTGACGTCACGATTAAAGACTGGAGGGAGAACACAAGGCTTCAGCACTATGGAAATGGCGCACAGATGAGCTTGCTGACCCATGTGTCATAAGGGCTTTAAAGGCTGTGACCCGCAACAGACCCATATGAGGTTAGGAGGAGATTTGGACCAGAGCCCGTCTAGATCCAGGCCAATGTGTGTGTGAGTGTGTGTGTGTGTGTGTGTGTGTGTGTGTGTGTGTGTGTGTGTGTGTGTGTGTGTGTGTTTGTGTGCATGTGTGTGTGTGCGTGTGTTTGTGTGTGTGTGTGTGTGTCTATGTGTATATGTGCATGTATGCGCGTGTGTGTATGTGCATGCACATGAAAGTGTGTGCCTTGTGTGTGTATGTGTGTATGGATGATCTGGCTCACATACGTTAAAGCTCAGCTGGCCCAGACCTGAAAAAGATGAGCGCATAAAGAGTTTGAAAACCTCAAGACTCATACCCCTCCACCCAGACCCATACCCTTCCACCCCAGGAGCCTGCTAGACCAATCAGCGCAGCTTTGTGGCTCGCCCGCAGACCCCCTCTGAAAGCCACATGTGAGGAAAAAGGAAGCTGGCTTCTGTATTGGCCCAAACAGGAAGCATAAGGCCGTGTGGCGAAAAGGTTCACACGTGCATCTGCTTGGGGGACTGTGTGTGTGTGTGTGTGTGTGCGCGCAAGCTTCTGTGTTTGTGTTTGGGGGTATTGTCTCCAAGCCAACAGGCCTCAACAATCAGCTTCCTGTTCCACCATAATGTCGGATTCACAGTCTTGCCGTCTGCCATGCCGACCTCCTGCAGCTTGCTCACATATGTGTGGTTACGGCAGAGTGTGCTGACAGTCCCTGCAATGAAACATAATGCTGTCTGTGAACTTATGCTTGTGCCGGTGAGAGGCCCCCATGTTTCCACGGTTAGAACCGCTGCACATACCGCTATTCCCCTCACCCCAGGTGAACTCTGAGGAGGAACAGGCCGGTAGTTTACAGTAAGAAACCTCTGATCGTGGGCAGGAGTGTTCTGTCTTGCAGATGCCGCAGAGGCGATGGTTGTAGGAGGATGAGAGGATGGGAGAAGCGGTGATGGTGGAAAATGCGCTAACGAGTTCTGCTTGGTCAGGGTGGGTGAAAAGGGGGTGTCAGTGTGTGTGTGTGTGGGGGGGGGGGGGGGGGTTCAGGGTGGATGAAAAAGGGAGTGTTGGTTGGGGGGGGGGGGGGGGGGGGGGACCCCTCGGGGGCTTGTGACTTCACATATGGGCCCTTAATGTGATTGCGGAGCTGACGAAACTCCAGTGTGGTGCACCCACCCTGCAGCTCTTAAGGGGATTAGACCACAATGACATACACACATTGACTGACACACTCTCTCTCTCACACACACACATGCACACACACACACACACACACACACACACACACACACACACACACACACACACACAGATACAAACACACAATCAGCCAGGAGTCCATCAGAACATCATACCTTATCAGTGGCGAACGTGAGCAGGGCCCGGACAGGGTCGATGTATATAAGCTCTTCCATTACTCGCACTCTCTATCTCTGCATCGCATCTAACTTTATCTCTCATCACGGCCAAGCTGAATCACAAGACAAGATCACTCCAACCTTGGACTTAATGTTACTGATAGATGTGGCGTCTAAAATACTGCGGTGTAGTGCCACCATATCCGTCCTTGGAGATGATGGAGACCATAAGTAATGGCAAGGGCATGTAATCCCTCAGGTCAGCGTGTGTCTTCGGCATGCTTTAATAAAACCTGTGGATGGGTTATGCTAATGCAGGGCCCTATGGGTGATCTTCAGTAGCAGCTGCTATTTGTGGCCTGGAGCCCCCCCATGCCCCCCAACCCACCACTTCATCTTAAGTGTGCTTATGTATCATATGCTAAGTGCTTAATTAAGGGGGCATATATAGATAGAGAGCGTATACTGTAGAGAATATCAGGCAGTATATTAATTATTGAGTGGTATTAGTATGCCAATACTGATTTATGGTTAGTATGCTCCCATGTTGTTATATTTAAGCACAGTGTGGTTTAGGATTTTATGTATGGTGTTGGTTGGTAAATACTTTAGAAGTGCATAGTGATATATGTTACAGATGTACTGTAGTGAATAGTTACACGGATGTAAAACAGTAAATAATTAGGACGTTTAATATGGGGCCAGAGTCTTTTGTCTTTTTTTACTGTGATCAAATGGTTTAGCTCATCAGCTTCAGTTCATTCCTCACCTTTTCAATTAACTGACCTCCATCCAGTGCCTCCGATATTGCTGCTGGTCAATAGGGCTCATTAAATGGGATGACGGCATCTTCAATCAGCTGCCTTCCACAGCCTCCCACAAATAGGCCTAGAAGCATGTAAGAAATCTCTCCAGAGAGGAGGTGAAGTGGTCAATGAAATTGTATCACTTTCTAGAACTATTTAGGAATCAAATATTGGAGTTCCACCTGAGTATGAGTAGCCAAGCAGATCAACCCTCTGTTCTCTTTCAGTGTGCTTCAGTGTCATATATAACTTATAGAATTAGAGTACTTTATTAGTTATGAATACATTCAAAATGTAACAGTCACTCCTGCGAGAAAAGAAGTGAATCAGAAGAGGTTGAAAATTAAATGTGAAATAAAAATGTACGTTTGCAGTTTGCACATTTTACAGCATATTAATGTTTGAATATTTTTATTTACAGTCAGTCACTATGTACAGATATTAATATGCAAATACACAATGTGTGCAAATAATAAATATATACAGTATTACCTGGATCCACATGTACACATTGAGTGATGTGTTCACTACTTCCAGTGTATATTCAGGGCACCACAAGGAAATAAATGCTAAATAGTTTTATAAAAGGCTTTACATTTGCATGTGTGCTATGTTATGTTTGGTAAAGTTGCATTTTTCTTTTCTTAAAGACAATAAGAAAATAAGGTTCTGTAAACTAAAGAGTATATTGAAGTATGATGCTGTACTTCCTGTGACCCTTGCATTGTAAATCACAGAGATCAAGAGACCCTTGTGGTACTATTATGGAGTGTGGAATAACCAGTAGACATCAACACATTGTCACAGTCCCACTCACCACCAGACTTGAACCCTTTCTTTAATTCTTTCTGGTGAAAGTTGCACTCCCTCCCCTACTGCCCCAGTCTTGGGGTAATCCTCACACACACGCACACACACACACACACACACACACACACACACACACACACACACACACACACACACACACACACACAGACCACAGCAGCAGCCAGCACTCACAGTGGCAGCAACATCTTTACTGCCACATTGTGCTGTGGTGTCTTTATGGGCCCGTCCAGTGGGGCCCCTTGTCCCCTTTATAGGCTATTGTTTGGGTATATATCACACAAGCTCACTGCAGCCAGACAAAACAGGGTACTTCTGTGCTAGCTGGCTTCGGTAATGGCCAGTTGGCTGTGTTATGTATGCATGTTAATTGCATGTATACATCATGTTAAGTGCATGTATGCATTATGCTTATTGCATTTGAGACTTAAGAGGACCAAAACTTTGTTGTGCTGTGCTGTGCTGTGCTGTGCTGTGCTGTGCTGTGCTGTGCTGTGCTGTGCTGCGCTGTGCTGCGCTGTGCTGTGCTGCGCTGTGCTGTGCTGTGCTGCGCTGTGCTGTGCTGCGCTGTGCTGTGCTGTGCTGTGCTGTGCTGCGTACAGCTGCGGGGTTGTCCAGAGGGGAGTAATTTAGATTGAAGGTTTCCCAGCCACCCCACCCCTGTGCTCATATGTGGTCCCCAATAAGAAGCTTTATTAATTTCTGTCACTCATTGCAGCCACACACATGGCCTTGGTGCTTGAAACCTGTGGGATCTGGAAGCTATTTTGTAAGCTATGTATAGACACCCTATAAGATTTATGACTCACACAGCAACACAAGCCAAAACTTTAGACATCTGTGCTCTAAATCTGAAGACTCTAAATTTCCCTGCACAATTCATTGTCCCTATTCAGCACTGGATCCCTGGAATCGCTCTCCGCACCTCTGGTGATCCGCTCGTGAGGTCACTGTTCTATGGGGCACCTTAGCTGGCAGGAGGGGCCCTGATGAAGTGCTTCTTTCCAGCATGAGTTGGCTCTGGCACTGCCCGCTGTCTTACACTCATAGCCTAATCTCAGTAATGGGGCTCTTTCAGGGCTGTGTGTCAAACGATGGCCAAGTTATTAGAGGAAGACCAATATTGGATATGCAGCATGCTGTTCAAGCACACTGCTTTGGATTTCCATTTAAAAATGCCCGTACTGCATTATTTCCGTCCTCTAAATGTACTGCTCTGTCATTTTTTTCTTCTATTTGTATAATTATTTATTATAACTTAGAATTTGTATTACTAATTTCAAAACTATTTAATTCACTGAGATTGACATTATCATCTAGCACAGTGGAGTGTGTTGTATGAATGTTTTGCATTTTCACTGGGATGATGACAGATTGTGACAAGCACAAACACAGATTTCCTCAGCAATTGGCCAACACCCTCTGTGGGCGTGGTGGCCAATCAAAAATGACTGTAATCCTGTTCAGATAAGGACGTTTCTCTAATCTGATCCCATAGTACAATGACTCAGGTGTTACGCATCACCAAAACATGAATCCCTAGCAAAAATAACCATGCCAAGTCATATCAAGCCTCAGGTCCTGTTTGTGGCTTTACTTAACACATTTTTCCCAGAGCTTGGGATGTGACCAAAGTAGGGAAACCCCATTAAAGTAATTTTAGTTTAGGCCCTTCATAGCACTTCATCTACCAGTAACTTACACTCCCTTAACTAGCTCACTCTGCCTATCTGGCCTCAAACAGGCTTTCTCCTTAAACCAAGGTTTCTTCCTTGACCAAAAGAGAAAAAAAAGATTATTGGATTGGAAGTTTTTTCCTTGTCCCAGTGCTCCTAAAGCTGTCTCATTTTCATTTTTCTCACAAACAGTTAAGCACGTTAAGCTTAACTACTTCCTCTGTATGAAAAGTGCTTTAAACATAAACCTCATTATTATTGTAATGATGACAAAGCCTACAGCTTGAACCCGTGAGAAAGCACTATGAGAATGGAGGACTTTCCCTTCAACTGGAGCTTTTAATTTACTATAATTATCATCATTGTTATAATGATTATGGTTGTTGTTGTTTTGTGATAGTCATCATTATTGATATTATTAATTGCTGGTTTCTACTATGTGTAAACATATGTGTAATATATATAATGTTTGAGTGCTGTGTCAGTGTGAAGTGTCAACTGAACACCACAATCATAGACACAAAAACTTAAACTAGTAGTCATTGAGTCAGATTATGTGGTGTTTTTTCTGTATTGCACTGCAGCCAATACTGCTATTTATGCTTTTATAATTTTTTATACTCTTTTTATCGTTCTATTGCATTTCATGGTGTATATTGCTTAGTATGTCTAGGTTGTGCTGTTTTCTTCATTGTGTTGTTATTGTCTCTGTTTGTCCCCTATGTTATGCTTCTACTACACTTCAATTTTCTCGCTTGGGATCAATAAAGTAAATCTATCTATCTATCTATCTATCTATCTATCTATCTATCTATCTATCTATCTATCTATCTATCTATCTATCTATCTATCTTTCTATCTATCTATCTATCTATCTATCTTGTGTGGCCTATAGGAGAGGCGCCTCTGGAACAGCAGTGCCCCCTAGAGAGCCGGAGGGTTGGTCATGAAGCACATGTCCATCTCCAGGTGGCTGAGCCAGCTGGGCCTGCCGCAGTACTGCAGGCTGTTTGACGACGAATATGACGGGGTGGAGGTAAGGCCAGCTCCCAGTCTGGTGGCACAAACAGAAGTTCTTACTTTCAGTTGGAGTTTACTTTAAGAACATCACCACAAAACAGTCTTAAATGATCTACAATTACATTATAAAGGTACACGGTGTTGATAATGCCAACACAAAGCAATTTCAGAACTGTCTTTCTCAAGGACAGTAAGGAGATATGACCGCAACACAGCAAAGGAGGCATTATTGCCTGGCAGTATCAGAAATTACTTCAGGAACTGTACTGACAAACACAGCACGTCATTTACGTATTTTGTGCTACACAGAGTCATGACACCGACTCCTTGTGATTGGGCAAAAGCAAGCCTTTTTCTTTTTTTACTTGTGCATGGGTTATTGTGATGATACCTTGCAGATGGAAAAGGAGAGTGAGAATATGAGATTCCTTTCATATTGCAAACCTGTGGGAAAGCCATCACGCAAGTAAATATGTCTGCTGCTATGCTAGCCAGCCTGTGTCTGCCAGGCACATGAATAACCTTTTGCTTGACAGTAAGCTTCTTGCCTTGAGAGCAGCACTGCTGCTGTTAAGACAGATGTTTTCCACAAGTCATTTTAAACCTGGCTGTGGAGCAGTGTGCGCTATGTGAGGAATCTATCTGAGCAAGTGTAGCGGTCCTGGAGTGGAAGTTGGCCTTCATGGAATGATGGAGCTTTTTGGAAGCTGTGAACAGTAGCAGGCCGCTCTGCTCACCTCAACTTTCCTCACACTCTCTCTCTCTCTCTATTTCCCTTTATCGCTCTCTCTCTCTCTCTCTCTCCCTTTCTCTCTCTCTCTCTCTCTCTCTCTCTCTCTTTACTGACCCTTTCTATCAGTGAACGTCTATGTTTCTCTCCATTTCTTTTTTTTCTCATACTTTTTTACCTGTCTGTTGTCATCCTCTATCTTTTTTTTCTTATTCTCTTTCTTTGTCTCGTCTCTCTATTTCCCTTATTCATTGCTTTCTCTCTTTTTCTGTATTGCATTCTTTTTCTTCTGTTTTGCTCTGTCCTGTACCCTGTCTCTCCTCTTGCTCACTTCTTTGCTTTCACTATCTACTCTGTTTGTGTTTTTTATTTTTGTCTCTTTCTCTTGCTCTTGCTCTCGCTCTCTCTCTCTCTCTGCGCCTCTGTCTCTCTCTTTCTCTGTCCTCTCCCTCCTCTCCCCCTCCATTTACCTCAGACGTGCTCCTCTCCATCCCTCACTAAGACACATTAGTGTTGCATTATTCAGCGCTGAAGCAGGGGATTTATGGGCCCACTTAGCACACACTCACTGGTGGGCCCCGCAGCCTGGCAGACGGTGTGACGAAAGGAAGAATGGCCTCACGGTTCAGCCTTGAATCAGCTCACTAGCTCTCAGGTCCATGGAGATCACACAGTCCAGTTCCCAAGGCTGCCAATAGCTATTTACTCCCCATGATTGCTGACAAGGTCTTCACTCCACATAACATGCCGGCAAGTCTGTATTTAACCACACATTGCTTTTTACACCTTAGAACTGCATTACCCAGAATGCATCATATATATATATGAGCACCTGAGGATGGTAACAGACAAGCTCCCAGTGAAGTTGCCATAAAACCCTATCATAAAACCCCATGCTAACTTATACAGCATACACATCCTGTGTTCCTTTGTCACTGTGAACCACATTGAGCTACATCCTTTGTATGAAATGTGCTATAAAAATGAATGTTATAATATTATTACATTATTATATATTAGCAATGACTGGTTGTGTTTTTTTAAGTCTTCTTTATTATTCATAGGTTGCTGGTCCTTATCGCTTGCGATAGTGCTCTGCAAATACAAAAAAGGGTTCAGGTTTGGTGCTGTCGGCTGAGCTGTTGCCTTATAGTGCTTCTCTGAGATCCTTTCCCACACACAATTAAGCCCAAAATATCAGGAATGGAGATTTAGTTTTCCGTAGTGGGATTAAATGTGACCTTGACTGCCGTATCCACACACTAATATCCCATAGGGGACTATGAGGATCGGTAAAAATGTGAAGTGTTCCCCTTTTACACCTTACTAGGTTGGTTCATGAGGGAAACTTGCCTCAGGCCAACACACTTGCTCCGCTCACGCTGTGTCTGAGTCACACTGTGTGTTTGTGTAATGGGAAGGTATGCTGTTTGCAGCCCAAAATATCCATCTTCCATCTTATCTGTACCTTCCAAAATACTACAATCCCTACATACCTTAGCTCCTGTTTTCCTGCTTTTCTCTTAGGAGGCACAAACTCCTTCTGTAGTGCTGCTGGATGTCACTACAAATCAGTAGTCTAATCAAACATTACCTATTTAAAAAACTGTTAATTTTAGTTTAAAGACTGCGTGGTAGGGCTGGGCGATATGGCGAAAAATTAGATTACAATATATCTTTTCATATTGACCGATAGTGATTTTTTATCACGATTATGGCTGGGCGATAGAACTTCAAATTAAAATTGTCATTAATTGACTGGACTGGGCAGTTCATCAGATAGCACCTCCCACTGGTGCAGTTCCACGTACTGACTTCTAGTCATTCTTCTATGTTGTTCTGACCTAATCCTAATCTGGGTCTGATCTAGCTCTAATCTAGTCCTAATGTAGCCCTGTTCTACTTGCCTTAACCTCACCCCAACCTAGCCTTGATGTAGTGTTAATCTTGTGCCTGTTCTGGCCCTGTTTACATGACAACGCTTGTGGTTTTTTTCTTCTGTGGGTTAAAAAAATAATCGCGTCCACACACGTGGTAGACCAATACATATTCATGTATAGATGGAAAGGTTTGGGTCTGACACAATGTTGTTGCTGGGAATGTGTGCACATCCCAGCTTGAGCAGCAAGGAGAGAAGGCAACTGCACAATGATTTGCTTTAAACATTATATATTGTTGTTATATACGTTTAGGCAATGTGTGTTGTCATTTAGGTGGATTTGTTATACGGTGTGAACTGCTAGCGATATAAAAAAACAGCCTGTAGTTCAATGGTAGAATGTAGCAACAATTGCATTACACCCACTCTATATTGCAGGCAAATTACACCACAAACTATCCCACAACCACTAGCCCTGAGCTTGCCTTGATGTAGCTCTGATGTAGACTTATACCAGTCCTGATCTAGTAGGCCTGGCTCCTCAGCTATCATCTGTTTACAATGAGCTCCACCTGTTGTGTGAGTATTGTTAATTATAATGACATAGCCATTCATATCCCATTTAACCTGCACCCCCTTCTCTGTGCCTCCATAAATAGGCAGAGTTGTCCACACCAACAATTTAGTGCAGGAGGCTCAGGCTCAGGCTGTTGCCCCAGAAGCCCATTGGCTGTCAGCATGGCCTCAGCATACCCGGCCTTATTGAGCAGCGGCCCCCTCGTCTCACAGGGCCAAGGACAGTCCAGCTCACGGCCAAGCCTTGTCTTGCAGGAGGGCCAGGGTGTGTTGTGTGTGGTGCTCACTCACACGTTTCGGTGGGATTGCAAATGCACGCCGTGAGTTAAGTGGTTTTACTCGTTCTTCGCTACTAATCACATCAGGAGACTGTAGATTTTTTTTTTCTCTGTCTGCCTGGGGGAGATACAGAGAGCTAATGAAATATCCATTACTGTGCCATTACCACAGGAATCACAGGGGGAGGGAAATAATGGGTTTCCTGATGAAATGTTTTCACGTGTTTGTGTGTGTGTGTGTGTGTGTGTGTGTGTGTGTGTGTGTGTGTGTGTGTGTGTGTGTGTGTGTGTGTGTGTGAGCGTGTGTGTATGTGTGCGAATTTGTGCAGGTATAACAGCGTGAACCAATTACTTAACGAGAAAACTGTTCCCAATAGATTTAAAGTTGTTGTCGTTTCTTGAAAACATTACATGCAAACCGTGAGTGCATAGAAGACTGGGGATGGTGTGGGGTTTTGCCCAGGCGCTGTGTGTCACAGCTTTATTAGTTCTCCGAGGACAACTCTCGGAGACAAGGGTCCTTGCTCCAGTGCGTGACAGACTGGTGGGAGGGATGCGGGTGGATGCATGGCTGCCTCTGCCTTTGCCTGATAAGAAATCTCTGTAATAAGGGCTTAGTAATGGGGCTAGTTTGCATCACCTCTTTGAAGAGGCAGCACTTTTTCCACCTCCCTCTGGAGGTCTTTTTGTTACACAGGCCTGTACGCTTATGCAGGTCAACATCAAGCCTTTATAGCTGCAATAGAATTCATCTAACATTACCACACAGAAGCCTGGGTAAACCAAAAAGAGACAAAGACAGTGTGTAAGACTCCCAAACCAGACAACAACCACGCCCTACACCCACATGCTTCGGCCCACACAGAACAGAACAGAACAGAACAGAATGGAACAGGACAATTAAAACCAATCACATTGTGCTGATAGAAGCATAGAGCTTGGTTCTAGTGGAGGGTTCATGTGGATGGGGGCTCGTTTAGTCATGCCTTGTTGGTCTCTTGTAAGGACAGGCACAAAGGGCATGGAATCAAGATGGCTCCTATGTCGCTGTCAGACAAAGTTAATCAGGCTGTTAGGAGAGGAGAGAGAGAGAGAGAGAAGTCAGATTGAGGCAGGAAAGATTGGGAAAGACAAATAAACAGGGTAAAAAAAGCAAGTGAGATAGAGTAAGTGACAGAAACAGAGAAAGGTAGACATGGAGAGAGAGAGATGGAAAAAACAGAGAGAGAGAGAAAAACAGAAAGAGAGGCTACTCAGTGTGGTCGTATCTTTGTCATCGGTCACTGAAGAGCACAACAGGACAAACAGCCTCATCACACACACACACACACACACACACACACACACACACACACACACACACACACACACACACACACACTCTGAAACACTGGATGAAAGAGGGGCAGGAGTCACGGAGGGAGAATGTTGTGGTGATGAGAGAGATGTGGTGTGTGATTCAGGCGGGAAGAGTGTGTAGATAAGGCTGACAAAGAGCTTAATGCAGCGTGGCCCTCTGTCTCTCTGTCTCTGGGCCCTTTAAAACAACCCCTGCTCACCTCACTGCTCTTCAGTGCACACTCACAACCACACCAAAAACACCAGCAAGGACATCACACACACACACACACACACACACACACACACACACACACACACACACACACACACACACACACACACACACACACTACAGTTCACTTTTATAACACCAGCAAAGTCATAAACATACACACACGGATGTGCGTGCACACACACACACTTATGCATGCATACACACATGCATGCATACACAAACACACACATACACACACAGAAAGACAGAGACACACATACACACAACACACACACACACAATAAGCAGTTAATTTCCATAACACCAGCAAAGACAAACACACTCCTGCACACACACACACACACACACACACACACATACACGCACACTCTCTCTCTCTCTCTCTCTCTCTCTCTCTCTCTCTCTCTCTCTCTCTCTCTCTCTCTCTCTCTCTCACACACACACACACACACACACACACACACACACACACACACACACACACACTGCAGTGCACTCTCATAAGACAACGAACAAAGACAACATCCCACAAACCAAACACTGCTTCCTCACAACACCAGCAAAGACAACAACACAGACATTTGCAGTCCTTTGTCACAACACCAGCAAAAACAACAGCACACAGATTTGCAGCCCTTTGTCTCCACCAGCAAAGACAACAGCAATCACACTGCTCCTGGGAATGGGCTTTTAGCAAGAATTACTATCAGTAGTAGTCGGCATGGCTATTGTGTTCAGAAGCATAACTAAAAATTACACTACAAAAGAAAAAACACGTTTTTAACATAAACACAGATTGTATTTTAATTGTAAAGCTACCCCCTTTTGCTGGGACTGTTGCCATATATCTGAATTTGAAAAGCATGCATCATGCCGGGATGGAGTAGTGGGCGTGTGTTTGTTCGGTCACACAGACTCTTAAGGCATCCGAAATGCGGAGTGTCGGACAGCAGAAAATAGCTCGCGACCTACAATTTAGCTGTTTTGGTCTCTCAGAAAAACAATGAGCGCTGGAACGCAGCAGAGAAACAAAGCAGTATTTGCTTGACACCAGGAATGTATTGTTGAGGAAGCTGGGCGCTAGAGTGGAGGTTTTTGAAGTGCAGCCACTGGGTAATAACAGACACTGTGCCCCTTCCTTTTTGGGACGAGGGGTGGGGACGGGACACAAAGCTGTGGGCTGCGCTTAGAGCGGGTCAGGTAGAATTCGCCAGTGGTGCCAGTCTGACAGAGGCACAAGTGTTGTGTTGTCGAGACGCCTGCCGCCTGCCGCCTGCCGCCTGCCGCCTGCCGCCTTCTGTCTCAGTTCCTTCCAAACAACAGCAGGCCCCGGAGCAGATCTGGCCTGGATCTCGCCCTGATATGATCATATCTAGAGTTTAAACTGGGCCGGAGGCCTCCGGGGTTCAGCTCTCCCTCTTCACCTCGACAATACAGCCAGCCGGAGCTGAGCTCCCTCTGCTACACTATTTATAGTAATTCAATAGAGTGAGATATTGACCACTGTGAGCGAAGAAGTGCTCCCCCTCCTTACAAAAAGCCAATATAACCACTGATCATATCCCTGATACATCTCTGATTTGGCCCAGGTGATCTGGCCCTTGCCTGGCCCTGATATAGTCCTCATCTGGCCCTCATTTGGCATACTTCCTTACCATTTAAAGGTCACTGGACTGATTCCCAAAGAACATGCAGACTAATAAATATTTGGCTTCACTGGTGTCTCGTTGGCTTTGAGTCAAAATATCTGAATGAAGAAATCTAAATTAAAATCAAATAGCATTGAGTACTGACTCTGTAACTGTCTCTGTCTCTGTCTCTCTCTTTCTCTCCCTCTCTCTCTCTGTTTCAGGACCTGCTGCACCTGACAGAGCTGGACCTGCTGGAGTTGGGGGTCCACAATCACGTTCACCGCATCCACATCCTGTCCAGCATCCAGCTGCTGCAGGAGAGGGAGAGGAGGAGAGGTCAGTGTCTATGTGCATCAGTTTCATTGTCCTACAGAAGAGAGGGAGAGGAGGAGAGATCAGTGACTACATGCATCAGTTTCAGTGTCCTACAGGAGAGAGGGAGAGGAGGAGAGATCAGTGTGCTTGTGCGGCCGTAGTGCCTCCTGTTCTCAGTATTTTATTTTAGTACAGCATTGCATTAGGTAACTCTCCTAAGGCTTCGGTTTCATCAACTAAACTTTTTGGAGCAACTAGTATGCGAACAGCAATACCAATACCAATACCAAGGTTTTAATTTCAAGCAAAGGGCCCACCAACCACAAAGTAAACATATGTCTATCAAGAGTATACAGGCGAAGTGCAGCGAAGTAAAAGAGACAGTCTGGTCCACCAGGAGGGGAATAAAGAGTAGTCAGTCACACGTTCACTGGACTGAGGGAAAAAGCAGAGTGGCATCACAAACAGTTGCTCCTTGCATACTTCAGAAGCACTCAACCGAGTATGTTTTGATCTGGGTCTTTGTCAGATGTGTAAAGTATCACTGCAAACACTTTCCATGTGAGGTGCTGCCATGCTGTCTTGTGGTGGCCTTTTGGACCCCTGGGGGGTGATATTTTAAATGACAGATAGTGAAGACAGAAAAGCAAACGCACAACATGCGTAGACAGATGCATTCACCAAGGAAGCTTCGGGTGAGGACAGATGCCTTCACTCAGAAGGCCTCATTGTTGACTGACACACATCTGGCCTCGCTACCCCTATTTTTTGCACCCAGACCCACAGCACTGTCAGAGCCATCTGGTTTTCTGTGTGTGTGTGTGTGTGTGTGTGTGTGTGTGTGTGTGTGTGTGTGTGTGTGTGTGTGTGTGTGAGAGAGAGAGAGAGAGAGAAAGAGAGATAGAGAGAGAGAGAGAGAAAGAGAGACAGAGATGTTTGGGTACTTCATACCCAGAAGCACACACACCACAGTCAGTCGTGTCTGCCATGACTGAGCTAGCCACTGCTCATGTGTAAACACACTGCACAAAAGAGGGTCAGAGACTCCAGTGTGGGAGAGAAGAGGAGAAGAGGAGAAGAGGAGAAGAGGAGATGTATCTGCTGTTTCCCGCCAAGAACCACAGTGCTGAGTAAACAGCAGTCCCACTTATCTCTCCCATCGGGCAGCACAGGAGCCGCTTGCTTTAGCTAGCCTTCCCTCCTCCTCTGGTGACCTGTTTGTTTTGGGCAGCCAGGGCTAGCACTGGTTACTTGTCATCACTGCACAGCGCTATAGAGGTGGGCTGCATTTTATGCTGGAGAAGCTCCCAAGTTTGTTTACGTTGTAGTAGTACATTTGTAATGTGCATTAATGCGTTGCATTATGTAAATCACAGAAAAGCACAAAGGCAACTTTTTACCAGCACAGTAGTCTATTTATGACGACAGGAACACTCTTGCCTGGTAAACCAGCCCCTCATACTTTATTTCGTACAAAGCTTATGGCTGTGGCTTCGTTGACATGGTTGTCTCAGGCAACATCTTGCCTGACCAATCAACGAACAGAGAGAGTGTTCTTGAGCGATGACGTCGACTTTGTGTTCCACATTTAAATTATAGTACATAGGCAGGCTTATAGCCTGGCTAATTGCATTCATCACAACAACACGTTAGCGATTGGATAAAGGCAGATCCAATTGTTTTAAACTTCAGCACCTCTACTCTACACCTCCAGGAAAAAAATGTTCGCTGATTGGTCAGGCAAGATGCTGCCTGAGGCAACCATGTCAGTGAAACCACAGACAGACCCTCTGTACAAAATTAGGTCAAGTACTAGGGGCTGGTTTACCAAGCCAGCCACTCCCCCCCTTAAAAAAAACCTCAAGGACCACTCCCCACCAATCTGAGGCTAAGAGGGCTATGTAAATGCATGAATTGGTGCAGCATCATGGCCGTAACTATGGAACAGCATAAAGATAATATACATGTTGTTTAAACACACTGTGCATAGCATAGGTAGCTTAAAAAACGTGAGAAAAATAATATTTTAACACAACTTGCTTGCAGACCATGTGGGATTTCTTGCAGACCACCAGTGGTTCATGGACCACACCTTGAGAAACACTTTTTTAGAGGAGCCACCCTTTTTTGTTTCAAATACAGCAGAGACTAGGCCTGAATTTTATTTTTTTTATTTTTTTTCTTGAATGTTTAACAGGGCCATAAGAACTACTTTGTAGTATGTGGGCATCTTCAGGACGATCTTGCACTGTCTGCTGTCCCTTCAGCATAGCTTGTAGATAAGAGGTGTTGTGGCAAGTAAGGTAGTCGTAGTCATTCTGGAGTAAGGTGACTCAGTTGTTTTGTAAGTGTGTGGCGAGGAGTGTGACTGTGGCTGGCAGAGATGAGAAGACCTGTGGCTCCCAACCAGTGTTGGGGAGTAACGCGATACATGTAATTCCGTTACGTAATTTAATTACAAAATAAATGTAACAGTAATACATTACAGTTACTGGAGAAAAATGTATAATTCAATTACAGGTACTTTTGATTTTTTTCAAAATTACAATTTGAATTACATCTTAATGTTGTCAGCAAAACCTTGCTAAAACAGCCTATATTTAAAAAAAAAAATGTTTCGTGTGTTTTTCTTATAGGCTACCGTAGCCTACAAAACATCCCTGTTGCCATTTCCCTCCACAGTTGGATGCGGGGCTTTCTGTTAATCAAAAAGTAATCAAAAAGTAATAAGTTACGTTACTCAGATAAAGTAATTCAAAAAGTTACACTACTATTACATTTTAAACAGGGTAACTTGTAACTGTAATGAATTACATTTCTAAAGTAACCTTCCCAACACTGCTCCCAACATGGCTCTTCTCCACACTGGCTGCATAGCCGTGGCGCCTTTCTGGTTGCTCCGTCTAAACTGTACATTTATTTACTTTTTTACCTTTTATTAACCCCCTTATTTTTACTCCTCCCTCCCCATGCACAGTTATAGACAAAAATCACTAATTTCACTGTATGTCATACTCTACCCAGTATGTCTATGCATGTGACAATAAAACATTCTTGTATCCTTGATGTTCCTTTAAGGGTCAGGTGCTTTACCCCGATTTTGTGTTGCCAGACAGTTTGTGGCTGATGGGAGCTGTGGGGTGAGAAAAAGTTCTGTCACCTTGTCCACTTGTGATTCACTTTACAGTGCGGTGGCCTTTGGGTGAAATGGGCCAGAGATAAGCAGAGATAATCTGGGTCTGGCATAGTTCTGGCTTAGCCTCCGGTTGGTTCTGGTTGTGATTCAGTGCTGGTTTTGGTTCTGGCTGTAGTGTGGTTCTCCTCCTCCTCCTCTTCCCTGGCTGCAGGGCTCCTGTTCTGTGGTGTCCTATGGGGAGGGATATGGTTCAACCCTGGCAGCAGCTCCATTACTCCTCACTGTTGGTGCAACATCTGCTCAAACAGCATCTCTCTCTCTCTTACACACACACACACACACACACACACACACACACACACACACACACACACACACACACACACACACACACACACACAGACACACGCACGCACAAACACATACATACACACACACAGAAACACACACAGAAACACACACACACACACACACACACACACACACACACAGTCCTGGATGAGTGACAGCATTCTTTGTTTAGCATGAACTGTCCTAGATTCACCTATTAAATACAGTGACTGCTTTTTTATTCTGCTCTCCAGACTCAAGACGCTTTATTTGTCACATTGTAATTGTTTAGAGTGATAGCAGTAATGAAATAGCCTGGCCGTCGGACCAAGTTTGTAGATAGGGCTTTGTCTGGCAACCCTCACACAGACAGGAAGTTGTCCTGAGGCGGCATCAACGACCGTCTTTCAAATGCCCCTGTGTACTACTGCACAGAGCTACAACCAATCAGAACACTGTTTCCAATGATAAATGCATAATGTTCGTTTTTATTGGTGCATGATTTTTCGGGCAAAGGAACAGCCCGAAAGGCAGGTTGGCTTAAATGTGAAATTCCATGTAGCGTCACAGGCACTATAGGCGGGTGCAGGCTAGTAATGAAATTAAATTGAAACCCTCCTGGGTTACACATGAAATACAATAAAAATATGTAGATATAAAGACCTTAACTAGACAAAAACTGTGGTAAGAAATTATGACAAAAAAATAGGTCATTTACAGATAGGAGTAAGATAAAGCTAAAAATGCTCTCAGGCCAAATAACTTGTGTTCACTTCAGGTCAGTGAATTGAGAGACACAGTGAGTTGCAATCGGTGAAGGCCGGGTTAGAGTTCAGTCCATATCCCCTGAAGAAGTTAAGTCCTTAGAGATATCCATTTCTCTGACAGCAAGGAGCTGTGATTTGTGCTCATGTTCTCTGCATGTAGAAGAGAGAAAAGAAAGCACACCTGTTTTTTCAGGGTGCTCCTCTGAACACGCTGACAAAATTCCGTGGTTCATCCTTTCCAGGATGTCGGCCACAACTCATGAAAAGGAGATAAAGCTCCTCGGTAGCATTGAGGGATTAGGGTGATAAGATGGAAGCCATCATCGTGCACATCAGTCTGCCGGGAAGAACAAAGACGGAACACACAGCAACACACACACTAATTTACTGTAAACACAGTGACTGTGTCGTGCATGGACTTGCTTCCCCTTGTGATCTGTGTACCACACACACTCACACAAACACATGCGCAAGCACACACACACACAGACACACACTTCTCTCTCACGTTGCTCACCCTCTGTCCCACCTCTGTACCATGCACCTCTTACTGCTTTTCTTTGTCCCCCTCCCAAATGTTCAGGGCTTGTGTGTGTGTGTGTGTGTGTGTGTGTGTGTGTGTCTGTGTGTGTGTCTGTGTCTGTGTGTGTGTCTGTGTCTGTGTCTGTGTGCGTGTGTGTGATTGCATGTGTGTGTGTGTGTGATTGCATGTGTGTGTGTGTGTGTGTGTGCATGCACACATGTATGTGTACCTCTGTGTGTGTGTGTATGTGTGTGTGGGGAGGGTCGACACGTGGAGGTCCACCTGGTGATTATAGGTTGCGGCATGCTGCCACGGGCCCCCCTGTACGGCCCTCTGTACGGCCCCTGGAGCCATGGCCCAGCCAGCGTGTAATTAGGCCCCAGCGCGGAGCGGAGCACGCTGAGCCAAGGGCTTGGATTGCAGGCAGGCTGCTGCACGTCTCCCCACTCTGACTCAGCTAGCTTGCACCTCAGCCCACATAGTGGAGAGCACCGTTTTTTACCACGCCACCGCAGGGCTGTAGTAGTATTTAGGCACCGTGCCTGATTTCAGAAAATAATTATAGGGCTACTACATGAGAATATTTATTAGGAAAAGTTTGTCAATGCTGGGATTTTTGTCATGTTTGAGTTGCCCAGAGAGGTCTAATTAGAAGAACGCAGCTTTTGCTCTCAAACAAAGAAACATTAAGCTGACATTAAACTTCAGTAAGGGTGTTAGTTAGGTTTATCAAATCTAATTCCAAAATGTAGTCAGACCGCGTGTAGCAAAAAGTTCGGGCTCAGGATTTGTTTGTGTTATGAGCCCTGCCACTGTCTGTAAGTAACAGCAACTTACACGCCATCAGAACAGTGGTAAACAATGTAACAAATACCTTTGGTGTCTTTGCCTTAGCAATGACACAGTTCATCGGAACACTGGTAAACAATGTAACAAATACCTTCGGTACCTTTGCTGCCCATGTAAAAAAGAAATAGAAACACCTTACAAAAATGTAATTTCTCATGCAACAGATTTATGTGTTTTATTTCAGTTATAAGAATTACATAAGTTTCCCCTCATAGAAATATACTAAGGTTCTTGTATGTGGCGTCCTATAATGTATTTTACTCAAACATTATAAAATGTATTAAAAAAAAATGTACAATTCACAATACATGTAAACTAGCTTGAAAGAAACACACATGCAAAAAATACCACTGTAACAACACAGTAGCTACACTGTGAAAAGGAAAGCATAATATGAAGGAAAAAATCATGTAAATATTCTGCATAGTTTTCTCTTACAATTGTTTAACTTAATGCCATGTATGTATGCAAGATCCAGGAAAAACGAACCATGTAGCACATTGCCTTAATGTTTAAGTTGTTTTTAAGTATCACTTTTTTCATTGTGTAGGACAGGGACAGATGGGGTTATCTTATATGTTGAATGCTCCTCAGTGGCAGCAGGAAAGGCCTGGTGAGTGCTTTCTCCACTGAGGTGAGCTGCCCTTTGGAGTGAGTATTCCTCCAGGGTCTGTATTGTTTTTATTCAAAGCTGGGGATGTTTGTAGAATCAGTGGGGTTTGATGGCTAATCTTCACACCTGTGAGAGCTTATATGCTAACTGCTGGAGGCTAAGTGAGGCCCTCCTCACTTCCTGAGTGTAAAATGCTAATGCACACACACACACACACACACACACACACACACACACACACACACACACACACACACACATACACACACAATGAGATTAGAGGTCAATCAACATTTGACTTGAATCAACAGAATCAACAAAAAGATCAGTCTTCACTGGTGTTGAGATAACATGAATGTTTCTGCATGAAGTTTTAGATGTGTGAAGTCTGTACTTACCTTAGTTTTTTTCAGTTTTACCACCTGCTGCTGATCTACATCTACTGCAGCCAAGCAAATATTTACTAAGACTGAGCCTAAATATTTATTAGACACTTTTATTCAAAGTGACTACACACATTCATATGTAATTCAGCTGTAATGTGTCTGTCTGTGAAGCACAGAAGTAAAAAAAAATGTTGTTTACAAAAACGATGAATGTTTACAAACACTACTTCCAAAAGGAAAACATCCCTAGCTTTCCCAGGTTTCAGGTTGACTGATCAGGTGTGTGTGTGTGTGTGTGTGTGTGTGTGTGTGCACATACATGTACGTGCATGTGTGTGGGTGCATGTGTGTGTGTGGTGTGTTTGCCTCTAAGCATGAAGAGTTAAATGTTTTATAAGGCCACTGCCAGGAGCTCTTAGTTTAAAAAATGCAGCCCCTACATATTTGGGCTGACAATGTATGGCTCAGCTAAAAGTGGCAGCCAAAGTACTGTTTTTGCACGCCGCTGCAGTGCTCCATTAAATGGGAGGCTGGCGTGGTGCCTTCCCACCTATCACTACAGATTGTGGATTTGTAGGCCCGCGCAGGATCCTTTGGACGCTGCCTGCCTGCACTTGTCCCGTCCCAGACAAGTGCACTTCGCTGTCAGCTCAGCGCAGGTTGGATTGTTTGCGCACAATAAAGGCTGTAGATTAATTACATTATTCATGCCCGACCTAACCTCTATGCCATTAAAAAGGGACTTTTGTATGACTGCAGAGAAAGAAGATTTAAATAGTGCTAATAAATCAAACAGATAACTTCAGGTGGTCAGTGATTTTAACATATTTACTGGAGTATTTTCCAATTGTTGGGCAACAAAAGGGATCCTTGTTTGGGACTTTATGACAGAGCCCATTTTTCTGTACATGCTGGTCACACCATCCTGCATGTGGCTCTACTAGTGGGCTTTTGTGAGAAGTAGTTACATAGCCCACTATGATCCATTGAGCAGGGCTTCTGTAGGAAGTAGTTCCAAAGTCTGTGATGATTGTTAGTGTGCCTAACATTGGCCTGAAGTGTGGCTTCCTTCCTCTGTGAGCAATGAGATGGGTGGGTCAGTGGAACATCTCACAGCAGTGACTGCACTCTGTCACCCTCAACTCTATGTGGATACCACAAACACAAACAACAACAACACATTTTCCCTCTCTTTCTCGCTCCCACTTTCTGTCTTCCTCTCTCCATCTTTTTTTTGTGTCCCTCTGTCTATTTGTCTTTCTTTCTTACTCTCTTTCTCTTGCTCTCTCTCTCTCTCTCTTTGTCACACACACACACACACACACACACACACACACACACACACACACACACACACACACACACACACACAAAGAGAGACAAAACATATGTAAACACTCACTCACTCACAAACTAACATGTCGTAACACACACATGCACAAAGACCAACATGAATACCACTTTAGCCACACTCTCCCTTAAACAGAAGACACAAAAACAAAAACATCTCGGAGTGAAACTGAGCTGAACTCTAAATACCCTGGTCTTTGCCAAGTATAGTTTAATGTGGTCTGTGGTGAGCAGATACAGTCTATCGTAGACCTTCATTAGCCAGGCACTGCTATTTGAGTGTCAGCGAGTGTAAGACGTCACTGTGATAGCATCTCACGCTCAGAGCCAGTAGCACACACACACACACTCACACACACACACACTCACACACTCACACACTCACACACGAGTGCCTGTCAGCAGTACCTGAGGGCACCAGGTTGTACCCCTCAGTCAGAGCAGAGTTCACAGCCTACCAACAGAGAGCCCCTCAGACTGAGGATATTGTTGAAACACTATATTTCCTGTTCATTTCCAGTATTTCAAAAAAAAAATCTTCTAGCTAAAACTTTTTAAATAAAGAAAACTATCGTCTGTGTTTTTCTTAGTTTTTCCTTTCTTACATTCACGTCTTTATTAATAGTCATTCATTACCAACTAATTTTCAGTCCCTCTGACTATGAGACAGCTGAAACATACTGCAAAGTGTTGCTCATTCACAGTTGACTGTTGCGAGTGAGTCCCACCTTGTTCCTCTTTTGGCGGGCAGAGCAGAGCAGAGCACTGTGGCCTGGACTGGACTGGACATCCCCTCGGTGTCAGTCAAGCTCTCGCGGAGCGACTGGGTAACATGAGAGGCCAGATGATGGCATGGACAGATGACTGTCAGTAAGGGCTGCTGATGTGCTGTCGCTTGCCCCAGAAGGAAAACAGGAGTTTCCATGGTGACAAGATTCCACATGGTGAACTTGTGAGCTCGGTGGGCCAAAGATAGCACAGCTGTCAATGGCCGCCAGAGCATTGGCATTTCTGTTAGAGTTACAGGCTACATACCTCATCCACTGAAAAAAAAATGCAAAATAAAAAAATTAGAATTAGAATGTAGAATACTGTATGTGGAATAACATAACTTGACATGACACATCATTCAACAGAACATGTTAAAAGAATACTTAACGTAGCATAACCTTTGTCATTTTTTTATTAACTTGATGACTTTAAACCTTATTAATATAGTTGATTATTGCAACACTGTAGTTTAAGTGTTACTTTTGATTTGTAGCTTGGAGGAGATTACTTCTTGAATACTACTAACTCAGAAAGTTATCATGTGGTTTCCTTTTTTAATGGTGCCAGGGGTTGGGTTATCCTTTTTCTGTTTTTTTTTTTTTCTTGTTTTGTTTTTCTCTTTGGCAGGGACGATTAAAAAGAACAGTTTACATTTTATACACTGATAAGCCGTTCTCTTCTTCCTCTCAACCTTGGCGGTTGAGACGGAGGAGGAAAGACACACCACTCGTGCCCTTCCCAGAAGAAAAACACCCGCTGTTCCTCCTTGCATAACTCTTTCACGCAGTGGCACATGGCTATCCGGGACCACCACTGCTGGAGGATTTGAGTGTTCTCGTGTGTTCTCATCTTTATCACTTTATCATCGCGCCTCTCAGGATGGGTGGTGATGATTAAGGACAGCTCTGACTAAGACAAGTTCAACTGCACACAGTAGCAGGAGACATAGTTTTTCTTTCACAAGGAAGCCTCCCATTGGTCAGGGGTTATGTGATGTGCTCACCCCAAAGGAGTCCAGAAAAGGAGTAGTAACTTTAACCTGGCCTGTTTTATATAGCTCTGAGACACTGACCTCAGGGTTCACGCGTGGGCTTGTGTATGTGTGTGTGTGTGTGTGTGTGTGTGTGTGTGTGTGTGTGGAAGAGATGGATGCATGACCGATGAGAGAGAGACCGAGAGAGAGAGAAAGAGAGAGAGAGAGAGAGGGGTATGGGCAGTAGCATATTCTCCCTCCCTGGTCCAGTGAAGAGTGTGCAGGTGGTCTGGTGACCTGGGGAGGGGCAAGGGGGGGCTCTGTTGAGCTCAGGTGCCTGAGGACAGCCAGGGGTCATCAGATTAGAGCGAGGGGGCAGGGGGCTCAGGGCGGGGGGGTCAGTGGGGGTGTACAGGGGGTGCGAGGGGATCTGCACTGCATCACTGACTGACAGGCTCTGCAGGAGCAGACGCTAGCTGTAAAGTGAACAGACGGAGCAGGGGAAACTAGAGACAAGACACAGCCACACACACGCACACACACACACACACACACACACACACACACACACACACACACCCACACACACACACACACACACACACACACACACACACACACACACACACACACACACACACACACACTCCTTATGTCACCAGTGTCAACCTGTGTTTTAAAGAGGGCATCAGGAGCATGTAGTCACAGCAGTTCATCAGTGGATGACTGTCCTTGCCTTTTGAAAGCTTAGATCAGTAAAGGTCATGAAGTAAATCAAACTAAATCATACAAAACACACGTATGTTGAGGCGTGCAGTGGTGCGGTTGGCTATACCTTCATTTTCAGGACCCAGGTGTGAGTCCGACTTCAGGATATTTTTCTTCCCTGTCTGTATCTCCCAACTCAATTTCAGTCACTACTGTCCTGTCGGATTAAAGGTAAAAAAGGCCTTAAAAAATACCCAGAAAGCCTGAATACCCCGAAAGCCACCCAGATGTAGGCAGAGCAAGAGGAACAGAAGCCAGTTTGTCATGGTTTGCGTGTGTGTCCGGGATGCCTTCCAGGACGGTGTGTGTGGCCATCCTCGTGTGTGTGCACAGCCTTCAGTGGCATAGCAGTACACAGCCTGGGCAAACACTTCTGGTCTTCTCAATAAGGACTCTTACTGTGTGTGTATGTGTGTGTGAGCCTCCTTGTAAGAACTAGCCAGGAAGGAACATAGACAGACACACAGACACACACACACACAGGGTTGTTTGTTACCACCAGCAGACAATGAAGAGGAATTACAGGACAAAGACAGGGAAAAAGTGAGCCTGGCTCTGCTAACAGGAGATAACTGAAGCAACGCTTGGCAAACACACTCTCGCTCTGCTGCGTTTGCATTCTCGTCTTTCACAGGAATTGTAAATACTCTCGATTTCTAACTTCTTAACTTCTTGTGTCGATGGGCACACTGCAGTAGACTTCATGCCCAGTGGTCACAGCCACTGTGAGAGAACCAGACACCGCAACACAAAACGACCGACCCAATCTGAGGGAGAGACCAAACACTCAAGGCGAGACAAAACACTCATGTTTCTCACACAAATTCCCCTCCTTCATGTTGGGTGCACATTTGTTTTGACACAGGATCCAGCCGTCCGAAACCAAAAGGACAAAACACAGGCTGTTGTTGTGGGGCTACTGTAACGTGAATCCCCTATCCCAGCCTCCCTCCGAGGAGCGCTCTTTATTAACAGTAGTGAGACAAGACAAGACAGAGGAGAGGGGGAGAGTTTTGAGCTGGTAGTGGTGGTGGTGGTAGTGTGTGTGTGTGTGTGTGTGTGCATGTGAGAGTGAGTGTGTGTGGGGGGTTGGGGGGGTCTGTTGAGGAGGGGGGGGGGGGGGGGGGGGGGTCAGGGATCACACTCCTATGGTTCCGCCCAATGCAGTGGGTGTGTCCTGGAAGTTGTAAATCACTGCCCCTGTGGGTGACGAATGGGGAGGCGAGGGCAAGTGTGTGTGTGAGTGTGTGTGTGAGAGAGAGAGGGAGTTTGAAGAGTGTGAGGGGAGGCAACAGGACACAGAGAGTGGCAGACACAGAGAGAGAGAGAGAAACAGACAGAAAAAGTCCTTAGGAGAGGAAGAGTGTAGATGAGCTCACTGTGGGAGGGTCCCACAGAACACAAAGCCATTGAGAGAGAGAGAGAGAGAGAGAGAGAGAGAGAGAGAGAGAGAGATCAGGCTGTTGCACGCCACTCCTGTTGTTGTTGCCTGACTGAGAGGAGCCTGCTGTACTGTGGACCGCTATGCGTGTGTGTGGACACACAGACTAGGAGAACCGGAGAGAGAGAGGGACACAGGGTGTGTGTGTGTGTGTGTGAGAGAGAGACAGGGAGGAACGTGAGAACTCCCTGAAGGCTGACCGACTCTGTAGATCCAGCAGCTAGGACTACTACTGGACCCTTTGAGGACAGCAGGTAAGCTGAGATTGGAGTGGGTTCAAGCGGGAGAGAAACTTTGGCAGTTTGGCTGTTTGGCTCACGGCATCTCTTGACAGCACAAAGAAATCCTTTTTTTATCTGTGGAACTGGTGGCAAGAGTAAGGGGAGAGTGATCCACACATAGACACCTGTGGTTGCTCCCACATGTTCTTAAAGTCAATGAAAACTTTGTTCGTTTTTTTTTGTTTAACTAATAGCTTGTGATTAGGCTTTGGCACTTGCTCGTTTGGAAGAATTTCAAAATCTGTGCTCTCTCTCTCTCTCTCTCTCTGTGTCTGTCTCTCTCTCTCTCTCTCTCTTACTTCTGTGTGGTAAGGTGTCGTGGTCTTTTAGGCTTTTTAGCGGTTGGTTGGGTGGCTGCATGGAAACTGGCATAATTGCTGTGCAAACTGTCCAGTACTGAGAAGTGGGAGATGACAGTAGCTGTTTGTGTGTGTGTATGTCCGTGTTTGTGAATGCATTTGTGTGCATGTGTGTGTGTGTGTGTGTGTGTGTGTGTGTGTGTGTGTGTGTGTGTGTGTGTGTGTGTGTGTCTATAATGTGCTCATGTGGAACAGAGTGGCAGCCACTGCTGTGGGCTTTAATAACGCAGTGATTAATATGTCACACACACAGACACAAACAGAGAGAGAAAGAGAAAGAGAGAGAGAGCGAGATAGAAAGAGCTAGAGAGAGAGAGAGAGAGCGGGCCTCCACAGTCAGTAAAAGACCAGTCACACCACGTCTCTCCCGTATCTCTCCACTCTCTCCCCCTCTGTCCCTCTCCCCCCACAACAAAGGCAGGGCGCCAGGCAGCATCATGTGACATCGGGCCACATTGTTCTTTCTCAAGAAGCTGCCGAGTGAAAAGACTGACCAGGGGGCTTGCTCCTCTGAAGAATTATGTGGGAGTGTGTGTGGATGGGTGTGTGTGTGTGTGTGGGTGGGTGGGTGGGTGTGAAAGAGAAAGAGAGAGAGATGTTTCTGTGTGTGTGTGTGTATGACTTTGTGTATCTGTGTACTTTGTATGTATGCGTTTGTGTGTGGTAAAGAGTTTGTCCAAGTATTTCTGTGTGTTAGTGTTACTGTCACATATTTTTGATCATTTGTTTGTGTATATTGTGTATTTGTGTGTTTATGTGTGTGTGTGTGCATGTGAAAGTGACTGTGCGTGCGTGCGTGTGTGTGTGGGGGTCACTCTGGATTGTCCAAATACATGGAGTCAGAGGAAGGACAGCCCCGGTTTCCTCTGGGTAATTCTGGCCCCCTTTCTCTCGTCTCCGCTGTTTATTTGTGGCCCTCTTAGATTTCCCATCGCCGTTCATTAGTGCTAGTGTGTGTGTGTGTGTGTGTGTTAGTTTTCCCATCGCCGTTCATTAGTGCTTGTGTGTGTGTGTGTGTGTGTTAGTTTTCCCATCGCCGTTCATTAGTGCTAGTGCATGTGTGTGTGTGCGTGTGTGTGTGTGTGTGTGTGTGTTAGTTTTCCCACCGGCCTTCATTAGTGCTCCCCAGGCCCCAGCACACCAATCAGATTTTTGTCCTCACATCCGTCTGTCTGTCCACACGTCCCCCTTTTGCGTGACAGATGGTGCCTGATTTAACAGTGTGTGTGTGTGTGTGTGTGTGAGGGTGAGTGCCATTTTGTCTTTAGAGTGTGTAAGCTGATGTAATTTTATGTGTGTGTGTGTGTGTGTGTGTGTGTGTGTGTGTGTGTGACCTGACGGAAATGTGCATGTGGCTTGTCGCTGGCTATCGTAGGGGTGTATGCCTGTGTTCACAGCTCTGGAGATATTTCTGCACTTCCTCCTATAACTGAACACACACACACACACACACACACACACACACACACACACACACACACACACACACACACACACACACACACACACACATACACACACACAGACCCCTGCCCAGTTTCCCCTCCTATGACAACAACTCAACCTGTGTCAGAGCCCTCAGCCACTAGACTGGCAGGCAGTAGCTGGGCCAGCCCTGAACCATATCAGGGCCAGATCAGTGAAAAGCTTTGGGTAAATGTAAGAAAGTATATTTAGCATGTGTTTAGGTCTGAGTCTTTATTGAGAAGGAGCATTATATCTGTCTATTATATCTGTGCCTCATATTGCCTGGATTTTTAGCAGTTTTTAGCTGCTAAATGAGCTGGTGTGTGTACGCGTGTGTGTGTGAAAGAGAGAGAGAGAGAGATAGAGAGAAAGGAAGAGAGACAAAGAGAAAGAGAGAGAGAGAGTTTGTCTGTGTATGTGTGAGAGAAAGAGAGTTTGTGTGTGTATGTGTGTGACCATATGTGTGTGTCTGCGTGCTTACGTGTGTGTTCTCTGTGTGTATGTATGTGTGTGACCATATGTGTGTGTCTGCATGCTCACGTGTGTGTTCTCTGTGTGTATGTATGTGTGTGTGAGAGAGACAGAGAGAGAGAGAGAGAGAGTAAGAGTTTATGTCTGTATGCGTGTGACCATATGTGTGTGTGTCTGGGTGTTTTGGGGGGGAGGAGAGATGGATGGCCAGTCCAGATGTCCCCAGTGTAAGAGCAGTCAACATCAGCAGAGGGGATATTATTTTAGCCCTCAGCGCTGCTTTGACCCCCCCCTCATCCCCCTTGTCCCACGGCACGCAGAAGGTTCCCATTGTCAGGGATCGTCAGTGGGGTGATAGGAACCGTCTGAGCGGGGTGGGGGTGGACTGACTGATGCCTTGCGTTTCGCTGAGTACTGCCCTGGCCCACGCAATGCAAAGCAATGCAACACAACACAACTCAACACAACACAACACAACTAAAGGCCTTTGTTCGCTCTGGGCAGGTTTGAATTCATTAAGGGGCTGGTATTATTCACAAGATTCTCATGAAGGGGAGCGTGTGTGTGTGTGTGTGTGTGTGTGTGTGTGTGTGCGTGTGTGTGTGTGTGGAAGTGAGAGAGATTGAGCGAGTGTACGTAGAGAAGGAGCAAAAGAGGGAGGTGCAGTGCAGGGCTTGCAGCAGGGCAAGGGTGATAATAGCTTGTTTGTTTTGAAGTGCTTTGGACATTTCTTCCTCAGTAAATTCCTCTGGAGAAAACACATTTGTTCATTCTATTTTTGAATAGGAATTTGCGTGTCTCAACCTCACAGAAAATAGAATACGGGCTGTGGCACGTATTTTTCTCTCTTGAGAGAGGCTGACCTTTTAAAACATCACTTTCGACATTCATATACGCTGCTCTAGTGCGCTATATTTATGAAAGACATTGCCTTATACTTGTACACATGTATTGTTGAAAGACAACACCATAGATTAACAACAGTGTATATATGTGAAAGACTTTGGCATCGACTGATAAGATGTATTTGTAAAAGACGTAGAAATAGAAGTGTATTAACAAAAGACATGATCATAAACTAGTAAAATTTCTGAAACGCATCTTATACTAGTAAAAGTGTATTTGTAAGAAAACATGTCATACACTGGTTAGAGTGCATATGAGATTATGACGTATTGCTTACACCAGTAACATTGTATTTGTAAAAGAGACTAGTACCGTTATACTTGTAAAAGACATTGCCATACAGCACCTAAGTTTCTGAAGGACAAGCCAATGATGGATTATCATAGACCTTTAAACGGGCAATACAGCAACAGCAAAACATTCTAGACAAGTCAATAAAATATCTCAGTTTCTATCTGCCATTTTGTGGGCATGTGTATATTCATGTGTGTGTGAGCGAGACAGAGAGTGTGTGTCTGTGTATGTGCAAGCAAGAGGAGCACAGACACAGAGGGGGTGTGGTTTTGTATGAGTACACTCTGAGAGATGTTAGAGAGTAGGTAGATTGCATGGGTGTACGTATGTGTGTGTGTGTGTGTGTGTGTGTGTATCAGCAGTAATGAACAAAGAGCCAGTGTGAAGGACAGTGTGACCTGGAGGTGTGCTGTAGGTGTAGGTATGCATGTGATCAGATGATGGAGGGAGAGAGAGAAGAGAGAGAGAAGAGAGATTGGGTGGGCAGAAGTTGTATAACCTTTATGTTGGACTAAAGTGGATGAAGAGAGAGAAAGAGAGTGTGTGTGTTTGTGGGTGTATGTATGTGTGTATGTGTATGTGTGTGTGTGTGGGGGGGGGTCATTGTTGTGGCTTAATGAGGGCTGTGTGAATAAACAGGCTTAATTAATGGGGCGTTTAGCATATTCATGTCATGAAGCCACACCAACGCGACAGCAGACATTTAACGCTCTGGCCTGTGACATATGCACAACGCCTCACAGCAGGGAAAGGAGGGGCTGTGTGTGTGTGTGTGTGTGTGTGTGTGTGTGTGTGTGTGTGTGTGTGTGTGTGTGTGTGTGTGTGTGTGTTTGTGTGTGTTTGTGTGTGACAGTATGTTTTGTGAATCATATTTTAAGAGCAGTTGGGGACCGAGAATGGTGTGTGTGTGTGTGTATTGATTAAGGGGGTGAGGGATAGCAGTGTGTGTCTGTGTGTGTGCTTATGTCTATGTGTGTGTGTTGGTTGGGGGGGTGAGGGATAGCAGTGTGTGTGTGTGTGTGTGTGTGTGTGTGTGTGTGTGTGTGTGTGTGTGTGTGTGTTGATTGAGGGGATGAGGGACAGCTGTGTGTGTGTGTGTGTGTGTGTGTGTGTGTGTGTGTGTGTGTGTGTGTGTGTGTGTGTGTGTGTGTGTGTGTGTGTGTTAAAGTGGATGTAATAGGGATAAGTGGTGAGGAAGAAGAGTGTTGGTGACAGGCGAGGATGTTCAGTGTTCAGTGTTGCATTCCTTGGCAGTGAGCTGGCTGCTTGTTTACTGGTCTGAGATGTGCTGTACAGAGACACCTGCCAAAAAAAGGGCCCTGAGTCATCGGCCCAAAGCATGCTGGGAACCACAGGTGAATGCTGGGGGCTGTGGAAGGCAGAGGGGGTGACGGCTCACCTCATGTTCCTGTCTCTCTGATCCTGACGAGTGGGTGAGAGGTGGACAAGGTGACTAAGACTTGTGGGAAGTCAGTGTGTGTGTGTGTGTGTGTGTGTGTGTGTGTGAAAGGTAGGCCATAAGTGAAGCAGAGTAGTCAGTGTGTGTGTGTGTGTGTTTGGGGGGGTGGGGGATGGATGGTTGTTGGATATATGGCCTGTTTTAGACAGAGGAAAAAAAAATGTGCTAAAAAAAAAAACCCTCTCTCAGTCTCATGTTTCAAAGGTGGAGAGGATGACCGTGAACAGAAGGTCCAGGTGTAGAAGCCCCCGTAATGATAAAATACACACACACACACACACACACACACACACACACACACACACATGGAAGCAGGGGGTTTTATGATTTCATAAGGCACTCCAGTGCCCCGGCCAAACCACTCTTGAAAACAGTGGCTACCTAAAGCCGACATATTCCCGGAGACCACAAAGGGGCTTTCTGAAGAGCCTTCTATATGGTCACAACACAGCACACACTCTGAGGTGATCTCTGGCCATGTAAACAGACTTGCTCTGCTGATGCACAGGCTGCTGGTCTGGGACAAGAAAAACAGCTGTGTGGCCTTTGCTATCCTTTTTTTATTACTGTAAATGTTTAAAAAAATAACAGTATAATACTGTAAATAGTTTCAGAAGTAGTCACCCAGATTATTGTTTAGTGTGGACTGTGGAGTTCTGAGGGTCTGGCCAGCATGAGGGCATAAATCAGCTCAGGTCTGTTCAGCCACTGTTCAGATGTGTGTGTTTCATCTCCATGTCTGTCTCGGTGTGGGGTGGGAATTTCCAGTGTGTGTGTGTGCCTGTGTGTGTGTATGTGTATGTGTGTGTGTGTGTGTGTGTGTGTGTGTGTGTGTGTGTGTGTGTGTGTGTGTCTGTGTGTGTGTGTGTGTGTGTGGTATGTTTGCCTCAGGGGGCATAAAGCACCTTGAACTCTGCGTTACTGAGTCCATCCATCCATCCTCACTCTTACAAAAAAAAAGTGTTGTCCTTGTGTGTGGCTTTAAAAAGTGTGTGTGTGTGTGTGTGTGTGTGTGTGTGTGTGTGTGTGTGTCGTAAATGTGAGAGGGGGCCTTTATTTGGTTGCATAGTAATCATCAGGACCAAGCGTAACCATTTAAGGAACTTCAGTGGCCTGGCATGAGATCACCCCCTTCCCCTCACGTGTGTGTGTGTGTGTGTGAGGAGAGGGGGGTCGAGTTCTTGGGTCTTCATATTCACTGACACAGACGGTGGGTCAGATTTAATTTCACGCGCGGCACAATGGAGGACAAAGAAAGGGGCAGAGAGCAGCAGCAGCAGCACTTCAGGCATATAAGTGTATTACTAGAGTGTGTGTGTGTGTGTGTGTGTGTGTGCCTGAGTGTGTGTCTGCGCACTTCTCTCTGTGTGTGTGTGTGTGTGTGTGTGTGTGTGTGTGTGTGTGTGTGTGTGTGTGTGTGTGTGTGTGTGTGCTTGCATGTGTGCAACTATGGATGCGTATCACTATGCATTTGTGTGTGCGTGTGTGTGTGTGAGTGCGTGCGTGCGTGTGTGTGTGTGTGTGTGTGTGTTTGCATGTGGTGAATAGTCTTAACAGTGCTGTTTAATGGGGTCAGTGAATACACACACTCAGGCTCCGTCTGGGTCAGTGGCCTCGCAACCAGTATTTTATCCCCCATTCTCTCGCTACAGGAACTCTTTTCATAGCCGCGGTGTCGTGAGGAGCGCAGTACTTTCACTGGTTACCTCATTGTCTCACCAGGAGCCTCATGGGGCTCAGATAGCACCTCAGTTGTAATCAAACCAGGCTAGCTAGCCTAGCTCACATCACATAAATGCGTCTCTGCTTTAATTAAACCAGGGTAGGTAGCCTAGGTAACACCACATGAATACACCTCTGCTTGAATTAAACCAGACTAGGTAGCCTAGGTAACACCGCACGAATACACTTTTGGTTTACAATTATTATTCTGCGTTAGCTAGCCTAGCTAACACCACATGAATACAGCTTTGGTTTACAGTTACTAAACTGGGTTAGCTAGCCTAGCTAACACCACATGAATACAGCTTTGGTTTACAGTTACTAAACTGGGTTAGCTAGCCTAGCTAACATTGCTTGAACACACTGAACAGGAAGAGGGCGTAGAAAGGTCAGAAGTCATACTGTTCCGATGCCAACTGTTCTTGCTCTCTCTCTCTCTAGCTCTCTTTCTCTGTCTTTGTCTCTCTCTCTCTCTGTATCTTTCTGCCTGTGCGTGAGAGATAGAGCGATTGCATTTCAATTAGGCGTGAACTCAGACAGGCTTTTGGTTGATGTCACCACATCTCAAATAAAGCCTCTC
>CM059276.1:8983386-8988386 GCA_030347295.1 Setipinna tenuifilis | reverse complement strand
AATTAAACATGTATTTGCTATTTTATGACTGCTAATGTTAAAAATGTGCAAAGTTTGGCCAATTTTGGTTAAGTTTACATGCCTTTCTATTTACCACTACACCACTGCAGACTGTAAAAAGTATTGGGATGGTATGGTACAGTATGTTTGGTTAACTTACACCAAACCAGAGTTAGCCAAAACAGGAACATACCTCCTTTTTCTGTGTTGTAGTAGATTAATTGCCAATTCACCAAGGCTTTTGTCTGAGATTACCAAGAAGACTCTGTGACCAGGACCTGTGTTGGTATACTCTTGCTAGCAAACTTACATTTTAAAATAAATCAAGCCAGCTTTCAACTACCTGTTCTTTTTTGGTATGTGTAACTGATATGGCCTTACACTGGACTCTAAATGTGGTCAGATTCTTTAGGGTGCTATCCTGCTGGTCAAGCTAATAGCCACACTGGTGATGTCTGCCCCTTTAAGAGAGGCCATGAGGCTGTTATGGATTAGGAGTGCACAATATCACAGGAGATGTGATTTATTACTTCAGACAAGATATTACAGAGCACTGACGTGGTGAGAGGGTGAAGTCTCATTTTCTGTCCAACCTAATAAAAGCACTATACTACGTGTGTGTGTGTGTGTGTGTGTGTGTGTGTGTGTGTGTGTGTGTGTTGCCTGTGTTTGTGTATATGTGTGTGTGTGTGTGTGTGTGTGTGTGTGTGTGTGTGTGTGTGTGTGTGTGTGTGTGTTTGTATTGTATTGTGTGTGTGTATTGTATTGTTTGTATGTATTTGTATATTTGCATGTGTGTGTTTATACAGACAGTACAGCAGTGTCACACAAGGTCAGTGTTAGCAGGAAGCAGTCCAGATTAAAATAACCCAGGGCCTGCTGCAGTGGAATGGGGAAGTGTAGGGATCCTCCGTGACCCCACGGTTCCGTTTAAGCTCAGCCAGCTGTGGGCCGGGTGGGTCTGTTCTGGCCTTGCCAAGGTGTCTCCAAAACTGCTTAGATAAGCCTATAGCCTGTAGCTGGCCGGGGTCTGAGTCTGAGGGCGTTGCGCTGACCATAAGTCCAATCAAAGCATTGCACCACTCTGGGTAGTCACAGTCCAGCCCCTATAATGTGATTCCACAGCTTCTCACTCAAAGGCATTAGTCCATTTCCTGCTTCTGTAGTTAAAGCTGTAAGGGTTTAACATGCAGCAGAGTGTTTTATCTGCACTGGCTCAAGGCTGGAGGTTTTAAAAGAATTCCATGACCATGCTTTCCTCTGTTCAGAACATAACAGACTAACAAACAAGCACAGCATTGAACCGAACATCGCGTCCTTTCCGCATAGTTCTCTTCCTAACATATATGTTGGGTAAACATCAGATTTGTTGTTTTTTTTTATCGGAACAGCTTGTTCCTTCCCTCTGTCTCCAAATAAGCAGTTTGTCTTCTCCCTCATGTGTTTAAGTGTACATGGGTTTGATGTTTGTGTGTTTGTGTGTGTGTGTGTGTGTGTGTGTGTGTATGTGTGTGTGTGTGTGTGTGTGTGTGTGTGTGTGTCTGTGTGTGTGCGTGTTTGTGTGTGCGTATGAGGAAGTGAGAGAGAGAGATCTTTTGACCAGGCTACTTGTCTCAATGCCTGTGCATTTTACTGTCCTCTGCCTCCCTCTAGATTTCACTGTGTGTGTATGTCAGTTGGTCAGCATCTCACCCTATGTATTTGTGTGTAATGTGTATATATCTGTACAGTTTTTACTGGTCACAGTTTTGCCATGAATACACAGACTATACAGTCATTGCAAAAGGATTAAAATTAACTCTTTCTGTCAAATTTAATTAAATTGTAGCTTATGCTAATAGGAAGTTATTTCAAAATGCACATTGAAAAGCTTGATGGACATTGTCTTCATGTCTTTATATCAGTCTTCCTGATAGTTTCAACTGGATGTTTTTGTCAGTATCAAGCAAAGAGCAGGTGGGAAATAATATTGACTCCAAGACAAGAGCTGTGGTCCGCTAGATTGTGGCCAGTGTGCAGTCCTGTTGTTCTAAACGCCTCAGGAAAGCTACACCGATCCACACACTCTCCCTAGAGGTCCGTGGGCTGTGGCTGAGGTCGGGTTTGTCCTCGAGTGGTTGACTGACAAAGTGTGTGAGGTCACGGAGGGGTGTATTGCGTGTCAACAGGCCACAGACGCGTCCAGGAAAAGCCCGGAAAGTCTGCAAATTCACTCATGGCCAAGACTGGCCTCGTCTGCCCACTGCAGTACCCCTCGTGGCTAGCAATCCAATTTGGCAACTGGAGGGTTTCGGGAAAGTTGGCGGTCAGTCCCGGTACAAATTGCTTTTCTGGGACACAATGCAGTCGTGGTCTGGCACCCGTGTTCAGATGGTCTACGCCAGGAATGCTATCTGGTTAAGGAGTGCCCCATGCCCCCCCCCCCTTTGCAGTCTATACTTTACAGGCACCTACACAGGGCCTAGGCTCTGAGGAAAAAAATAGATGGCTTAACAAACCATTACAATACAGTACATTTTACACAAGAGTTCAAAGAAACCATTACATTGCTTTGCATTTAGTAAAATAATCTCAACAAACCAAAACATTACATAGCATTTAGCAAAATAGTCTGAACAAGCCGCAGCATTACATTGCATTTAGCAAATTACTTTGACCTAACCATTGCATTACATTGTATTTATCAAAATAGTTTGAACAAACCATTACATGTTACATAGCATTTAGGAACATAGTTTTAAGTAACCATTGCATTACATGGCATTTAGCTTATGCTTACACAAGTGAGGGAGACCACCCTAAACAAAGCAAAAGGTCCTCCAGGTGGTAATAGTATTGCAGGTGTAAGAGAACTGGAGGGTAAGTGAGTAATAGATGTCTCAGAGTTGGATATCCCAACCTACGCCTCTCAAAACCCACTTTGCAGCTCTTTACCTGTTCTCATAGCGCTTGCCCCATTTCAACAGAATTTGCAATTAGCAAATTAGCTCCTTGGTGTTGTACTGTAGCTTGAAATTGCTCAGGGAAAAACAAGTCTCCCAAATGCAGTGTAATGTGAAGTAAAGTGTTCACTTAAATCCTTACCATACTTTATGGCCCGGTCAAATAGAATGCTTTTTTATTGGTTGGTGGGGTATGCATAAATTTCGTCACTCGACAACTATTGAAAGTAGTTTTAACTCTCCGGCATAAAATTAAAGTACCTTTCCATATCAATGCCCCATAGAATGGTAACTATAACAACCATATAGGCCAAATTAATGGATGTTTTTCTGCTCTACTTTTTAATGACAGGTTGCAGACAATGATTCCTAATTGTAAAGAAATTATGGAATAATCAATATATTCCAACATTTTCCAGCGAAATATTCCAGCGTTTTTAATGTCTCCTAAATTCTCGAGTGTGGTAACTCCACTTTGCGTCAGGAAGTTATTTGTCCACCAGCGTTGATTAATTCCATCGAAAGCACGCCTTGGCAGCTGTTACTTGCTTAAATGTTTTCATCACTCATAAGTCACTTTGGATAAAAGGGTCTGGCAAATGCAATATATTGTTAAGAGTTTTGTAACACAGAATGTGTTCTCCAAAGTTCAATAAAGGCCTTGGCTGTTGTGGAGCAGCCTGGTCAGCGGCGCCTTGGCGCTGAGGAGTGCCCTGTGCCTGAACCTTGTGGAGTGCCTCTCGCCCTTATGCTACCCCTGCCCTTCCCCCCCTTCACCTGCGGAGGCCCCTGGCTCAAGGTGGTGAGCGTGAGAGCGTTTGCTTTATTCTTTTCTTTTCTTCCTCCGCCACATACTCCAGCCTTTGTGGATGAAAGAAAGAAAAAACAACAGATGAAAAAGAAAAAGTGTGTGTGTGTGTGTGTGTGTGTGTGTGTGTGTGTGTTTCTGAGATGAAAGGATGGAGGGGGTGGACTGTGGACTCCACCGGGCCACAATGAATAGCTGTGTCGGTAAGGTGGTGGAGAGGAAAGGCGAGGCGAGGCAGGGTAAGGCGTAGCGTGGAGCGGAGTAGAGTGGAGTGGAGTGGAGTGCGGAGCAGGGACCTAAATGGGGAAAAGGCTGAGCGTGGCACTTTGGGACTGTGGCTGGCTGGCTGGCTGGCTGGGCTGTATGGGCTGGCTTGCTAGACGCGGCTCCCTCTCTCTCACTCTCACTGCCGTTTACTTTACCAGCCGCTGTATTTCCTGCATTCCTCTTAGCTCTCTACACACAAAAATACACATGCACGTATGCACGTCTGGCGGGGGACACACACGCAAACTTCACTCTGGGGCCACTGCTTGCTGCCACCGCTGCACTGAGGTGAGTTATTTTTAGCACATCATCTCGAAAAAAATCCCCCCAGCGCTTCAGATGAAGTTTACACAATTACCGGGTTTGTTTGACATTTTTTTCTGATATGGATTACCTCAGGAATGGCACCGCGATCCATTCCAGTCCGCGGTCTCAGGGCCTCCTAGTTGAGGCGTGAGGTGTTTGTGTCATGTGTCACCAGAACAGCCAGACCCCTTCTCCTGCCTTGTGGGAAGTCTGGTGTGTAGAGCTCAAGGAATTAATTTCCTTCTTGACTAGGACCCTTAACAGTACTCAGAGGTTTCTTAGAGCTCTGCTCATAAAGAACACTTGTAAAGGGAGGAGATGAAGGCAGTGTAGTGCACAGCAGATATTAAAGAGGCAAAACATTTATAGGATATTACAGTAATTGGAGGAACAGCATGGTTCTGATTGTGATGTGATGAATTTCATAAATCTTCCTTCCCTCTCTCTCTCTCTCTCTCTCTTTCTTTCTTTATTTATTTATTTCTCTCGGTTACTCTCTTCCTCTCTCTCACATATACACAGACACACACAGACACACACAGACACACACACACACACACACACACCAGCCCAACATTTTGTGACCATGCTTGTGTGATTGCAGTTTAGCTGCCACTTGTTAGTTTGACTTTCTGCCTCTTCCTCAGCGCACAGCTCTCAGACATTCAGACATGCAA
>CM059276.1:8970886-8978386 GCA_030347295.1 Setipinna tenuifilis | reverse complement strand
ATGGTAGGATCGAATTAGATTGGGATTGGATTGGGTGTTGCTACCCAACGGGTGGTCTGTCCCAAAATCCAAGTACACATGGAGTTTGTGTAATCGGATAATAGTCAGAGACCTGGCCATTTCCGCTACGCCAGGTGGGTGGCGCTGTAGTGAACAAGGGGTGTCAGAGGATCTGTTCACATGGCCCTGCAACCCTTTTCAGTCCATGTCACTCCTCTCCCTCTTTATTGCATCTTTAAATCCTCTGCCTACCTCTGGTAGTTGGTCAGATTTATTTTCAATGATTAGTAATGTTATTTTTTGTCTGCTGTTCTAGCGGAGATGCTGTGTGTAGTTTAAGATCATAGGCATGTGTAAACTGGAAGATCGAGGGGTTGTTTAGTAGTATCAAACGCTGCTCCCTCTGTACATGCATCTCAATCTTTTACATTTCTCTTCATCTCTCACTCATCTTTTCTCCACATTATCATGTATTATAGTTATTGGCCTCTCTCTCTCTTTCTCTCTCTCTCTCTCTCTCTTTTACCTCTCCTTGTTGTCCTCATCCCCTCTGCTCCCTACTTTCTGTAACTAGATTTCTATCTTTCCCTCCCTCCCTCTCTCTGTCCCTTTTCTGTCCTATTTTTTCTCGTTCTTCTCCTTCCTCTGTCTCTCTCTTTTTTTCTTTGTTTTCTTCATTCTCTCTATCCATCCTCCTCTCACTCTCTGTCTCCGTCTCTCTCCCTACCTCCCTCCCTCCCTCTGACTCTCTGTTTCTCATGGAGAGCCAGTGGCAGCTAAAGTGGTTAAGGGCTGTTGAAAGGGCTTTACGGGGAGGACAAAGGCCCTCTGTGTGTTCTGGGAGATCCTCTCTCAGCCCGGGCTGCCGAAAGACCCTGATGGCCCCTACGTCTACGTGTGACCAGCCTCGGCGTCAGTGTGGACCTGGGCGTGTGCCGGGGCCTGGATGGTCAGAATGTGCTGGCCTTCTCCTGGCAGGCAGTGGCAGGGCCACCTAAGCTGGGGGGCCTCAGGAGGGGGACACAGTGAGTAAGGACCACTGTTCTGACACAGGCCCTCCCATCAGTCCTGTCTACGGCTCATGATGCTGTCTGAATTAATGTTGGGTTCACTCTGAATGCAGTGTAAAAGTGAGCTGTCCTCTCTTTGAGGTCAGGGAATGACCAGAGCAACGATACTGCAGAGGATTAAAGTGCAAAAACAAGCACAGAAACACACAAACAAAGCACAGATAAGCTTGTTCTTAGAGGAGGTTGGATATTGTGTTAGTAATGAAGGGTGCAGTGGAAAAGACATTTGTCAGGGGGATTAAAGTACAGAAGTTCTTGTTCATTCCAGCATGCTCTGAGTAGTCCATTATGTTTTGGGTATCATGTTAGAATGGACATTGACATGTACCAGGAAGCTATTTAGAAAATTGTGCACTCTGATTCATCTGTAATTTCCCTCAATTTCCTCAGCTTGTCTCCATTTCCCCCTTTCACTCTTCCTCTCACCCCATCTCTTTCCCTCCCTCTGTCATTCTGTCAGTCCATAACAAGAAGATTACAGAGCTGCATTTCTATGATCTTGAAATGAATTATCGCCATCTAGTGTTCATGAGCAGATATCACAGCTCTGCCACTGGTTGAAAGCATTACGTCTTTAGATTAAGAGGATTATTGGAGAACAGGGAAAGTCTTTGTGTTAACGCTTTATATAATAAAGTCCTTGTTACATGACAATTATACTATTAAGTACAGACTATAGCTCACCATAGTAATTACTAATGTATAACAGCATTGTGATACTCTGCCTACATAACACTAGCCTTAAAACCTGACCCAATGCGCAAACCTGGGCAATAAATAGATCAGTGGTGGATTCAGACAACACAGCTTTTATTCTAACCTTAGCTTAAGCTTCAAGGTATTACAAAGAGCCACTGTGTGCCCCATGTTTAACTGTACTTCAGTAACCTGCACTTTTGTGTAGTTGACTGTGACTGTAAAGTTATATAATGTCAAACCCATTTCTATTCAGAAGCGAATTTCAAGTAAACTTTAAGTAAATGTTAATGGTGAATGTTGTGGAGGATTTTGATTCTTTCCAGTTTACCGCATGACGGTTGTTTCCTGTCTTTGTGCTGTTACTTTTAAGTATGGGGGAATATTGTTATGTTGGGCTGGAGATGAAAAAAAAACTTTATTTTTACTCATGTTCTGTCCTGGAGGTAGTCATTTGGTCCATGCGCAGAAAAAATATATAATTATTGTTGTTAGGCTGTGTTGTATAGTATTTTAGAGTTTTAGTGTGTGTGTGTGCGTGTGTGTGTTTTTTCCTGAGATGGAAAAAAAAGGAATTTGGAGAACAAAATCATGTGTACTATTTGAGGAGATGTTGGAGTGCAGTCTGGCTTTGGCAGAAGGTAGGGCATTCTTGTAGAATGAGAGGAGGGTGTACCAGCAGGTCTTTGTTTACTCTTTATAAGTGTGTTCAGGGTCAAGGGAATGGAGCTTGTCTGATTGGTGCCCTGCTGTGAATATTTAGATAATTTGCTCCCACAGTTTTGAGACCCCAGTCTCAATCCGTGCTCCTCTGAACTCTTGTTAAGCCTCCGCCATTAACCTGTCTTGGGGGGTCTTTTAAAATCATCATTCATATTGACATTAAAACGGCTCTCTTCAGTCCCTCTTGGAATGTGCTCTCCTCTTGGCAAAGCTTGTTCTTTACCCTCAACAAGACAAGCACCTAAAGGAAGGAGTTTTTTAAGTCAGTGAGATAGAACACCAGTGACTATTTCACCTTGGGAAACTTGTGGAAGTTTGAAAACATGGTGCTTCAGCCGCACAGTAATGATGCCACTTCTGGCCCAAAGCCATCACTAAATGACCACTCTCCATGAAGTGGAGGGCATTCAGCCTTACACTCACACTTTAATAGGCATCGGTCGAAGCGTTTCCCCCTTAACAAGCCTTCATTACCGCCACTGTAAGACTGTAAGACTCTTCCAAGGAGCACAAAACACCAGCCCCATTATACAATTTTAGGGTGCTGGAAATTGCTTCGGATCAAAGTGTTGGCTGAGAAGCATAAATGTAAATGTATCTCCAATCTTGCTTCATTCATATGCACCCTGCCTCCCTTCCATCTGCTATGGAGGAGGCCATGCATGTCAAAAGAGTGCTCCCTGGACATCAGAACCAGCCAGCAAATGACCCTAACAAACGGATCAGGAGAAAGTGCTGTTTAGCTTGTTACCCCAAACACAAAGAGGTTTCCCAGACAGCTGAAGAGTGCTACGGTGGAGCTAAAAGAAAGAAGAAAAAAACGCAGGGCTGTAGCCACTTGACTTCCTCTCATCCATTTTGTCCTCTCCTTCTTTGTTGTGTCTTTTTGTTCTTGTTAATCCCCAGAGGGATTAAGTGTAGTGGGGGTCTTGAGTGTGGCGGGGGTCTTCAGGGTCCCCCGGGGGTGAGGGAGGACAGCGGTGGACGGAGAGGGCTCCCCGCTGGGTTGCTCTTTTCATGTGCGATCTGAACACCCCCGCCAACACTCAGCAGGCTCAGCGATCACACACACACACACACACACACACACACACACACACACACACACACGCACACACACACACACACACACACACACACACACACACACACACACACACACAAAGCTCTCATTTGTTAGTTAGTTAGTTAGTTAGTTAGTTATTCCTCAAAGTGTTGTGGAGACATAGGAAGTAGATTAACATCACCCAGGGGCATGGTGGTGGGTGCCTTCTGGAGATGTCTTACTTACTCCAACAGTGATGGTCACCCTTGAACAGCAGTGTTGTGCTGAGGGAATTAATGATTCAGGATTCAGGATTGCTTTTTTTACCAAATGTACACAGCACACAGGAAGGTGACTTGGTAATGTAAGTATAAATTGGAATAAAATGTTATAGATTAAAAGTTTTCAGGCATATTTTTAGACAAGAAGACAGTACAGAAATTGAGGGCAACACAATGGAATGAGTCCAAACACCATTACTTGAGACAGCTGGGATAACAGCAGCCTCGGTTAGCATGTAAGAGGATGATGTGTTGATGTAGTGTCACATGAGTTATGCTCAATAAAGTCACTGGTAGGAATCATTATTTTAAAAAGTGTCTTGTTTTGTCAGATAAAAGTCAGATAAAACTATTCCTTTACAGCTCAGTTGAAATCTGTTTACTTGTAAGAGTGTCTCAACAGAGAAGGGCACAGAAATGAGCAATGCTGTTCGGAGGAGCAGCACAGAATACAAACCCATAGCCACTTACCCCACATCCCTCCCATTTCACCCTGTCTGCCTCTTTTTCTTTTTCATCCACTTTACCTCTCTCTCGCTCTCTCTTTTTTTACTCCCCCGCCACCACCACTGTCTCCTGCATGGATGGAGTGTGTGTGTATCTGACTGTGGGTCTGGGACTGTGTGTGTGTGTGTGTGTGTGTGTGTGTGTGTGTGTGTGTGTGTGTAAGTAAGTAAGTAAGGCGGGGGTGGTGGGTGGTTGGTGTGTGGGTAGTGTGTGGCTGAGAGAGCTGGCTGGCGGCACTGAAGCACTCACAGATGGCTAAGATTTCATTCGCCAGAGAGCCTGATCACATGGGGATTCCTCGGCTTCATCCAGAAGGGCTGGACTTGAGGGGGGGGGTTGGCTTGGCGGGGGGAGGGAGAGACAGAGGGAGGGAGGGAGAGAGAGAGGGAGGGAGGGAGGGAGGGAAGAAACGCATGCGGGCACACACACACATTCACTCACACTCGCATAAGCTCTCTCTCTCTGTCTATCACACACACACACACACACACGAATGTACAGCCACACATTTTCACTGGCTGATCAGGTCGCTTCTGCTGAATTGTGAGCAGCGCTGCGTCGGTGCAGACTCAGAGAGCTCTCGGCTTGTCATGTGCTAGTTTGAAGAGGAGTTTGATATTTTTGTTGCGTGAGTTTTTAAAGACCTTTTTTTCTGTGACGCTGGCGTAAGAAGTTGAGCAGTTGTGGGAGATGTCGGAGAGATGCAACATCCTGAGGACCATCACTGCAGCACTATGCTGCTTCTATCAGAAGAGCTCTGTGATCGGAGCCAAGGTGAGTTATCGGGAATACCTCGCTGTCCCATGTGGCATATTATTGAAATCATTATCTATAGTCATTCAGATCTATATGCTTGAGAGACCAAGAGAGAAAGAGAGCTTGATTCTTTCTTTTTTTTGTAGCAGTATGATTCTATTTGGCATCAATACTCTAGTATTGATCCCTTAATATATTTTGTATTTGGAATGGTTTGATGTGCTATTGTTACGATGTTTTCACATTAATTGCCCTTGATTCATTCTGTGTCTTTTACTTTGGCAAGAGTGACTTTCATGCATTCATGCCAATAAAGCAAAATTTGATTTGATTTGAAATAGAGAGAAAGAGTGTGTCTGAGAGAGTAGGTGTGTGTGTATGAGTGTGTGTGTGTGTGTGTGTGTGTGTGTGTGTGTGTGTGTGTGTGTGTGTGAGTGTATGTTTCACCGTGTTTCCGAGCATCTTTCATTATCTGCTGTCACTCATTGAAGTATTGGACTATAGGTCATGAGTCACAGGCTTACATTATGTGCCATCATCACCTGCCTTTGTCACAGTGAATCAGTCTGCTCTGGTGGTCAGTGTCCAAATAAGACAGATGGTGTCATGGTGGGACAGGGGGTCTGGCTGCCCCCCCCCCCCCTCCCCTGTATAGGCTGAAAGCAGCTAGTGGGGGAGCGTCTGTCTGTCAGTTCTACTGTAGCGGTCTGCTGCGCTCACACACACACACACACACACACACACACACACACACACACACACACACACACACACACACTGTGCTGTGCCGTTGTGGGAGATATATGGCTGTTTTCATTAGAGTAAGTAAAGACAGGCAAGCGCCGGGCTTCTCTTCTCTTCTCTTCCCCGTGTGCCACTTACTGGAGATGGGCTGGGATATAGTGCTATAGGCTGAAGTGTCTGAATGAACCTGTGTGTGCTCATTCTAAAAACACATGCACACACAGGCAGCACACATGAATGAACACACATGCGTGCACACACGCGTGAAAACACACACACACACACACACACATACACACACACACACACACACACACACACACACATGTACAAAAAATGCATATGCAACACACATGCACCCATTCTCACAAACACACACACACACATATAGTCATTTTGGTAAGCCTCAACTAAACACAGCTTAGATGAATCCACTTATAGCTTAACAGCATCAGTTTTTCGAGATGCTTTTCTAAAGGGATTGCAGGGATGTTTTTTTTTGTTTGTTTGCTTGTTTGGAAGACTTTGGGGGGGATTTGAGGTGGATTTAAAAGCTCTCACTGCTGTCACCAGTTTCATAACTAGGAGAGGTTACTTACTGAGCTCCTCATGTCCACACGTCACGGGCGTCATCACTAGAAATAGAGACGCGGCCCACATGTTTGCGTAGCTTTAGTGCTTATTGAGGCCGTGCCCGTATAACGTGTAACGCTAGATGGGTGAAGGGGGTCAGGGCGGCCGCAAAAATACAGCCTCTATTCTTAGACAAATAGAGGCGCACGGGGAATGTTATTAGCTGCTGCCAAGAGGCGCGCATCACACATCTGCTGAGGTATTTCTGTCGCACCCGCGCGCTGCAGAATCATGCTCGCTGAAGGGGACATGCCGCAGGGACAAAATAGGAAGTGGGGACGAGACAGTGTATAGATTCCCTTTAAAAGGGGGGGAGAGGAGACACATCTGTCTCTGTTGAGGGGATTCCTGACAGACATTGATCTTTGTTAACTCTAAATTATGTGTATAATGGTGAGAGTGGAATGTGAACTTGTGTGTGTGTTTGTGTGTGTGTGTGCATGTCTGTGTGTCTGTGTGTTGTACTAAAGCTCGATATCTCTCTTCCTGTGCTGAAAATAGCAACAAGTTTGTTTTCATTTGCGTCTGGCTGGTGGGGTCCAGCGTGCCCAACAGAACCCTGGAGGGTCCACTACATACATTGGGGTCTGCGTTGTTTGGACTCTGGAGGGTCCAGTGGAACATTGGAGGGGGGGGCTGCGTTGTTTGGACCCTGTCCTCCAAAAATAGCTCTGAGGAGGTCGTCATGGAAACGGCAGCTTCCTGGTCGGTCGGGCTCCGTGGCACAGGGGTCTGGGGCAGACAGTGCAGCCAGTGTTAGGGCCCTGGAGCAAGGGGCCATTCTTCAGAGGTGCAAGAGAGAGACAGTCAGACTGTGTGTGTGTGTGTGTGTGTGTGTGTGTGTGTGTGTGTGTGTGTGTGTGTGTGGAGGGTGTGTGTGTGAATGTGTGTGTGTATGTGTGTGTGTGTGTGTGTGTGTGGCGGAGGGTGTGTGTGTGAATGTGTGTGTGTGTGTGAATTTGTGTGTGCGTGAATGTGTGTGTGTGCATAAACGTGTGTGTGTGCATAAACGTGTGTGTGTGTGTGTGTGTATGTGTGTGTGAAT
>CM059276.1:8940886-8965886 GCA_030347295.1 Setipinna tenuifilis | reverse complement strand
CTTACCATCTGCGTTTATTTTCAGCTGTCTTACAAGGGCAGGACTTATGGGTGTACGGTCCACACAAAAATACCCACAGCTGAGACCAGAGGAGGTTATTTCCCCCATGAAAGACACAAAACCCCTACAGAGCCAACAGCTTTTCCAACTCATCCATTGCTTTACACTTAGCACATGGTTTTGTCCAAAGTGGGATCGAAGAAGTGTGGTCGTAGCTGTCACAGGTTTTGAAGCAGGCTTTACACAGTCCCCTTTAAGTCATATTTTGAGAGTGCTGGACCATGAGATAATCTGTATCTGGAAAATTACAAAGAGGCCGCACTTTTCATGTACATTGTACATGTATGCAAAGTGTGGCATCTTTGTCATTTTCCTAGTCCTAGCTGTACTGGCAGAGTAAGTGTAAATAGACCAGGCAAAGAGGTGTGAGTACTGTAGATGTAGAGTAGAGCTGCTGGGCTAGGAAGTGCCTTTGCAAGATTCAAGGGCTTTCAAGGACGGCCTGAAAACAGAGAGAGACCACCGCGATCCTGTGATTTTCAGTAGCATCTCATCTTGAAGCTGAGTCTAATTGAACAAGTGATTAATACAGAAGCATTTATGACACCATTTATAACTGGCAACGTTTCAAGATGCTTTAATTGACACTGCTGTCTCAGCTATTCCTTTACTTTGTTTCCCCTCAGGGATGAATAAAGTATGCTGATTCTGACAAAGTACAACTTCTCAGGAAAGACAGAAAACTTAACTGTTTTCTGTGAGCTCACTTCAATGGCATTTCTTCTGAGTATTTGTTTAGAATATCAAGCACCATTTAAGATCCCTTTCACTTCACTTCAGTTGAATGGAATTTAATTGAGCTTGGTTTATTTGTGTGAGTAAGTCTTCACCCGTAAGCCCACTGTGAGGGTGGGAGGTATCAAACCTATTTTTCTGGGAAAAATAAAAAAAGTCTGCTGTCCTTCAGCTGTACTGTATGGAGATGTGAAAACACACCTGGCCGCGTGGTTATAAAGTGGTGGGTTTATCCTGGCTGCAGTCTTCCGAGAAGCGGCCCACTCTTCGAGGAATGCGTGGTCTCCGTGTTCTCGGCTTGAGCCTTGAGTCTTTGTCGGCATATTTGAGATGGAACGCTCCACGCGGCCCGCTAGGCCCGTGACACGCAGAGTTCACGCTGGTCACCAGTAACCGTGGGAACGGCATGGCTGCACCCCTTGAGGAATGACACATGTGTGTGTGTGTGTATGTGTGTATGTGTATGTCTGTATGTGTGTGTGTGTGTATTTGTGTGCGAACAAGTCTGTGTAAGCGTGTGTGTGTGTGTGCATGTGTGTGGATATGTGTGTGTGTGTGTGTTTTCGTGCACATGTGTGTGCGCATATGTTGTGCTTGTTGGGTGTGTGTGTGTGTGTGTGTGTGTGTGTGTGTGTGTGTGTGAGAGAGTCAGAACACATGAGCCAGAGGTCTAGTGAGGCCCCAAAACCCCTCACGTTGTTGCCCACATGTCTGGTGTTAGCTGCGCTGCGCTGCCTGTGGGGCTGATGGGAGCTGTCACAGCAGTGTTTTTCTGTGTATACCAACACTTCCTGACTAGTTAACACAAACAAGCACTGATCCAATGAGAGGAGAGACCCCACTCCCCAACCCCTCCAGCAGGGCCCAGTTGAATTATGAGCTTCTGTCTTGAGCCGGGTGCTGTGCGTGTGTGTGTATGTGTGTGTGTGTGTGTGTGTGTATCTGTAAATGTGTCTGTGTGCATGAGTGTGTTTGTGGCTGTGTGTGTCTGTGTAGTTTGGTATGGTAAATAGCATATGCTCATCGTGTGTGTGTGTTTGTGTGTGTGTGTGTGCGTGTGTTTGGTATGGTAAACAGCATATGCTCCCAGTGTGTGTCTAAGCTTCTGGTAGAACAGGCTCTCTAGTGCAGAGTGGACCCCTGACAGACTCTTGTCATGTCCTCTCCGCCTCTGCCTCTCTGAGGAGGCTGAGGCACTGTGTGCTGGGCTGTGTGCACTGCACTGTGTGCAGACTGGCTAAGGGATCCGGCCCTGTCATGGGCCACGTGCGGTCCAGTGTCAGTGCCTGCTATCTGGGTTGGGATGCGATCCGGGGGCTCAAACTCTCCTCCAGGCTGTGCTGACACTCACAGACCTACTTCCTACTTCCTACCCCCCCCTCCCCCCCCACCACCACCACCCTCCCTCCCCAAACAGAACACCCACAGGCACAGCAGAGCTCAGAGAGAGTGACAGCTTGTCCCCCTCCCTGCCTTCCCCCTGCGGGTGATGCGCCTGGAGCCTGACAGGCCTCTCCACCCTTCCATCTTCTCCTCCCATCATCATCCTTTCCTTTCTCCCTCCCTCCCTCCCTCCCTCCCTCTCTCTTTCAATCTCTCTCCCCTCCCCCCTTCCCCCTCTCCCTCTGTCTCTCTTATACAGTATTCATCAGTATCCATAAGGCCTCTGTCCTCAGGGAGCGCGTCAACATTTCAGGCGTTCTTTCGCTTTAGCTGTTTGTCCAGAGCGCTGCCCACGCTAAATAAAATAGGCAGAGGGCTGTGGGGTGTGGAGTGTGTGTGTGTTTGGTCGGGGTGGGGGGGGGAGGCGGGGTGTAGGGGTGCAGTGGGGTCGGAGGGGCGCCTTGGAGACGTCGATGCTAAACAGCGATGGCACAGTCGGCTATGCATTATTTAATGCTGTTAGCATCTGCTTGTCAGAGTGGGTTTTGCTGAGTGTTAGCACAGGCGCAATGAAGCTGAAAACACACCACTGTGTTTTAGTCACCTCTGACATCACCCCTACCACACACACACACACACACACACACACACACATGCACAAATACATCACACATAAGCACACACATACACCGACAAAGACACACACATGCACAAATGTAAACACACACAACACACACATTCACACACAACACACACATTCAGACAAAATCACCCACCCACAGACACACATACACAGACACACAGACACACAGACACAGACACAGACACAGACACAGACACACACACACACACACACACACGCACAGACACACACACGCACAGACACACACACACACACACGTATACACTCACACAAACCCCAGACTGCCCTGAACCAAAAACACATTTCCCCCATTTACTAATGAAGTCTTTCCACTTTAGTGTCTTATATGAGTGTGCTCACAAAAAAACAACAGTTCACTCAGGCCATAAAACCTATTTTAATCTTATGATCCCAGGGGAACCAGCGGTCTCTCTCTCTCTCTCTCTTTCTCCCTCTCTCTCTCCTTTTTCCCTTTCCCCCTTTGCTTTCTCCCCCCTCTAGTTTGTCTTTGTAAACCTTCCTCTCCTCAGTCTGTCCATTAGAACCCCCTCTTTCTCCCTATCCCTCTCTTTATCTCTCTTTTTCCCCTCTTCTTACTCTCTTTTTTCTATCTCTTTCCCTCTCTATCTCCCTCTTTGTCTCTCTCTCTCTTTCTTTCTTTCTTTCTCTCTCTCCCTCTCTCCCTCTCTCTCTCTCTGTCTCATGGGCCCTGGCCATAAAAGTATATTGAAGTGGGCATGGCTCCATGTCACTGTCACCGTCTGACTGAAGCTACTTCATTAATTCTCTCTAGAAAGCAAACAGCATCCATTTTTATATAGGAGACACCACCCCTGCAATAACCCCTGATGCAGAAAGACACACACACACGCACGCACACACAGACACACAGACACAGACACACACACACACACACACACACATGGACAAACACACATGCACACACACTCTTCCCCCTAGCACAGCTACAAAATTAAACAGTTTCCTGGTCCTTGACGTCAATTTTATTTGGCATGTAATTTGTCGGGCTGCGTAGGATCACTCAGATTTGTGTTGCCTTTGAGAGGGAGAGGGAGGGATAAAAAGGAGAGAGGGGGGACCATGAGGAGACAGCTAAACAGATTTAGGTTTTTGGTGGTTTTCAGAGTGCTACTGTAATTTGGCTACACTTCTGGGCATGCTGATGTGGTTCTGGGTGTTTTTGCGCAAGTGGTAGTTTTTGGTCGCTGGGGTCGAACGAGGCACATTCTGAACATTCCAGGCACCGTTTAGCCAATGTCCATGAAACCACTGCTCTCTCTCTCTCTCTCTCTCTCTCTCTCTCTCTCTCTGTCTCTCTCTCTCTCTCACGCTTTCTGTTTTCAGAGAGGGAGCCCCCAGGGGGTTGTGTCAAGTTTTTCCTCACAGTTGTGTCACACACTTGAGTTGATTCTTTTTAAGTGCACGCCATGGAAGCAAAGTCCTACTAGCATATAAACCAAAGCCATAAAAAAGTAGAGCTCTTTCTCTTTTCCTCCCTCCCTCTCTCTCTCTCTCGCTCTCTCCCTCTCTCTCTCTTTCTCTCACTCTTTGCTTTCAATCCAGTTTTCAGTTAACAGTTGTGTTACATATAAATCAAGCACTCCAGCTCTAAATATCTATCTGCCATGAACACCAACCACAACACAAATGTTTCAAGGTCGTGTAATAGTGATAGGGGATCATGGGTCTGTGCCCGGTCGGTGCCAACCAACCCGCTGCTGTGTCCTTCACCCTCCATGAGTGTTATTTGTGGAATGACTTTCACTTGGTGTGACGAGCAACACAAAAACAACACAAATAAAACAAGAGGAAGCCAGCAGTGCCAACATTCAGGAACTCTGTGGGCTCCCCCCACCATGTTTCTAATTACAGTAGCTCCCTGTGGTTGCATGAATGAGAGACAGAAACACATACACAGCGGAGAGAAAGAGAGAGAGAGAGAGAGAGAGAGAGAGAGCAAGTGTGTGTGTAAGTGTGTGTGTGTGTTTGTGTAAGAGAGAAGGGGGGGGCTGTCAGAAGACTGACAGAAAGAGAGAAAAGGAAAGAGAAAGAGTGGCAAGAAAATGGGTGGGAGTGTAGTTGGATTTTCCCACTGAAGCCGAATGGTGTTAGTTAGAAATTGATTGCTGTGTTTGTTTTTTTACTTTGTGATGGACAATAACACAGCTGTAAAGCGCCAGCTGATCTTTGTGCTCATGATAAGCAGCATATTAAGAGTACCAGCACTATCAGATATTAAGATTGCCACTATCTTGTCCAGTGGGAGATCTATATATGCATCATATGTGAAGTGACATGAGTGGAGAGGATCTGTCCTGTCCGGCCCAAACTTGTATTTGGCCCAGGTTCCATGTTTAGGAACTATCCTGGTACTGTTCTAAGCATTCAGGTTCCTCCATCAGGAACTACCTGGTACATTTCTTCCACTCAATTACATTTCACTCTTAAGAACTATCCAATATATTAAAACACTGTCAGGCTCCACAAATACCCATAGGTAGCTGGAATCAGGGAACATGGGATAAGTCTCTAGTGACATGATGCTTAAAGACCAAGCCTACACACAAGCTCCTTTTAAAATCTGGGATCATCTGTTCACTGTGTAGAGAATCATTCAACCCGAAGCACTAAAATATGAGTTCAAATATGATGGATTGAAAATATCTCTGGAAAATACCCCTGTTCAGGAGTGTTTTCTGCTTCTGCAGCTAAGCATGAGGAAACTAGTTGTGGTGGACTCGGTGAGGTTTCCTGGCGATTATTCACCGGTGTAAAAATGGAGATAGCTCTCTTTCTTCTGCCCTTCAGGGCCAGATGACACAATGTGTGTTTTTCCCCAGCCTGACTCTTCTGAAGGCCAGGCTCAGAGTGAGTCATCATGCAATGTAGCACTCCAGTGTCAGTTGTGTGTGTGTGTGTGTGTGTGTGTGTGTGTGTGTGTGTGTGTGTGTGTGTGTGTGTGTGTGTGTGTGCGTGCACGCTCAGGTGAGGGCAGGGCCTTCCCTGAAGCTCTAGCATGAAGGGTGTGTGTGTGTGTGTGTGTGTGTGTGTGTGTGTGTGTGTGTGTGTGTGTGTGTCGGGGGAGGAACAGGGCAGTGGGAGGTGCTACAATGACGAGTCATTCCTGTGACACCGTTTTGTCTTTAATCAGAACAGGTAGGGAGTCCAGCCTACCACTAAAGGACTAACAGAGGGAGAGAGAAAGAGAAGGATTTGAGTGGAGGTGAAAAAGCAAGATAGTAGGAGAGGAGACAGACAGTTAAAGACTGTCACACTGTCACAGACAGGGGGAGGGAAAGAGAGATAAGAGAGTGAGACAACACAGATTAGGAGAGGGAAAGGGACAGCAAGACAGTGAAAGATTGTCAGAGGCATTATTATAGAGAGAGAGACAGAGAGACTGAAAGAGATACACAGAGAGAGACTGTCAGACAGTGATAGTGTGAAAGAGAGAGTTAGAGAGAAAAAGGGGAGTGTGTGTGTGCGTGAGCGTGAACACGCCTGAGAGAGACAGAGAAGCAAGCCAAGAGAGATAGAGAACTGGTTGGACATTGAAGCACACACACACTTACACACACACACACACACACACACACACACACACAGAGGCGCGGAGCTGCTGGATCTGGCTGTGCCTGACACAGCCATGACTCTGAGGGCACTGAAAGAGCCTGTTGTTCCTGTGTATGTGCAGTTCTCCCGGGACAAGTACATCATGGATGGGCCCCCGGACAAGCTGCGCAAGGAGCTGGAGGAAGAGCTGAAGCTGGCCAGCGAGGAGCCGCGCAGTCACGCCTGGTACCACGGAGCCATCCCCAGACAGGTAGGCACCCCACACACACACACACACACACACACACACACACACACACACACACACACACACACACACACACACACACACACACACACATGACAGGAGTAGAGAGGTGACAAGCCAGTACATCCATCTAGCGACAGATACACAGCACACACAGAACAGTACACACAGCAAGTGTAGAGAGTTTGCTAGGAAACGCATTTAAAGACAGGTAGGCACAACATACACAGCAGTTAACAAGGCAGGAGCAGAGAGGCAATGGCACATCTAAAAGCCTCAGAAAACACACACCAATTTTAACAGCATACTTAGAGACACTACACACTCAGCAAGTAGAGTGGCTGATGATAAGCCAGTGCATGTAAGGACAGCTATGCATCTGCCACATAGAGCAGTGTGATAAAGTCATCATTGGTATGTTAACATGCATTTACAAACACAGCGTAAACAGTACACATCCATATGCATCTGTAGCCAACTAGTGATTGCGTGCCTTCGTACAGACAAAACACCAGGAGTTTATCATTGGCCGATCGTCTCTAGAGATAGGCACATGAGTGTCTTAACAGGGTTTGTGCGAAATGTGGAATGTAATTCTGCATACCATTTGCTACCTCAGTTAAAAATGTGATTCAACTTCAAGAACTGAGTTGAGATTCAAGAGTTCTGAATTTTACATAGCCAGTGTTTACAAAGCTGATAAACGCAATGTACTTGCAGACAGATCCACATGTACAATCAACATTACAAGACAAGGCAGTGTGTCTTAATCAGGAGGGCTACAGCAGATATGAGAGTGAAGTGGAACTCACTAAGATGTTTGGAGGAACATGATGAACTTGACACAATGTTCACTTTTTTTACTGGTATGAAGGGATCTGTAACATGTTATGTCGACAGACGAGATAGCTTTATGTTTGTTTGGACAAACTTGTTTTTCATGCAGTCATCTGAGTGACGGTGTGTGTGTGTGTGTGTGTGTGTGTGTGTGTGTGTGTGTGTGTGTGTGTGTGTGTGTGTGTGTGTGTGTGTGTCTGAGATCAGTTAGTAGGAGTCATGCTGCTCCTTTGGCACGGGAACATTCATGTCTTTGTGAAAAATGATAATATAATCAACAGCGTGTCTTGTGGGCCAACCTAGACTAACAAGGCCAAGCCCAAAGAAAGTATGGAGAGGGCACTCGCACACAGATGCTCAAACTGCCGTCAACAACACAAGTGTCTGAACATACGATGACTGAAAACTATGAGCTTTGTTTCTTCTGCTTTCTTGTTATTAGTTGTAAGGTTATAATTAGGTTATAATTACAGTGTAGCCCATGGAAGATCAGGGCAATGTCCAATGCTGGGTTTTCTGCTGGGGATTATGTGGCTGTTCAGGCTGGACTGTGCCAGGTCAGGACCAGCATGTCAGGCCTCAGAGCTTTGCTGGTTGGCTACCTTTAAAGGTGTACATTATGCCAATGTGTGGAGGATGATCTAAAGAATGTTGGAGTCCAACAGAATGATGAATGCATCATGACCAGGGCCAATGTGGACCAGGGCCAAAGTCATTCAAGACCAGCCTAATCTTTAAATTCTAAATATATCCTGGATCTAGGCTTCATCAAAGCTGGACCCACACTGATGACTAGATTATCATTCCAGTGGATGTTTGCCAGATTGGGTCTGTGGAGGTCTCACTGCTGATGACATGATTATTCTGTCAAGACAAGTTTCTTAATGGGGCTGGATCTGTATTCGAGTCTAACTGATGTTGACATCGATCACGTCAATCATTGCAAGGCATCTTCCCCAAATCAGGGCCAGATCAGTTCTAGAATCTTGCTTATTATTACATCACCATTCCGTCAGATCCTAACATTCCGTTCATGGCAGGCACCCCATCCAGTGTCAGTTGCTCTCTGTGCTGTGACACTTGCAGCCAATGAGGAGCGCTCCCTCCATGCCTGTCATTCCAGGGGGGCAGAGACACCTCCTCTGTTCACCCGGGGCATGGTGAACGCCTACATTCCCCCCATGCCATCTCTGAGAATGAGAACGGAGAGATAAACACATGCTGTCAGCATACTAGCCTGACCAGGCACTTATGGGTGCTCTACTTTGTGTGTGTGTGTGTGTGTGTGTGTGTGTGTGTGTGTGTGTGTGTGTGTGTGTTTGTGTGTGTGTGTGTGTATGTGTGTGTGTGTGTTTGTGTGTGTGTGTGTGTGTGTGTGTGTGTGCATGCATGTGTGCGTGCATGCATGTGCGTGTGTGTGTGTGTGTGTGCGCTTGCATGCATGTGTGTGTATGTGTGTGTGTGTGTTGGGAGTCCTGAGGCGATATCAGTGGATTGGAGGAAGGCACAGCTGAGTATGTGGGGATCCTGTGGAGTTAGCAGGTGCCTAAGGGGGGACCTATCTGCCGTAGCAGCAGTAGAGTGCTCACAGCACAAGAATAGTGTGCACTTGTGCAAGCTTCATGAAAAATAAAAACAATCCCTCTTCATGGACTTCTGCAGGTTGCTTTGTGAGTTTAGTGTATTGGTAAACAAATTGAATGTAATCAATTCATTAAATGTCATTTTAGGAGGTGTGAATTTAAAAGGTGTGTTGACCTCCCAAAGCTCTGGTTTGCAATCACTTTAGCATAGTTGGATAGAAGAAGAAGGATGAGGAGTCGTTTTTTTTTTTTGTAATTGATGAAAATGAAAATGAAACACTTCTCCGCTATGGTCATGGATTAAGTGCACTTGTCCACCTGTGGTCAGTCTACGTGAGAAGCCAATCCATATATAGTTCCCAGGGGATTTCTGCTTGTCTGTGTAAATTTGCTTCCCCTCTTTTAACAGGAAGTAACTTTACTGAGAAAGGCACTTATCTTTAAAGAGCCAGTTCTTGCGAAATGTTGTGGTTTTAAGATGGATTTATCACAGTCATTGCCTAATGTGGTAATACACATGGTGTCAATGGGCGCATAATTGATCACGCTTGTCCTCTGGCCACGCCGGGGTGGCGGGGCCGCCTACAGCTGCGTCTCTGCTGGTTTGTGTCCAGTCAGATGAATTTGGCCTTGTGCTTTCATCACTCACTCTCTCTCTTTCTCTAAAAGCCTGACAGTGTTAGCCCCGTCGCACCCCCGACACCCCCACTTCCCCCTCACCCCCAACCACACACAACCCCCACCCCACCCCCGCCTGCAATCACATTAGTAGCAGGCTAGTTTTGCCTGACAAACCCACCCACCCATCCCTGACATCTATTGTTCCCCCCACACACAGGACTGGGCTGTGTCACTTAGCTTGTAACACTTACTCCAGTCATTAGGACTGTTTCACCATAATTTATGACCATTTTTACAATTATTTACTTCATCACACTGTACTGACCCATGACTAAGTGTGTGACCAGAACTGTCATATCTTCAACACCTCACTGACTTCCTCTTTCACTGTCACTACTGTCTGTGTCACTACTGTGTGTGTGTCTGACACTACACAGACACACTATGACACTAGCTGTCCTTTTATCAAACCACTCACTTACGTCATTCCCTAAAAACAACTTAGTGTCATTTTAAGGGTAAAAAGGTTAGCTCACATTTTCATCACACATACATACACACACACACACACACACACACACACACACACACACACACACACACGCACTCTCTCTCTCTCTCTCTCTCTCTCTCTCTCTCTCTCTCTGTCTCTCTCTCTCTCACACACACACATACACAGAATCATATATTTAGGGGGTTCTATGTGTGTGTGATGAGGCCAGAAGTTCTCATCTTCCATCTTCCATCTTCATCCCATGGTTTGAGGGAACACACCAGCATGACACACACACACACACACGCCCTTCCCTTATGCACTGTATTGTACCTTGAACAAAGGGTGTGGCAGCACGTGGTGCAGTTCACACAGGTGATATTTACAGACCCAGCTAAGCGCCTTTCAGCAGGTGTCAAACAAGTCAAACCAGCCAGGCAGGGGGGGGGGAGTAGAGGAGAGGAGAAGACAAGAAAGGAGTGGAGAGGAGAGGAGAAGAGAAGAGGGGGGAGAAGAGGAGGGGGGGATTTGCATTTGCATTTTTATCCTCAAATGTATTTCATCTTTTTAATTCAGTGCTACTAAGTTGAATGGTACTTTGTTGTGTCACTGATCAACCAACCTAAAAACTATGCGATGATGGTGATTCTTAATGCATTTGCCCATGAAATAAAAGTGAGTGTTTTTGATTTTTTAATTCACTGAAGTGCCTGGACTAAGGATCTGTTTCCTTTAGTTTTTTTCTTGAATATTACGCCCTCCAAGAGCACCAGTGGGTTTTGAGGGATACTAGAAGCGCTCTACCTCCTTCTCTTTTTTCAACCCCCATAAGTGTTATGAGAGGTGACACAGGTGTGGTAAGACACAAGCATGTCACACCTTGCATGTCGAGTCCAGCTAAACCGGTGATAGAATGGAACACTGTTGTTCCCACGGTGAGACAAACGACTAGAACCTTAAGAGGTTCTGGAGTTTTACATCACTGCTTTTAAAGATGCAGCCAACACCAATATCCAGCTCTGTGGACACGATCCTGCGACAAAACCAAACACCCATGTCAAATAAACTCAGCAATATTAAAGCAGCTGTTTTACATTACAGTCATTAGCTGATATCGACTTAGCAGCCCTAAGGACTAAAATGGTCTTTGATTTTAATTGTGTTCTTCACAGTGTTTATATGAGTTTATGTGAATGTGTTTGTGTGTGTATTTGATGAAATGTGTGTTTATGAGTGTAATGGATATGTAGCATGGGTGTGTGGATTCAGTGTGCAGTGTGCACGTGTGTATGTGTAAGTGTATGTGTAAGTTTTCGAATGTTATGTGTATGTAACATATGTTTATATTCGAGGATTTTGTGTGTGTATGGTTTTGTGTGTGGGTGTGTGTGTGTGTGTGTGTGTGTGTGTGTGTGTATGTGTGTGTGTGTGTGTGTGTGTGTGTGTGTGTGTGAGTGTGTGTGTGTGTACTGTACACTTAAATGCTGTCTGAGGTAAATGGAGGTGTTTTCAGTGTGTGTTTACCCAGGGGCATCTGATAGTGTGCCACAACACTGCAGCTTGAAACACACACACACACACACACACACAACCCTCGAATATAAACATTTGCTACATACACACAACATTCGTACACTCACACACTCTACTCATACACACGTGCACACTTGCAGGGTTAGGACCCCTGAGAGGTAAACACCGTTATACAAGCCTTCCCCAAAGCCCCCCACCCCTCGTCAACACCAGCTGATTCTAATCAGGTTAATAACGCTTTTCCTGTGCTGCATTCTGAGGGTTGATTGTTGAGGCAAAGTGTTTTCAAAACCACCAAATTTTAATTAAATTTCCAAACACCCTAACCCAGGAGCTACATAAAAAAAGATTATATAAACAGAAATACTTTAATTTAGGACTCTGCTGTGGGTTTTTTTTTTGTGTTTGAGGTGGGGGTTGAGTGGAGATGGAAGAACTGGAGGTTGATGCTAAAGATGATAAAGTGCACACTAGCATTTTCAGTACAAAAGCAGGCTGCTGGTTTAATGGTGGCATAATGATGCTAAATGTCACGGTGATAAGGCCGCGTTGATGTGGATAGTCACGTCACACTGACGTGGTCACTGTAGTTGCTGAGGAAATATTTGCTGTGGGTAAGCAGTGTGATGGCCACCCAGGCTGCAGTCGCTTCCAGGTCACATCAGGGCCACGACAGGCCCAGACCAGGGCCGGATCGAAGCCAGATATTCTCATCTGCCAGCTGCTATCACAGCCATGTTATTTGATATGAGTGGAGATTCCCATATGTAACCAGCTGCTGAGAAACACAGGGTGGTGACAGCCCTGATGATGGTGTGGCGCGCCTGGCTAATACATATGTGTGTGTGTGTGTGTGTGTGTGTGTGTGTTTGTGTCTATCTGTGTCTATGACAGGTGGCGGAGAACCTCGTCCAGAGGGACGGTGACTTCCTCATCCGAGACTCGCTGTCTAGCCCGGGGAACTACGTGCTGACGTGCCAGTGGAAAAACAGCCCACAGCACTTTAAGATCAGCAAGCGCATAGTGGCACTGAACGAGGCCTACTCCCGCGTGGAGTACCTGCTGGAGAAGGAGGGCTTCGACAGCGTGCCCGCACTTGTGCGCTTCTACGTGGGCAATCGGCGGCCCGTGTCCGAGGTTGTGGGTGCCATCATCTTCCAGCCAATCAACCGTGGGCTGCCGCTGCGCTGCCTGGAGGAGAAGTACGGTGTCGGGGCTCTCAGACAGGAAGGAGTCCTTCTCGCAGACAGGAAGAGCCAGACGTCCAAACGTCTGAGTCTGAACCTCCTCAACGGACACGGACAGGAGCAGGTCCTCAGCAGGGGGAACCTCCTTAGGTGAGTTGGAGAATCAATATAAGGTTCCTTCAGACGTGAGAGGGAGAACCATCCTGTGGTTCCCCTCAAGGCCCTCAGTAATGACACCGGGGATGGTGGTACCTGATCAGATCCCTCAAAAGGGAGACAGAGAACCATTCTGAAGTTCTTGCCGAGATCTTTCAGTAGTCAGAGGGAGAACCATGCTAAGGTTCCTGCAAAGAGGTTTTAGTAGTGAGAGGGACAATCTTTCAAAAGTGCCTGCCCAGATCCCTCAGTAGTGCTCAGTGGTAAGAGGGAGAACCATACTAAGGCACATGGTCAGGAACCTTACAATGAAGAGCCTGTTCATCACTAAATTGGAGGGTAGTGGCCCTACTGTGGTTGCTAAAGTTCTACCGCTCAACCTGCCTAGACATGCAGGGAACACTTCCCTGTAACTGTCATACAGAAAATGATCAGTCATTCAGGAAATGCTTTAGGCACTTTCCAATAAAAATTGTTTTGTTTTACCCCCATCCCCCCAAAGGGCATTCTGCATTCTGCTTCTATACATAACACAAGTATATTTACACGTGAAGTATGACCACAGTACTCCACTAACTCTATCATATTCCCATTTCCTTACTAGTGAACATTACCGCCCTTAATGGCCCATATTACCTCTCCTTAACTATCCGCTTCCAGGGAACCTTTAAAAGGAGTTCCTCATTTTCTAAGAAAAAAAAGCCCAAGAGCCCCCTTTAACCCCCGTGGTGCCCTCATTCTCACAGGAGGCCAGCGGCGTATGTTGGGCTTCTAAATGAGCCTTCGCAGTGGGAATGGAGTGGAGATAAGTACACGTTTGCATCGGGCCTCGGCTGCGGCTAAGGGCTGGTACGGCTCTAGAATACCCAGTGGTACTACAATGCCAAAGCAAACCGTGACAAAAAATACCCCTGACAAATTACAAGGTTGCTTATGCACGGAGAAGCACTTCACAAAGCTGAAGGGATCAGATTTCTCCCCCTTTTCTGGGTTGAGGCAATTTCTCTTTAGTCACAGTGGACAGGCTTGTGTGTGTGTATGTGTGGGTGTGTGTGTGTGTGTGATGTGTGTGTGTGTGTGTGTTATGTGTGGGTTACATATTTCAGGCGGGTTTCTTGTGCTGTAAAATAAAAAAAGTGTGCTGTGTTCTGTTCTCACACCCTCCCCTAAAACAGCAACAAGGACAAGTGCGGAAGCCAGCCTGCCTGTCTGAACCACGTCCAGGACAGACGACGGCCTCTCAAGACACACCAGTCCGAGAGTTTTCTCCCCCTCGGTCAGTTCCCAAGCCTCGAGTCTCCTCACAGGAGTCCCCCTACTGCGGGGCCCTTTTCAGTGGGTTTGCTTTGTCTGGGACATTTCAAAGGGCAGTCTGGATGGGATCGGCATGCATGACTTTTTTTTTTTTTTTTGCTCTGTCTGTCTTTCTTCTTTTGTGAGATTTGGTGCTTTTTTATGGAAGTGAGTTAAGTTCGCTTTAAATGCAAATGGGGATGGCTCCAGAGGAAATGTCTTTAAAGCAGCATGTGGAGGCCTAATGGCTTCACAGGCTGCCCGCAGAGCAGCCAAGTTTGCAGCGGTTCTGGCCCAATTCGGGTACAAACCTGGCCCACATCCGTGTGCTTGTGTTGACTGTTATCAGACTTGTTTATGCAGTGAAAGGAAACTGTGGGAATAATCAGACTGCAACAGCACCTGACTAAAGCTTTTAGGATTATTGCTATACATGGTTATGGAAGGAACACATGTGGTGCATGAATAATAATTTAATCCTAGATAGGCTCTACTTGCTATATAGCAAACATCGGATATGCAGGGTGTTCTAAGCTTTTACCTAATGCTAAAGATATGGTAATGTATTAGAATATTGTTAATACTTAGGTTCTAGGCCTAAATAGAGAACCAGGATTAAAGCATTTTATTGTAATGGATGGGAATGTGTGAATGACATAGTTACATAACTCAGTGATGTGTGCATCATACTGCTAATCAGATTTGGCTAGTCAATAGTGCAGTCAGAAAGACAGAGCAGGGGGTCCCAAGCTAATCTGCTTTGGCTAGTCAAGCAGCGGGTGTGATTAACTTGTGTCTAATTAAGCCACAGAAGTTTTATCATTGTTTCTGCAGGGAGGTCTCTACATGAATGGTGAATAACTTGTGTGTTTTAATCTGTCCCTCACAGGTTCTAGGCCTCAAGTCCAGGTTCCTCACATGGACATCCCGCCCAGCCCAAAGTCCCCGGTGTTCCGGACAGGCAGCGAGCCAGCCCTGAGCCCCACCGTGCCCCGGAAGATGACTTTGGATCCCCGGGCCGGAGAGGCCATCCGTGGCTCTGACAGCCAGCTTTGCCCCAAGCCGCCTCCCAAACCCAGCAAGGTGCCCGCCATCCCCCGCTCGCCACGCCTGCAGCACCTCACCCCCCCACCCCCCCTGCCCCCGCAGAAGCCCCAGAAGGAGCATCTGCTCCAGAAGATCCAGCAGCAGCAGCAGATGACCTCCTACGGCCCCGATGTGAACTACTGTGAGCTGAGCCCCTGTGGCCAGGCTGACTGGGAGCGGATCAACGGCCAGCAGCAGCAGCAGCAGCAGCAGGGTCTCGACAGCATCAGCACTGGCACACTGTGCAGCAACAGCAGCTACGTGGACAGACTGAGGAGAGACGAGGAGAAGAGAAACACCTCCAACATCAACACCACCACCACCACCACCACCACCTCCAGCAGCAATGGCGGCAGCGACGTCCCCACCAAACTGGACCGCAGCTCTTACCACCATGCCATCGAGGCCCTGGAGAATGGAAGTGAGGATGAGGAGGAGTTCGACGTGGAGGAGGAGGAAGAGGAAGGCAGTGAGGGAGGTGGTGTGAGGCAGCGTCCAGAACGAGAGAAGGAGGAGGAGGAGGACTTGGAAAAGACTTGGACATTCCGGCGACCGGTGTTTGAGACCGAGTCAGCTTTCCGGCCGGGGGAGACGAAATTCCGGTTGTTGCCAACGGTGGAGAACAAGCCCCTGGAGATGCTGGTGCTGAAGAGAGCCAAGGAGCTGGTGGTCAGCAAGGATCCCCGCGTCATCGCCAAACACCTGCTGCAGTCGGACTGTCAGGTGAGGGACGCATATTCATCACCTGTCACGACGACCTGTCAACACTAAACACCAGTCTTACACTATCAGTGTCAGTAAGAGTAATGTGATAGTGTTTTAGACAACAGTATTTGGCTATCAATCAGAAGAGCGCTAAGCACTCCACTGTCAGCAGTGAAAAAAGTGTGGTAGTGCACTAGACAACAGTATTTGGCTGCATGACGTAGTTATACAGGAGAACAATAAGCACTCATGTCCTCCTCTCCTTACACCGGGGTGTGTCTTCCTTCAGTTACATAGCTATAGCCACATAGCTGTAGTTATAGCTATAGTTACTCCTTATAGTTATACAGTTATAGCTGTAGTTACTCTTTCAGTTACATAGCTGTAGTAATATTTTGCCATTGCCTAATACCATAACAAATTAGTCCCACAGTAAACTGGTTCTACCTTTGCACTTAAAACAGTAGATTTTACTGTCACTCATTTTGCATGGTACTTAGAGGCAGTTGGTAAAGTCAATGGATAGCAAGAAAGTGGTATTTTTACTTTATAAAGCCAGGATGCCCACTTCTATCAAAACCTGTTTACCTGTCAGAAAGATGAGTCTTGTGATTGACAGAGCCAGACAGCTGTTTACACACTTGTCAGTGTTGAATAGATGTAAGATCAATAGCAGTATACAGTAGTAGTAGAGGTCAAAGTGTTGTACCACGACATAGTACTACAGAAGTTTTACCTTTACCTGTTTTACCTGTGATTGACTTTAAGGCCTTACTACTACTGTTCAAGTCACTTAATGGGAAGGGTCCCAGTTACATACTTGATATGTTTCAGCCATATACCCCATCTAGGTCTCTGAGATCCATGGATAGAAATCTATTGACCATACCTACTGTAAAAACAAAGTGTGGTGAGGCAGCCTTTAGCTATTATACAGCAAAGCTCTGGAACCAGCTTCCAGAGGATGTAAAGAATGCCCCTACTGTAGAGAGTTTTAAAAGCAGACTGAAGACGAAACTTTTTTCTGATGCCTTTTCCTAATTTTTATTTTTATGTCTTATTTTTTATTTTATTTTCATTCTTCTTCTTCTTATTATTATTTTAACGGTTTTGCTTTATTTTAAATTGTATTTTACTTTTTAAATCTTTAATTGTATTTTATATTAAAATTTGTGTAAAGCGCATTGAAGTGCATTTATGTATGAAATGCGCTATACAAATAATTTTGACTTTGACTTTTGACTTTCAGGCTTATGTGGAGGGAAGGACATTTTTTAAAGCTTTTAAGGGTTATTCATCTTAATATGAGCAATTTCTTTGATCACCAATCACGTTCAATCTTATATTTCACTCTTGACAGTTTTTCATGCACATTTCAACATAGCTAGTTAAAAAAACAGTTTATGTTCTTGTTGGTCTACTCTAAAGTTATTGTAAAGTTATTGTAAATATGCAATGTAAATATTGTAAATACGTCACCGACAGGTTGCCAGGACATTTCGTGTTTCCGAGGAGATGAAAAGTCAAATGGGCGTGACCTCTGGCCTGGAGCTGGTGACCCTCCCTCATGGAAGGCAACTGCGTCAAGACCTGATGGAAAGGTAAACACAAAATAACATAGACACACAGACAGACAGGCAGACACACACAGACAGACAGGCAGACACACACACACACACACACACATACACACACAAACACACACACACACACACACACACACACATACACACACACACACACACACACACACACACATACTCTCTCTCTCTCTCTCTCTCATACTGACTGATTGACTAACTGACTGACCTGACCTACTTTACCTCAGAACAATAGAGCACAACAACAATATACCTCCTAAGCTTTGAGTTTTACTGCAGCAAGTAGGAGAGAGGTAGGAGGGAGCAGAGGAGGCAACCAGGCGAAAGACCTTTTCAGGGCAGATTAGAGGAACAATGGCATACACATGTCCCAGACTGTTATTACTGCAGCCATTAAGTAGAACTAGTCATACAAGTATGATTCAGGGGTTCAGACTTTTTCTATGTGTGAAGGAAATTAAATCCCTCCCTCCTTTTTTCTTTATTTCTTTCTTTCCTTTCATTCCTTCCTCTCTCGTTCTCTTTCCCTTCCTCTCTCTCTCTCTGTCTTTCTCTCTCTCTCTCTCTCTCTCTCTCTCTCTGTCTCTCTCTCTCTCTGTCTCTCAGGCACCACACCATGGCCATAGCGGTTGCTGTGGACATCCTGGGCTGCACTGGAAGCCTGGAGGAGCGGGCTGCCACCCTCAACCGCATCATCCTGGTGGCCCTGGAGCTGAAGGACGCCATGGGAGACCTGTACGCCTTCTCGGCCATAATGAAGGCCCTGGACATGCCCCAGGTAGCGCCCACTGAGCAGAGCACACAGGACCTCAATAATACACACACACTGCTGCTGTTCTGTCTTTTGTCCAGGAAGGAATTCTGTCTGTGTTTCAAATTAGGCTGTGCCTAGTCTATTTTGGCTCTGATACACCTCCCTCTCCCTCTTTTTTTATTTCTGCTCTATCCCTTTCTTTCCACCTCTCCTTTTTTTTCCACAGATCACAAGGTTGGACCACACATGGACCACCCTGAGGAGGAAGTACACCCATACGGCCATCATCTATGAGAAGTCCCTGAAGCCGTTCTACAAAGGCCTGTATGAGGGGACAGGTGAGCAATGCCAGCCTTACACCAGAGGGCAGCAGGCAAAAATAGCCAAACTTACAACCTGCTTTATGGATGCTGGAAAATAGCCCATGTGGATATTTGAGTTGCCTGTTATGTATGTGGCTGTTACTTTAGAGGCTTTGAAATTCTAGACGGCAACTAGGGATGAGACCTTCTGCACAAACAATAAGAGTTTGAGATTCTATATTGCATCTCATAATGGCGAGGTCAGACCCTAAATTAGGCCGGGTGTGCTGGACAGATCAAAACAGGGTGGTTTTACTGTGGCTCAGCCAAGTATGGCATCACTGTCTATTCTTGGTGTACTAGGAGTGTGTGAAGGCAAACTGGAAGAGTGGCCATAGTTGTGGAGTTTAGAGTTCTGCTGCTATTGCTGTCTGATGTGATGACATCATGTAACGAGCAACAGCTGAGAGCGTCCCTAAATAAGCATGTCATCTGACGTTGGGAACACTCCCTCTTGCTCCCTTCTCAGTGTCTGTCCATCATCTTTTTCTCACCCTCCCTGTTTGTCCTTTACTCCCCCTATCATTTTTATCTCCCTCCTCCCCCTGTACTTTGTCTCTCCATCTCTTTTCTGTCTGTCTTTTTATCTTTTCTCCCACGCTCCATTCTGCATCTCCATTTTCCTCCTCTACTCTAGTATCTCTTTATACTTTCTACTATCTATTCCTCCCCATGGTTTTGTTTCCCCCGTCTCCCCCCATCTCCATGTCTTTTTATTTTTCTGTCCCTTTTCTCTATTCTCTCTGTCTGTGTTTGTTTTCTCTGTTTACTCTCCCCTAGTGGTGCAGCTAGAAACTGTGGGCCCCCTGAAAGGAAATAATTTTGAGCCCCCACCCTAACCATGTCATAGTCCTCTGTTGGCAGTGAACCTCTGGTTCCCCTGAATCATCCTGATCTACCCCAAGCACACCCCCCCCCCCCCTTAGCAGCAACCCTGCCCTCCCAACTCTCTAATTTTCTCTCTCTCTCTGCTCCCCCTTACCCCCTCTGTAGTGGACACTCCCCCCAAGAGCACCACCATCCCTCTGCTGCTGCCCCTGCTGACGCTGATGGAGCGTCCGGCCGTGGCCTTCGAGGGAATGGAGCTGTGGGAGAGCAACGACCAGGGCTGCGAGATCATGCTGCGCCACCTAGAGGGTGCCCGCGCCATGGCACACAACGCAGACATCTACACTGCCAACGCAGAGAGAGCGCTTCAAGGTAGGGTGCCCCCCCCGCCACACACACACACATACACAACCAGACATAATGTGTGTTTGTAAGTAGGTTTTATATGCATGCAGTTTTTCTCACACACATACACACAGTTATGCACATGTGCATCTGGGTTATACTTATGTAATGTGCTAATACACACACACATACACATCTGACAATGGATGGACTCTCCCTCAAGGACACACACAAGCAATTTCCCATACCCAGTCATAATGTCATGGATGTAATTCCAGATAACACTTATACATACAACACAAAAGGAAATTAAAAACCAGACTAATCTCCATAAACTAAACGAAACCTGACTTGTCTTGTCTTGTCCTGTCCTGTCCCGTCCCTCCTCCTTGCAGACTTCCAGGCCGACGAGGACCTTCTGGAGATCTTCAGGACAGACTTCCAGCTGCGTCTGCTGTGGGGCAGCCGGGGGGCATCGGTGAACCAGGCCGAGAGATACGACAAGTTCAACCTCATTCTCACGGCCCTGTCCAGAAAACTGGAGCCCCCGGTCAAACACACCGAGCTCTAATTGCACTCGACCTGGCCCGTCCCACGCATCGGACTGGACCTGGAGCTTATACGTCTGTTACCGAACACTTACTGCGGCCTGTCAATAAGTGGCCATTTCCTAATTACGGATGGACTCTAGACTGGCCCTTGGACATGTAAAGTTGGAGCCGGCGTGAGGACAAAGTCTCGGGTGGATGTTTCCAGCAGGCCTCTGGAGTAGGACTCAATCACGTGTGTTTGTAAAGTGTTTGTTTGTAGACAGTGTTCATGAGACTTTTGTCTTACTTTATAAGACTTCTCTGGTCTACATCAGAACAGACAAAAAAAAAAGCAGCCGGTGCCAAGGTACAGCTGAGTTGAAGAATAATGGAGTGCCACTTGAGTAATCTGTGTTACACAGGACTCAAGCACCTCTGAGTTCCAAGACTTGTGGAACTCCACTTCACCTTGTACATGGGGCAGTGCTGTAGCACCTCTGCAAAAGTCATGTAAAAGTATTCATGTAAAAATGGGACTTTGAATCACAGTGTTGATGTGTAATACACAGCAATGATAATGACATGTACTGTATGTAGTATTGGACCCTTTATGAAGGGGAAGGTTGTACAGGAAACGGTCGTGGATCAGCAGGACTGTATGTAGAAAACCAAACCGGCAGTGCCACGTGATGCTAAACAGAACCACTGCTCAACTGGATCTAAGTGAGATCTCGTCCAAACCCACTGGATGTCTGGTGCATTTCCACTTTTTTATTCTCCGGAGGTCTTCATGTATCTGGATGAGCAGTGTGTTTATGTTTCACCAGTGAAATCGAACCGGAACGTGGATCTGGTGTGTGATGTGCTTTAGTAGGTTGTGTCGACCTGACATGCAAAGGTGTAAATATATTGGTTAATAACGTAAGCATGTTAATGCAAGACTGTAATATATTCTCTTCTTAATATTATTGACTTGTAAATAGAGCCTCATAATTTTAATATCTTTATATGGAGTATTGTGACATGAATAGGTCAACAGAGGTTTAAATAAAACTACTTTTTAACTCTCACATCCTTCTTGTATTCTGGAGGTTACTTCTTAAAAAAGCTTTGGCAAAGCAGTACGTTCTCAAAATCAACTGATTAAAAACCTTAAATGAACTGATTGCTTTGACTGTTGACTTGTGTGTAGGTCAGTGAATAGTTGCCATAAAGTTAAACTAAAATCTTAATATACAGATGAAGGTAGTTACATATCTGAGAATAGATTTGTACAACAACTGAAAACAAATACAAGACTCTGACTTTTACATCCATTTTTTTTATTAGAAGAATGTATGATAGAGAACAGGATGTAGGACATGCCTCACAACATGAAAAAGTATAAGGGAATGTGCACATGGGAGCACAGGAAATGGAAGTACTGCCGTTGAACCGGAGTTCAGAACATTTCAACAAATAAACATCGGTTGTCAGTGGTCCAAGATGTGTTTTCCATGGCTACACACTCTGCCGCTTCAGTGTGACTTACCAACGGCCTCTCAAAGTGATTCAGTGGGCGAACAGTAGACTTGGTACAAAAAGTCAGTATGACAATAACTACAATGCACTGATGGGTTAGGCTTACATATGCACATTGTCCAATAGCGACAATGCTGTTAAAAAGCTATTGATGCATTAATCTGGTTAAGACAGTGCTGCTGATGTTATATTTATACTTTAAGTATCCTAGCTTGGCTCATGTCACAAGACTGCCCCCTGCTGGATGCGTTAGTGTCTAACATGAAACATGATGCAGGAAGTGAACCACTACAACCTCTCATCAAAGGGGCATCACTGCTATATAAACCACAACCAGAATGAGAGATATCGGGAGTAAGGTGCAACATTAAGGTATCTTCACAACCCACTGGGATCTCAACCCCTGCAGCAAAGGGTTGTTAATAGGAGATTCAGTAACAAAAAACAATACACATGGAGTGATTATGAAGTTTTCTTTCTTTACATTGAGACAGCAATGGATTACCACGTTTACACAACTGGGCTGTGTGAAATGTATCAACACCTAAGTATAACCCAGGCTGACCAGTTTGACACTGGAGATGCTAAATACTTTCTTTAAAAAAACAAAACAAAAAAACAGATGAACAGAGTATGTAAGGTCTAAAATCCAGCAGACCTACGCCAAAATAACAGGCACAAGTCCCCGACACCATCAGAGGAACCAACACAATCACAGTACTGATTGGTACCCAAGACAAAGGTCCCCAGCATCACACCCCATTTTTTTTTCTTTGTTTAAAGGTGAAAGGTGAAAGGTCCCAGAGAAAATCTCTTTCGATGAGGAATCCAACACGACACATGAAAGTTACCTTTTACAAACCTGTCAGCAGCTTCACATTCAACATAAACAACACAAACCTGATGCCAGAGAAGGAAGCAGGAGAGAGGACATTTCACAGTTTTCCAAAAAGGTCAAACCACAGCACTGCGAATGGGGAAAGGCTGGCTTCATGGGTAATATCTCTGACACACACACACACACACACACAGACCCAACAGAACCAGCTGGAAAAGCAGTAGCCTTTGTGGTGTGGTCCCAGGTCGGGCTTTGGGCAGGAATCTGTTGCAGAGTCAGGCCCACTTGAGCAAGTCTGGCTGGTATAATCCTAGGAGGTTTGGGTCGATCCCAAAGAGCCACTGACTCTTAAGCAGATTCTGATTCAGCACAGATCTGGTTTAATTCTACTAGATCTACTGAAATCGCACTTCAAATCATCTCACACACTTTGAGATCCCGCTTATTAACATCTAACTTGTTAACTCTTTAACATTTGCTGCATCCAGCTCAAATTAGTGTTAATATGTACAGAATCTGGCCCAAAATGGGTGTACGGCTGCTGGATCTGGTTGAGGCTGCACTTTGCACCTGTTGCTTCTGGCTAATGTGGGTTTAAATGAGCAGCCAAGTGTAGACTGGGTTTCAGACTACTGGATCAGGGCCAGAGAGATGCCAGGTTCTGTAAGGGAGAGAGATCTGGGACAAACCCACCCACCTGTCTCTGATAACTGGTGGGTGACAAAAGGTAAGGGTGGGGTAGGCGGGGCAGTTTAAAAATTATTTTTAATACATTACACAAGTCTCTTAACATCCACTTCCAGGACTAACCATAGCCTAGAGAATCAGAAAAAAAGGCCAAAACAAATAAACAAAATACAAAAGAAAAAAAAAACGGTAAAATATTTATTCCTCTCATTCCTCTCAGTTTTTCAAGACATCCCATAACATAGTGGTCACTGCTGTTCGGACTGTACATTTTTACAAAAGAAAAAAAAAAAAGAGGCAATAAAAGGTAGCATAAAAGTAACAACATCATTCTTTAATTTATTCATTATTATTTCAAATGCTATAGGGTAAAAAAAGTGCATTAGTCAAGACCAGGTCTCTCTTCAGAAAGGTGTTTTGAGCCAAAAAGAAGAGCATGGTTCAGATGGGCTAACAGCACGATCGCGAGGGGTGAAAACTGCTTGCTTATTGCACCCCCCCACCCCCCTTCCCTCCCCGACCCCAGAATTTAAAAAGTCATTAAAGATAAAAAAAAACACATTCAATATGGAATGAGAGAATGTTAAAAACATACAATTTTTGTAGTATAAAATGAGACCAGGTGAATCAAACATACCCCACAGGCATAGGCAGAACTGCTTGCCTCTGTGCATATGCATTAACTCTGTATGAATATTTAAAAATGAGAAACAATCACATTCACGAAAAACAGACACGTTAGAAAGGATGTACATTTTTTTTTCAATGATTGTGGTTCACTGGTTTGGGGAAGCAGTTATAAGCACCTGCTATATGTGTGTTCGTATGTGTGTTTATGAATGTATGAGTGTCTGTGTGCATGTATGTGTTTTTCTGCTGAGCACCGGTGATATTGCGGAAGCTATAGAGTTACAGGCTGGGCTCATCCTGCCTTGTCCAGCAGGGTCACCAAACACTGTAGGGAGGGGAGTGGTGACAGCACCAGTGACAGCATCAGTGACAGCATCCCTCCTGCTGCTACCCCCTTTGCTGTGGTATGGAGTGAGAGAGAAGGATGGACTGATATTCACCCCACATGCTAGGCATCTGAACACAGTTCAGGCAACATCAAGGCACTGGGCTGAGTAGGGTTAACTTGGGCTTGGCTGAGGACAATGGTGTTGTGTTGGCCAGAGCGTATCTGTTGTCTTTTTTTGTCGTTTTTTTTTTCTCTCTCTCTCTCTCTCTCCCTGTGTGTGAGGAGATGAGGGGGATTGGGAGATGTCCATCATCCACACTTGAAGAGCTCCTGGCCATCTGGCGTGTTGCTGCTGCTGCTGCTGCTGCTCTGCGTGGTGTGGGAGCGCCATCTGGTGGTGTGGGAGAGTAATGCAGAAGC